>CM065592.1:16614344-16737517 GCA_033119425.1 Bufotes viridis | reverse complement strand
TTTCTCCATTCCATAATCCCAGGGATATTTTTAGAAACCTACTTTTTTACTATTAAGTCCCTTGCAACTTGCACCCTAATAACCATTTACGTTTTTCTGCCTTAAATTTAATACTATTATGGAGCAAGCCAAATATTGATGGTTCTATAAGGGGATTTAATTGCTGTGTCTGACTACTCCTCAATTCTGTATAGACCTGTAGCCAGAAATCTTGAATATATGGGCAATTACAAAGTAAGCAAGAATTAAATAAAATATAACTTTTAATATAAATGAATTAAAATTGAATATACTTCATAGACACTCATAAATGCAAATGTCATCCTTATCATTAAGACCAAGACTGGACCATGGTGCAAGAGCGCACAAAGATAAAGCAGAGGAGGAGAAACCTACAGCTACGATTATCTTCTTCTTTTTTTTTTTTTTATTAAATATTTTATTCCAATATAAGAGATAAACAAATTAATTCAACAAATTTGCAATTAATAACTTCCCCATTCCTCCCCCCCTCAGCCCACCCTCCATTCCTGCAGGGAAGAGGAAAAGGAGAAAAAAAAAAAAAAAACACCTCTCCTCAACCATCCCAGTCTCTCCAAACATTGGCCCATTTCATATAGGACCCTCTTTGTCTATACATGATTCTCTCATAGATTTTCACCTTATCCACCAGGCATAACCAGTTATTGCAATCTGGAGCAGAAGGGGAAAACCATTCTCTGGCTACAAGAAGCCTAGCCAAAAACAGCACTTTAGTCAGCAGACGGCCCTTCATAAGCTGGCAGTTTACCTCTGATAGATCCCCTAAAACCCATACCTTGGGACATAGAGGAATATCTATATTGAGTCTCCGAGTCAAAGTTGTTTGTACCGCTCTCCAATAGTTACTCACTATCGGGCAGTCCCAGAACAGATGCATATGATCTGCCCGGGATCCCCACAGCGAGGGCAGTCAGATGCGGCTCTAAGTCCCCTCTTATGGAGCCATAAAGGTGTCACATATATTTTGTGTATGATATTAAACTGTACAACAGTGTGATTGAAGTTGTGCGAAACCTGACTAAAATTTTCCCCTATATTCTCCCAATCCGGAGAACCCACCTCTGACATTAATACAGACCAGGATTTCTGTCCTGGAGATAAACAATCCGAAAAAAACCTTTCATCAAGTGCCTATAACAATGTGATAATTTAACCTTAATACCACCTTTCTTACAAATCAAATTGTGCAAAAATTCGGGTGTCTACCTCAAGTGAATACCTATCAACAATATTAAGAAGTGCTGACCTCAATTGAAAATATGCATACCAAGCCACCTCACCTAATTTGGAGTTCTGTTTTAGCTCCATAAGAGACAGGACCTGCCCATTTTTAACCACCTGGTTCAGATATTGAATATTTCGCGTCCTCCAGTATTGCCAACAATTTGGATCATCTAATTTCAGAAGCTTTGAATTATGCCATAATGGGGTGCAGATAAGTGTTGCCTTAACTTTGAACCAGCTCTTTATCACCAACCATGCCTTTGTGGCCATTCTACGGAAGGGTTTATAGCCAGTCTGTATGTTAAGCAAATAATCGGACTCCAATACTGTAAAAAAATCTGAAAAACCTGAGTCTTTCACCAGTTTTCTACAAAGTTAGCTATTTTCCCAATCATTGAGGAAGCAAAGTTGAGAAGCCATGAAGTATCCCCTAAAATAGGGGCGGTTGAGACCTCCCCGATTGTAGGGCATGGAAAAATAAAGCGACTTTAGTCTCACCCGCTTCCTCCCCCATAGTAGGTCATTAATCATCCGTTCTATCAGCCTAAAATACTTATCCTCAATCCAAACGGGCGAATTGCGAAGAACATAAAGTACCTGGGGCAGCACCACCATTTTTATTAATGAGATTCTGTCCCTCTTGCGGGCAGAACTTTTTGCCATATCTTAATTTTGGATCTCAACCTCGAAAGAAGAGGGATCAAATTAAGTTGGAGATAGTCCTGAATTTTGGCAGAAGCTGTTATCCCCAGGTATTTTATTGAGTCAGAAATAGATACCCGATTAGAGAGATATTCCACAGATCCTCGCAACTTATCTATAGGGAGAAGAACAGTCTTCCCCCAGTTAACCTCCAAGCCAGAAAAATAGGAGAATAGGCTGACCAATTCCATTATTCGAGGGAGTGTTTTTTCTGTTTGATGAATAAAGAACAAGATATCATCTGCATAAAGGGATATACGATCTTGCTCCCCCATTACACCAAAGCCGACCACACTCGAGTCTTGCCTTATACTAGCTGCAAGGGGCTCAATATAAATATTAAATAAGAGAGGGGAAAGAGGACAACCTTGACGAGTACCTCTTCCCAGTACAAAACTCTCTGTCAGCATGTCATTGATCCTGATTCTGGCCTTCGGACATTTATATAGCAGCTGAACCATCCCTATAAATTTGGGGCCAAAACCCATTCTTCTCATCACCTCCCAGAGGAACGTCCATTCGACCCTGTCGAACGCCTTAGTAGCATCCAAAGACAGGACCGAGCGGGCGCCACCTCCGGGGACTGAATATTGGCAAAAACCTATGCAGATTGTGATGAGTACCCCTTTTCGCCATAAAGCCATTTTGGTCTGAGTGGATCAGAGCTGACATAACCTGAGAAAGCCTCCTAGCTAGAACCTTTGCTAACAACTTAGCATCCGTATTTAATAGGGAGATTGGTCTATACGAGCTCAAATCCGCCGGGTCTTTATCTTTTTTGGGATTAAAACTATCACAGCTTCCATCATAGACTGTGGCAAATCCCTCCCTGCGATGCTTGAGCAAACACTTCCAGTAGATGAGGGAGAATGGCATCACTGTACTTACGATAAATTTCATATGGAAAACCATCTGACCCTGGCGATGAGTTCCCGGAGATGGACTTCAAGGCCTCTTGAATCTCCGCAAGAGACACCTCTCCTTCCAGGGATTCTTTTTGGGCTTCTGTTAGCCTTGGAAGAGAAATTCTCTCCAGGAACTGTCTCCCCAGGTCAGCTGGCAGGCCAGATGAAGCTCTGTATATCTGGGAGAAGTATTGCAAAAAGAGTCCCTTATACCCTCTGGGTCTGATATTATTGCTCCATCTAGGTTACGCACTAGAGTAATAGCTTTCTTTTTTTTGTCCTGTTGTGATATTATTTTAGCTAAAAGCTTACCAGGACGTCCCGATTCTGAAAAATACTTCTGGCCCTTAAAAAGTAGCCTATGGTTTGCTTTCTCAATTACATATTCTTTCAAGGAACAACTAGCCTTTTGCATCTCTTCCTTGTTACATTCCGTAGGTTGATCAATGAACCGCTCCGTTGTGGAGGCCACTGTGTCTGTCAGATTTTTTCCCTTTTCTTAAATGATCTTTTCACAGCCGTAATATCACTAATGAGAACCCCCTCAGGTATGCTTTCAGAGCGTCCCAAACTGAGTTGATGTTGGCAGAGGGGAGATTCACCTCCCAGAAGGAGGATACATGTGCTTTAATGGACTGGTAGTTATCCATTATAGTAAGCCAGTATGGATTCAACTTGAACCCAAATCCCCTATTGTCTTTATTCTCCCCAATGCGAACCTCAATTAGGACCGGTGAATGGTCTGAAACTGTTCTTATACCATATCGTATCCTTTTAATATTATTCAGATTATTCTCATTAGTAAATGCCAAATCTATCCTAGACATTGCTCTTCCTCCTCTACTGACACAGGAGTATACTCTCTTTCCTCCGCCAACATATTCCCATATATCCACCAATCCGATCTCTAAACAGAACTGAGGCAATGGGGAATTACACATGTTCCTTCCCGATCTGCATCTAAAGTCAATCTGTCCTTTTGGGATCCATAACAGCGTTAAAGTCTCCCATCAGTACAAGCCGACATTCCGGCTTGCCTTCCAAGAAACGTAATAGTTGGATAAGTGGGTACATGGAAAATGGCGGAGGTATATAAAAAAAGGCAAGAATGTAATTGTATCCATGTAGCTTCCCATACAGAAAAATAAACCTGCCTTGGTCATCCATATGAGATTCGATTAACAAAAAATCTATAGAGTTGTGAATCAGAACCGATACACCCCTAGAGGCGCTACTGAAAGTAGAATGGTAAGACTGGGAATGCCAGCCCGTCATCAAACGAGACACGGTCTCTTCAGTAAGGTGAGTTTTAACTATACAGATAATTGCAGGAAGATACCTCTTCACTGCATCCATAATAGCTTGTCTTTTAACCCTCTCCCCAAGTCCTCTGACATTCCAAGAGACAATTCTAACAGACATTAGCTACGAAGAGGAGAGAGAAAAAAAAAAAAAAAGTTTCTCCTATACCCCTTCCCTGCAGGTTAAATACCCTCCCCATTCCCTCCCCTTCCCTCTGGTCCGCCCGATCTAGTCAGCAAACCTCTATCCTCCGGTCATTCTCCCCCCCTCCCACTAGTTCCCTCCTCCCTCCATCCCTAGAGAACATATAAATATATCAAATGCCCATTTGCTCCATCCAATCCAGTGCTTGTTGCGGATTCTCAAAAAATTGAGTAGTCCCATTGTGGATCACTCTCAGTTTCGCTGGGTACAGTAGGGAATATTTAATGTCTTTTAGTGCCAAACGTTTCTTTATCTCACTGAAACTTCTTCTTTTCTCCTGGGTCTGTCGAGCAAAGTCAGGGAAAAATAACAGTCTAGTACCCTGATGGTCAATGGGTGCACATTCCCTCGGCCTTCTCAATATCATATCCCTATCCATAGATAGTAATAATTTCATTAGGATTGCTCGCGGCGGCCTCCCTGGAATGGGTTTCCCCCCTGGAATCCGATGGGCTCTTTCTATTTGGAACATAGGAGAGAAATGTTCACTGCCCAGATTTTCCAAAACTACATCCTTGAGTTGTTCAGCTAGCTGCCGCCCCTCATCTCCCTCTGGAAATCCGACTAAGCGGATATTATACCGCCTTGATCTGTTTTCCAGGTCTTCCAATTTATTTTGTAGAAGATGATTTTCCGAGGAAAGAGACCGAGTCTTAGATTTGATCATATCCGAATCGGATTGGAGGAGTCTACCGTCTTTTCCATGTTAAGTACTCGATCCCGAATTTTAGTCAGATCTTCTCTTATTAGAGATATATCACTCTGCATTGACCCGAGTTGATTGGACATCCCCTGCACTAACATGCCATTATTTTCAACAGCGCTCAGAATTTTTTCCAGGGCCGAGGGGTCATGCTCAGTTTCTGTTCGCGCCAAGAGACTTTCCTCCCCTCCTTCCTGATCCGCTAGCCCATCCTCAGATAGTTCTTCAGCTTGCGGAGTTTTAACGGTTTTTTTATAGTTAGTGCTCATTTTCCCTTTAATCAACCCCTTTTCATTAAGGAAGGGGGATTTTAAAAATTTGTCAATTTTTACCCTCAGGTGTCTTAGACCCCAGTTTTGTTCCTGAGGAATCCACCAACCGCCGCTTTGGAGCCATCAAGCGCTAAAGACCCCCTTCAATGTGTGTGTCTGTATTTTTTTTCCTTCTTTTCCCTTCCTCCTTTTCCCCTCTTTTCCTTTTCCTTTTTTTTTTTCCTTAACGTATTTACTATTTGCTAATTTGAGTTTTCGAGTTTTTCAAGTGTCCCTGTGTACTCAACCCCCTCTTTTTTTTATTTTCCAAGTTTTTCCCTTTTCTTTTTTCCTTTCTCTTTCCCTTCTTCCTTTTTTTTCTTTTTTATAGATTTTATCTTTTTTTCTCTTCTCTTTTGAATTAATTTAATTTAAATTTTTCCCTTCTCTATTTCTCTTTTCTTGTTTCCCTTTTTTCTGCTTAGTTCTTTCTTCTTAGTACTTCTTAGTACAAACCAATGCAGTCTTAATAGTCTTAATACACCTTTAAACCAGTCCCAAAAAAACAATAAGCAAAATCGAAGGGAAAGAAACAGCAAATTTTCTTTTTTTTTTTTCTCACGTGTCCAGCGTCCAAGAGGGGGCGAATGGATGAGCCGAGGGATCCAGGCAGGAGGGAGACGACACACAGGAGAACAGGACGAGCCAGGCCAGGAAGCCAGCCAGAAAGCCAGCCACGAGGAAGAGCGGGGAGATGGAGCACACACCCGGCGAACAGCAGCCACAAACAGCAGACCCCAGCGGCGAGGGCCCGACGCTCTCTCCCAGAAACCGGGCAACCAGCCGGGAACACCACGACGGAGCACGGAAGCCCACAGACGGGCGGCAGCCAAAAGGAACTGAAACAGGCAGCGAGGTGAGGGAGGGCAGGCAGAGACACATGTAGTCCGGAGTTCTCCACAGGACGGCTGGCGATGGAAGGCTTCAGCAGAGCATCAGCGGGGGGAGCCGGCGGGCCGGAGAGCGAGGAGGAGGAGGGCAGGAGGAGGAGGAGAGCGCGACGTCCGTGTTCACGTCATCACACCGCCCCCACGATTATCTTCTTAATTGGTCTAGCTACCACCCGCCAGCTTTGAAACGCGGCATACTCAAGGGCCAATTTTTCAGGATAAGGCGTAATTGCTCTGATAAAGAGAATTTCTATCAGTAGTCGAGAAGAGTTCCGTGATAGATTCCTGATTAGGGGCTATCCAAATCCGGTCCTGAGAAAGGCCTTCAAGTTCGCGGAGGATCAGGACAGAAATCAGCTATTAACTCCTAGAGGTGAATTGCAAATGGTTAGGGATAAAAATTTGAATATCATCCGTATTATATCTACCTATGATACTGCAAAAAAAAAAATTAGAGCAATTCTGGATAAATCTTGGCCTATCCTTTTGATGGATCCGGATTTAAGGGAAGTAATTACCCAGACCCCCAGTGTCACCTTCCGCAAAAGAAGGAGTATAAGGGACCACCTCGTACACATCCACTATGTGCCACCTACAATCTCTGGCACACGGTTGGATCAACAACACCTTTGCATTTTTAGGTGCGGGAGCGGCAAAGAGTGTAAATACGTCCGCAATACGAAAATGAATAGATGCTCCAGCACTGGACAGGTATACTATATTAGGGATTTCGTCAATTGCAGAAGCAAAGGTGGAGTGTATTCATTTCAGTGTCCATGCCCCAAGGACTATGTGGGGAAGACTTATAGGGAGTTACGTAGACGCATTTGTGAGCATGTAAATTATGTCCTTAAGAAAAAATAATACACCAGTAGCGAATCATGTGATTTAGGCGCACAAAGGTAGACCAGAATCATTGACATTTTCAGATCTCGAATTAGTGAGGGAATCCCCACGTAAAGGCGACTGGGTTCGTCGGATTCTACAAAAAGAATCCGAATGGATCTACCGGTTTAAATCGCAGGCTCCGAATGGGTTAAATTAGAGGTTAAAACAAGAGAAAGAAAAAGATACGCAGAGGAAGAAGAAACAAGAACCAAGTACAACCATTAGATCAGACAAACAATACCATCATAAACCTCAGCAAAGCCACTTTAAATCCAGCACAACAAAATCTACTCCACAAAGGACTTAAATTTGCCCCAACTAATACTTTGAACAAATTTGACACATTTATAGGCATAGAAAAATGTATTCGAAAACTCTGCCTAAAAAAGTACTACATGAAAAATCCAGTAATGAATGAAACCCCCATAAATATTACCTATGAACATACTTCTTTAAAAAGCACATCTAAAAAATACCCTCGGCAAGAAATAGGACAAGAACTAGCAGCCTTCAAACAATCGGTAGAGAGAGATATAAGGAAACTAAATGAAACATCAAAAATTAAACATAATTTGACTAAAAAAGAAACTACAGCGATTAAACAGTTACAAAAAGAGAAGGACATAATAACACACCCAGCGGATAAAGTGGGGGCTATTGTAATTCAGGATATCACAGATTACAATGCAGAATGCCTAAGACAGCTGTCAGACACAAACACATTTAAAAAATTGAAAAGTGACCCAACGGAACAATTCCATTCGAACTTGTGGATTATTGTGAAAAGGTGAAAATAAAAGGAATACTATCTGAAACAGAATATAGATATATTACAAATACCCCAAAAAGACTACCAGCACTATATTGTCTCCCAAAAATCCATAAAAACAAAGAACACCCTCCAGGCCGTCCTATTATCTCAGGAATAGGCTCAATTACTAGTAATTTATCGCAATACCTAGATACCCTGTTACAACCAAGAGTTAAAAACATAAGATCTTACATCAAAGATACCACCCAAGTAATTACCATAATTGAGAATTTACAATTTAAACCCCATTGGCATATAGGCACTTTAGATGTACAGTCACTTTACACCAGCATCAACCATCAACAAGGTTCACAAGCCATTTACAAACAACTTACTATAGAGGCAAAACTTCCACCAGATCAAATTGAATTTATAACCGAGGGTATTAATTTCATATTGAACCACAATTATTTTTATTGGAATTCAGATTTTTTCTTACAAATTCAAGGTACGGCCATGGGCACCAGATTCGCCCCCAGCTACGCCAATTTATTTATGGCCCAATGGGAAGAGGAATATATTACACCTAAGCTGGGGACGGATCTGGTGCTCTGGAAATGTTATATAGATGACATAATTTTCATATGGCAGAACAATTCAGATAGTTTACAAACTTTTTTAGCAGAAGTCAATACTAATCCATACAGTCTTATATTTACCCCAACTATTAGCACATCGAAAACTGAGTTTTTAGATCTCCAAATATCTGTTAATGATCAGAAATTGATATGTACTACGTTTCAAAAACCTACAGCTAAAAATAGCTTCATTCAATTCGATAGTTGTCATCTTCCATCATGGTTAATGAACATACCACAAGGACAATTCCGTAGATTAAAAATTGTACCCTAACACCTCATTTTGAATTTGAATCTGAAAAAATGAAAACCCAATTTTTAGAAAAGAAATATCCAGAATCCCTCATAGACTTGTCCCTCAAACGGGTAAAGAATATGGATAGGCAAGATTTTTTCAAAAGTAACACCAGTCCACAACCTCAAAACGACATGTCATTTAGAATTATTTTACCCTATAATCCTCAATACAAGAAAATTAAAAAAATCATAAAAGATCATTGGTATCATATAAAACAGGATAAAGTGATAGGACCCATTATTTCGGACACACCCCAGATCACTTTTACCAAAGCCCCTAATCTTGGTCTCAAAATTGCTCCTACCAATAAAAATGAAATCAAACACCTACCAACAGTCCAAGATTGGGCAGATATTACAGGTTTTTTCAGATGTGGCAAATGTAACAACTGCCAAACCACATCGTTTCAGAAGAAAACATCTTATATCATGTCCAAAACTAATGCTCACAAACAAGACATTAAAGAATTTTTAACCTGTAGCTCCACTGGAGTAATATATGCCCTAGAGTGTCCGTGCCAAAAGTTATACATAGGCCGCACCAAGACAACACTTAAAAAACGTGTGTCCGAACATATCTCCAACATAAAAAAGGGATATGAAAACATAAATTATCAAATCATTTCAAATTAGTGCACAATAAGGACCCATCTGGATTAAAATACGCAGCACTGGAAAAAGTAATAAAAGATTGGCGAGGAGGCAACTATACCCATAAAATGTCTAGAATAGAATCTAGAAGAATCTTCGAGTTTAACTCAATTTTATCTAATGGGTTGAACGCTGAAATGGAGATCTTCGGCTTCCTGTAGCCCAAGGGGGTCGTCGCTCTCCGACGATTAACCAGCGTGTTATTGTTACAACTCTGGTTTCTCCTTGGAGTACGACCACTCCCTTAATCACTACACCAACACACTCTTAGATAATCCTGCAATAAAGCTAACAAATACATCTCCAACACAGAATACAGCAGCACAGATATATATATAAATTTCTTTATATTTTTTTGTATTGTTTCACAATATTTTTCTACAAATTTTTTTTTTACAATTAATTAGTACATATAAATTTGGAAATAAGGAAAGTGTTTGACTACACCTTTGGGTCTTTTGCTATACGGACCAGTGGACAGTGGTGATCACGTCCTGAACCACTCTGATTGACACATACACATATAATCAAGGAAAGAATAGGATAACAATCTCTGCGGCTTTTGTTCTATAGACCAGAGAAACACACAAATGGTTTATGGTGTCCTCAAATATCTATCATGAAGATGTGGATCTCAAACTATATATCTATGTAAGGTGAAGTGGCTGCTTTCTCTGGGTCTTCTGCTTTACGGACCAGAGGAACATTCTGACTACCCCACCATAGATAAAGAATCCACACCAATTTAATACGATACAGATGTTGGTAGTCTGATGGTCTACAACATATATCTATTCATATGATCACATAACCAATTATTATGTGAACTATTTACACCCTTCACCACTTAATCATTCACCTAACACAAACCAGCCACCATCTTCACTATATACATCTATTTATAATTTCCTTTTCAGAATATTTACCTATTAAGTTTACTACAATATACTAATTTACCACCTTGAGTGAACATCTAACAATTAGGATCATCCTTTTCAATCCCTAATGTACAGTTCAATATATGATGATCGTTCACATCCATACCTAAAGCCATCTAGACAATCAAGTATTATCATCAACATGTAATACATATACTACTACCCAATTGCCTATTCACTACACAATCATATTTCAAATTATCTATATCTATTTCTCTATTAATTCTAATCTTCTTTATTCTATGACAAATGTCCAGATATCTATATTTTATTTTTTTATCTTTTTCATCATATATTTAAATAATTAATTGAACATTGACTTTCTCATTTAAATAATCAATTGAATAATGCCTAGGCTAATTAACTTCACACTATAAAGGTACACGCAGAATCAGCAGTCCTCCGCTTACTGATGAAGGGAGTATCTGTCCCGAAACGCGTTTGAGCCTGTGGAGAACTGCTGAAGCAACTTAAAAGCCTGTTAAGAAGTTCATTAAACCCAGCGAGCGCTCCGATTCTAAGTATACTATCAATTGTTTCATTACTACGCAGCAAGTGGATACACTAACCTCAGCGTTTACCACGTGACCACGTGACGTCTGCAGTCAGCGCGCGAACAGCGCAGCACAGACACGTGAGACGCTGTCTTCTGGATACCCGGGACTTCTGCTAACAAACGCGCGAACCGGCGCAGCGGGAACACGAGACACCCCGCCGACTGGATACCCGGACCCGCCGCCGCGTACCTACTGTGACTGGGGGTAAGTGATTTCTTCAGCCACAGACAGTGCGGGACGCCGCACCGAGGCTTAAGGAACACCATAACCACTGTTTATTCCCCCCCTCCACAGCAGTGTAATACCAGACTGTATAGAAAGGATTTATGCAGTAAACCAATTTTAACTTCTCCTCTAGAGGACATATTATTGACCAATGTTACTATCTGATCCCAATTGGAATTTTTCATTGGAAAGCTCATTTACAGTATATGAACTGATTTACCTGGAACAACAATATCCAACATCTATTTTTAAACAAGTTTTTTACCCTTTTTATTTTTATTTTGGATGTGCATCAACTAAGTACATACCAACCATTTTATTGTATACAATATTTGAACTAATATATTTGTACCTCACTCCCTACTTTTCATTTCCTCACACTATTCTTTACACTTCTCTAACCAATTTTTCTAAAAAATCTATACATAGCTAAATCCCAGATCTCTTCACACTATTCTCTACACTTTTTTTTAATTAATTCCAATAAACCTATATATCTTAATCCCAGATTAGAGTGTGCCTGCTATTCTTCTCCTTTCTAAATGAGAGGTTAACCTTCTCTTGTTTTCTTTAAAAAGGTATGCTTTATGAAGGTATATTATGGTGACCTTACTGTAAAGAAAAACTGGCCTTTCTTGAATCGACACAGGAAGTGTCATGTGTTCAAATAATCGTCATCACTTTCCCATCTAGCCTCACTATTACATTTTATTACAATAGCTAACTCTGCCTGAATTCTATGATATATATGTGCAATAGAGAGTTGCGTCCCTTTTTTATTAAAACAGAAATCCCAAAATTTCTGTTTTTGAACAGTGAAAACGGTACACTGATGGCAAACTTGACAACTTCCTGGCAACGGTCCACTAGGCTGACCCAAAAATCCATGCGGTCATGGATCAAAATATTTGCTGCAGGAAGGTCACAGTCCAAGTACAACTGCTCCTGATTGTTTTCCCAATGCATATCCCTTTACTTATGTGTGTCAGGTTTGTGCAGCAATTAAAAAACTCCATCATTTTCAAAAACCTGTATTGGCTGATGCATCTTCTACTTGTTGTTATGCCAGTGCTGGCATAGGAGATGGAGTGGTAATTGAGTGGGTAGACATGTGGATAAGAGCATATCCTGGTAAAATACACTAATTTTACCTCCCTTTTAGAAATAGGTAAAAATTCCCCCATTTTCCTTTTATAACACAAGTTTAAAAACATGGCTATCTAATAGTCATTAATTTGATATCCATTAAGGAAGATGTGTAGGAGGTGGATAAGTGCCTAATGTAGGAACCAGACCTGCTCAACCATGGAAGTGTTAGTAGTACCTGGCCTTGATTTAGTGGTGTATTGTTAAAATTGCCACACAAAAGTGAGTTTTGAAAGACATGTACTGTCCCTGACCATACAGTAATTGCTCTGCCATATGTCATTGGCACCCAGTTGCTCAACAATTCGAAGGAGTGGCTCACTTTCCTTGCCATATGAAAGTACAAGGCAGGAATGACTTTTTTTTTTTTTTTTTTTTTTAAATATTGGCAGCTAGATATCTTCCTTCAAGGCTGAGCACACACCATAAGTTGCCTGAAGGCAATGGAATCCACTAAGTTGTATGGCAGCAACTGCCCCACCAGCAACTTGGACAGTAGAAAATGCAATTTGCACAGAAGCCGATCAATGGACAAGAATTGTCATTTCCTGGCCACACATTCTGCTATGGATAACTGATGATGGAATAGAGTCAAAGCAGAAGGAAGAGAAGCAGTAGCTGATAACGTTGACTACTACTATGACAATGGGAATGAGAAGGACAGGCTTACTCACATTGCTGGCCAATTCTATTTTCTCCTGTGAATCTATGATGCAGATGCATGTGTTGATGTAGAGCCATCATTCTCACATTGGCGCTTTCTTGGCCACATCTTTTCTCTGCCTGCAGAGCTTGCACAATGAGATGGTTTTACCTGCCTGCAGTTCTGTAAAAATTTCTCACAGGGGAAATGCCCACACAGAGCCACCAAAACTCCAGCACGCCCTAGGTTTGACAGCTTCTGACCCTACTCCAACTATAGCCATGACATAATTTGTTCTGGAGATGATCACGGTAGTACTGTAAATCTGTCTCTGAATTTTGGATGCTTTGGATATACGAACGTGGGCTCTACCCTTTGTCTCTGTCATCCTCCTCCTCTCTTGTCATCACCTCCTGGTCACCCTGATCGAGTTTCCAGGTTCTTTTAAGCAGACAATTATAAATATATTAGAGATGAGTGAAATTCTAAAAAATGTGGCTGATTAATCCTAATTTCACAAAGAAATTTGCTTTCTGATGAATTTTTTCATCATGAAGCGCATTTCTTTGTGAGTAACGACGATCATGCCGCTCCCTGCCATTGAACACCTCCTATGCCGCGTTCATCACTTATACGGTCTAAAGAGTAAGAAAAGCTTGAATGCAGGTTTCTGAGATCCAGACAGCAGTAGGTTTGTGTTGATGTCACTGTTGATATTTCTCTTCTTTTGATCTGTCAGAAAAATAACCCCCAAAAAAACGGATCCTGTGTTTTGAGCAAACGCCCTCACGTTGTTAGTATTTGGTCAGTATTTGATCAGTATTGGTAAGGCCCAAAACAGAGATGACACGTAATGGGAATATTTGCATGTCTTCTGTGTTTTGGACCCACTCGTGCTTTTGGATTACAAATCATGATCAAATCCTGATGCAAAATACTGACCATGCGATAGAGGCTTTATGGATGCTCCAAAGACAGAATTTATTGTGTTTTTCATTTTTTGTTTCTTCTGACAGATCAGAAGAAGGGTAAAATAAATGGTGATGTCAACAAAGCCAAACAGAGACAGTAGTGGCTTCGTTACAGAGTGGTGAGGGTAGCAACAGCATGAGGAGTCAACATAGTGGCCCAGTCACCGAGTGGTAAGGGGAGCAACAGCATGAGGAATCAACATAGTGGCCCGGTCACAGAGTGGGAAGGCTGGCAACAGCATTAAGAGTCAACATAGCGGCCTAGTCACAGAGTGGGGAGGGTGGCAACAGCATAAGGAGTCAACATAGTGGCCCAGTCACAGAGTGGTGAGGTTGGCAACAGCATGAGGAGTCAACACAGTGGCCCAGTCACAGAGTAGTGAGGTGGCAACAGCTTGATGAGTCAACATAGTGGCCCAGTCACAGAGCGGGGAGGGTGGCAACAGCACGAAGAATCAACATAGAGGCCCAGTCACATTAACTATGCCATCCGCCGCACTAAACACCCTCTCTGATGCCAGACTACTGGTTGGGCATGAAACATTGTCCAGGGCAAACTCGCCCAGTTGCGTCCACAAATCAAGTTTGGCTGCCCAGTAGTCCAGGGCATCTTGGATCTGGGGTGACAGTGTACAGTCCTACTGGTTCAAGGTCTGCTCCATGTCTTGCTGCTGCTGGAGGGTGGTTTCTTCTTTAGGTGGGTGAAGAAAAGTGATCATTAGAGACACCAGACTTAAGTTGCTGCTGATGGACCTGGTTATGCTTCTGCCCCCCCACACCATCCTCCAGTAGTCATGGCAGTGGAGCTTAAGTGCAGGGGCCCCCCGGGTCAGACCTTTTTGAGGATGGGTGATGGCGCACATAGACAGCCACCAACCGACTACAGAGGATGTTTCAATAATAGTTGAGTTTATCATCCCTCTCAGCAGGTGGAAAAAAAGGCCTCTATTTTAGCCTGGTAGCAAGGGTCTAACATTGTGGAATGCCAGTAGTCATCCCTCTTCCAAATGGTTAGAATGCGACTGTCACTACACAAGCGACTGGCATGCATCTGACCATTTGCACAAGAGAATCGGAGGAACTCCCTGCCTCCATGTACACTGCATACTGCTACGGTCTGTCGGGGTCATCTGCCTGGTCTTCCTCATCATCCTCCAGCTCCTCATACTCCTTCTGTTCCTCTCCTCTGTATAAAATTCCTGGGTGTTAATGTGCTCCTCCTTCTCCACCAGTTCAGCCCCCACAGGGCTCAGATGGCCATGAAATGTATGTGCCGCATCTCTTGTCCTCTGGACAGCCAGATTTATCAGCATCTACTCCAGAACATGAAGGAGTGGAATGACATAATTCAACCCATAGTCCTGGTGACTGACAAATAAAATGGCCTCCTCAAAGGGCCTGCGCAAATGCCAGGTGTCAAGCATGAGCTGCCACTGGCTAACATGAAAGTTATACAGGAGAGTGCTCCTGTCCTCTTGCATCATCACGAAAACAGGCTTTCTCTGCTCATATAATTGCTCCAACATGTCCCAATGTATGGAACCGTCGCTCATGAGACGATGTCGGGAAACACCATTCTGCCTCTGCAGCTCAAAAGTAAGAGTGGATAAAGTGCAAGCATAGTTTCCTGGCCATTTTCAAGACGTCTTGCAGTTAGGTGGAAGACTTCAGGAACTGGTTTAAAACCAGATTAAAGACATGCGTCGCGCAGTTACTCCCTGGTGTGACTCAATTTGACTAGGCTGGCCAGGTGCATTACATTGTGATACCGCCGTGCTCTGTATAGATTGTATGCTGGAGGAACACTCTGAACTGTGCCTACAGTGGATACTGAGGACAAGGTGGGGGATGACGAGGCAGAAGAGGACATTGTCGCTGCAATCACAACATGAGAATGCCGAGGTGGCATTACCATCACCTGTCCAAGTTGCTGGTGTGCCTTGGCTGCAACCATATTTATCCAGTGGGCCATAAATTATAGATATTGTCCTTGACCATAGTTACAGCTACAGACGTCGGTGCTACCATGAACTGTATCAGACACTGACAGGCTCAAGGACTGGCCCACCTTCTGCTCAACATACTTTTGCAGGGCTGGTACAGCCTTTTTGGAGGAATAGTGATGGCTTGTGACTTTCCACCTTGGCTTTGGACAAGCCATCAGTTCTCTGAAATGTCAACCAGATGGAAAGAGAGGGACTGTAGTTTCAGCAACTTGGCCAGGATCATGTTCAGCTTCTGCCCGCATACTGTTGTTTCTTTGCAATTTCATCGGTGATCGATTTCTGGCAAAACGCATGGCGATGAGGAGGAAGAGGAGCATCAGGACCAGTAGACGATGGGGAGGAAATACAGCTACCTTCTGCTGAGGTGGTGGAGCCATCCAGGGGTGGGTACCACTGGGAGATGCATCAGGCTGTACCGCTACATTGGCGCAATGGTTTTTCCAGGCCATTTTATGATGATGCTTCATGTGTTGATGCAGGGCCGTGTTGCCAACATTGGCACCCTGGCCGCGCTTCACCTTCTGCCCACAGATCCTTCATACCGCCATGCTGACGTGCTCTGGCGACTTGATAAAAAATTCCCACACCGGCGAAAATGCCATTATTCCCCCAACATTGTGTGATGACTGCCAGCCTCTGCTTCTGTGAAGGTGTGCACAGCTAGTTGTTACCAGACAGGTAGACTCCTGAGTAGCAGACGGTCTACCCTGGGAACGTTTGGCCCCAGATCTCACATTGCTACCACCCTGCTGGTTCACCGAAATGCTGCCTCTATGCCTCCCATCGTCTATGATGACGATAAAGCCCCCTCTTCATCTGGCTCCCACACGCGATTGGCTACATCATCATCCGCTACTGCCTGCTTTGAAATATTTTTTGAAATGATGGTCGATTGGACAGAGTCCACCAAAATATAGGGTTGGTAACTGTGACACGTACCAATGCCTAAGGTAGCCTAAATAAAACAATGACACATTGACTCCTGTCCTGTCTCGAAAACCTACAGTATCTCAGTCAGTTAATTAAATGTCTTCTGTTCACCATGAAATAACATCTCTGACCCTAAACCCTCTGTATTCTATGTTTAAAGACCTCTTTCTTCTATCTAACAGACATCCTATCCCTCTAATATACCAGACCAGAAAAACATTTCAGATCCTGGCTGGGATCTTATCTAGTGCCTATGATATGTCCACTGACATCACAGCTATAATGCTTCATGATTGGCAGAAGCTGACATGAAGAAGGTATGGGTAAACCCACCGGGACAAGGTCATATAAGTCTCCTCCTTCTTCCTCCCTGTTTTTTGATATATAAAATGATGGGTTTAAGTTTAATTGAGTCGTGAAAGTCTAATCTCAAAAACTTTGGATTCATTGGAAATTAAAGTTTTTGGGGATTTATTGAACAGTCATCTTAACTATAAAACCATGATCCCAGACAGCTCTGTCCCCAGCATGATTCTGTACAGTATGTCCGAATTATATCATCTTAGTATTTTTTTTTTTTTAGAAAACATGTTAAATTTTTTGGAAGATATAGAACAGAAAAAGTCTCCAGACTGAAGAGCTCACCTTCCATGCGTCCTTTAAAGGTTGGACGGTAAATAATCGGAGATGTTCTTGTCTTTTATATGAGAACATCAGATGATGTAAGGCGTAAGCCACAATATACACTGCAGAGTACACACTGAATGTGTAACGGAAATTGTCTACATCATATTTGGAGTGATCCACATTACCTAGAACATCTCTTTCATCACATGGTCTATAAGATACATACTGTTCAAAACTGCAAGAAAAATATTCAGTCCATATATCAAACATTATCTCAACCTCATGATATTTTAAAGGACCGGCTGTGAGTAAATATTCTTGTAATCCTGGAATTCTTCCTTTTTGAAGCGTGATCTGCAAACATCCTTGTAATACATTGAAAGTGAAAAACTCTTCAGTAAAAATAAGTGAGAGTACGATTACAACTTTCCCATGATTGAGGTCATCAGACAATATTAAGCTCAATGATGATAAGCCATATGAGCTACCAACATATATAATCACATTGCAGTGAATCTTCTGTGTTTGATATAACATCTTCCTGTAGGCCATAGATTTTTTGAAATAGGCATAATTACTGACAGATTCTCTGTAAGCTATGCAGACTCCGCTCCGTGTTATTACATTGTAGAGCTCCATGCTGGCTCGTTGGCTGCTCTCATCATCTACTGTCACCATCCCCACCCAACTCCAGCCAAAATGCTTTAGTAGAAGGACAACGGCTTCAAACAGAGAAGACTCTTCAGGGACTGTGCGATAGAAATAGGGGAACCGCAGCTTGTTACTGAATACAGGATCCATCGCTCCATAGCTGATCTGTAGGAAGAGAATATTGAACTGATATATTGTATTATTTACCTAATGAACCAAATCCCACCTTTACCTCCATGTGCATTGCTGATGCTATTTACATTGCACACACTGGTCCAAGACAGTAAATTTTTTCAACTACTGTACCTTATGTATCATTACTGAGATTTAGGCAATTTAAATGAGTCATTTCAGGAGCAGGAGGAGTGCGCCCACCTACTTACCCTGATACAATATGTGTCTGTAAGACGCCATGGCCATGTGCTGAGAGCCATTGCTGCTGCTTACCCTAGCCATGGCCAGTCTCCAGTGGTCTCAGAGATAAGTACTTATAATTAGTGTTGAGCAAATCGAAGTATCCGAAGTGGACTTCGATCCGAATTTAAGGGAAAATTCGATTTGCGGAGAAGACAAATTTCCTTGTGCTTCGTGGTAACGAATCGATTTTCCCTGAAATAGTGGTTAAAAAAAATCATACCTCATCCTTTTGAGTGCGAAGAGGCCTCCGCGGCCATCTTGATTGAAGTTTCCATGCGAAGTCTCCTGCGCGGATACATATGACCTCACCACGTCGGCCAGCAGAATGAAGTCATCATGCACAACGGGAGATATTGCTCTGGATCTTCAATCAAGATGGTGGCGGCCTCTTCATGCTCAAATGGATAAGGTAATTATTTTTTTTTTTTTTACTGATTAAACCCTGAAATCCCTAATTTTTTAGATGCCATGACGAGGGTAATACAGTGCCACACACCTCTTACATCCAGTGACATCTCGTCTGATGTAGATTTTCTCTTTCCTCGTCTTCTTTATTCAGACCAGACCGCCATGATGATTTCTTTCAGCCATGACTTGTCTCACAGAGTTTCACAATAAGACCTCTTAGTTTCCTTCTTTTGCATCATCCTCCCACCTTCTGAAAACTCCATTCTTCCTCCACCAATAATGTTCCTGCTGTGCGCCCCAATACAATACTACCGAAACAGATAATCCCCCCTGGAATTACTAGTACCACAGAGATAGTGCTTCCTTCAATGCATATTGGAAGACGGTGCCCTAAATAATAACTGTGCCCAGCAAATAGTGCCCCTGACAGTAATAGTGCTATAAACATAGTGTCACCCAACAATAATTATCCTAACGCAAAAACACAAATGCAATGGCACTCTGCAACCAGCACTCTGCCCTGCCTCCATGCTGGATGTTGAATGAGGCATTAGTGTACATTTTGGCCAAAGCGTAATAAGCCACTCACCACGTCAAGGTCACCTCTATGAGGGGTCCCTAACACTAGTTCCTACCTGTTATGGGCCATGACAGCCAAACAAAATCCAGGGAGCGCAGGTGCAGCATGCATGCCAGGTACACTCTGCTTGTAACCCCGTCTGGTGCCATAACAGCTTCAATCAGATCCAGGGATGCAAGTACCAACATGCATGCTGAGCCCACTATATACTTCTTCTGGAGCCAAATTTATTTATTTAGTGCCCCCAGGAGAAACAATGCCCCCATAGTTCACCCCTCAGTTATAATAATGCCCCCTTAATAGCATGGTGCCAAATAAAAATAATAACCTCATATACTCACCTCCATGTTGCTGTCAGCCATGCAGTGCAGGACACAGGCCTCTTCCGGGCTGTGTCCTGAGCTGTATGCTGCCTGGCTCAGGAGGTGCAGTGATGATGATGTCACATCATATCATAGCACTAGGCCTGAAGCCTATCTGAGGGAATGACAGGACAGGGAGAAATTGGTCCCATGCCCCACCACAACATTCATTTGTATTGCCATCCATGGAAGAGACCCCAATGCCGGATGAGCGGTGGACTCTGAATTAGAAGATATATGAGTACTCATAGAAAAACTAACGAAACAGGCATAGAGCTGTGTATCAAGTGTCTCTGACTTTATTGAAAGTAAGAAGAGGCTATATAGCAATTTAAGGCCTCTTTCACATTTGCGTTGTGAGGATCCGGCGTGCACTTCCGTCGCCGGAAATGCCCGCTGGATTCATCACAACGCAAGACAACTGAAAGCATATTGAAGACTGATCAGTCTTCAATATGCTTTCAGGTAACCATGGCAGCCAGGACGCTACTTAAGTCCCGGCTGCCATGGAAAAGAAGCCGGGGGAGAAGCTACTTACATTCCATGCGGCGGCCGGGGTGCTCCTCGATGACGTCACTGGGTCCCTGCGTCGCATGGATCACATAGCTATGCTATGTGAGAAATGCGCCGTACGATTCATACGGCGCATTGCTCACATAGCATAGCTATGTGGACCATGCGACGTAGGGACCCGGTGACGTTATCGAGGAGCGCCCCGGCCGCCGCATGGAAGGTGGGAGCTTCTCCCCCGGCTCCCCGCTTCTTTTCCATGGCAGCCTGGACTTTAGTAGCGTCCTGGCTGCCATGGTTACCATTCTTTAAAGCTAAACGTCCTTGCGGCATGTCTTCCGGATTTTTGGACGGAGACAAATCTGCAGCATGCTGCGGTTTTGTCAACGTCCAAAAAACTTTCACATACTGAACTGAAGACTGATGCAACCTGAACGGATTTCTCTCCATTCAGAATGCATTACAATAATCCTGAACAGTATCTTTCCGTCCTAGAGCCCGAGGACAGAACTCTAGGACGGAAAGCAAAAACGCTGATGTGAATGGGGCCTAACTATAGCATAGTTAACCATTTACATCATATAACTCATTAAAACCACAATCTGAAATGAGCATCTCTTGGCTTTATGCCTGGAGAGTCTCCTTGATTCTAACTGTGGGTGTTAATCACGTACCAGAATTTCTAGTAATTATAGAAATTCCTTACTAGACCAGGTTGGTGGGGGCTAGGAGTGACTTTAAGGTTATAGCAACTTTCCACACAGAAATTCACAGTTTATAACATAAAATGGCTGCACAAGGCACAAGACGGTGTCTCGACCCTCAAACAGCCCTACCGACACCCCCACTTGTTCCTAGGTGGCGCCGCCTGAGGCAATAGTCTCAGCACTCCTTATTGGCAGTGCACCCCTGTTGAGGTGGGGAGTTCGAACATTCTTTAACTCCCTAATTTCGAGTAAAAACAAAGCTTAAATCAGGGGTGCTGCTAGTGTAAAACATTTGGGGCCTGGACCCCTGATGTTTTGTTCCAGGCCCTGAATGTACTGCCTGCTTGACATGTACGACTGTATCACTGTACCCAGGACCGCAATACAATTGAATCTCTGCACTACCACACTGATCAACTGCCCAAGGCCCCCCGCTCAACTGGTCCACATATACTGAAAAAACAAGTACTAATCAGGACGCACTGCAGGAGCTGAAGGACCTGTGATGACCTCAAAGTCAAGTGATGTGTGCAAGAGGCAGAGATCAGTGATGGAGAAGCACCTGTGATGATGTCACTGTCGTGATCAGTGCAGGAGAATGGAGGGGAGTGATGTTATTTACATGGAACTGAATATTGGAGGCAGGTGGGGGACAGAGTGATGTTATTTACATGGGACTCTATATTGGAGGTGGCTGAAAGGAAGGGAGTGAAGTTATTTACATGGGACTGTATATTGGAAGCGGCTGGGGGAGTGATGTTATTTACATGGAACTAGGGGAGGGAGTGGTGTTATTTAAATGGGACTGTATATTGTAGGCGGCTGGGGGAGGGAGTAATGTTATCTACATGGGACTGTATATTGGAGGGGCTGAAGGGAGGGGCAGTCTATGGGGCTGGTCACTTAGCTGTTTTTTCGTAACGGAGAGTGAATAGTGTTCGACAAAATATCGGACATGTCCTATTTTTGGCTGTGAAATTAATGGGACAATTTTTAAAGGCCATTTAGACTGGAGTGCACCCATCTAACAGCCGATAAAAAAAGGTACAGTGGGGGGAAAATGGCATGTCAGGGATTAAAATAATTAAAAAAATACTCAACTGATTAACTTGAACGTGTGGGGACACTCTTTCATCATTGGATGCACCATGACCTCTGCTCCTAGCATGATGACATCACATGATCACACTGGAAGCGTCAGGTCCTGCTGCCTCCAGTCATGAGTGAATGTCTCCGTGCGTTCAAGTGGATAAAGTATGTTTTTTAATTGGACTGTGTGTTGGATGGAGGGCTGAAGGCAGGGGATTGATGTTATTTACTTGGGGCTGTATATTGGAGGAGGCAGGAGAGATGTTTGATGTGATTTACATGGGACTGAATGGTGGAGGGAGGGAAATGATGTTTTTTGCTTGGACCTGTATGTTAGAATGGCTGGGGCATTATAATTTCTGAGGGCACTGCTGGACGGTAATATAAATACTCGGGGCATTACAGGTGGCATAATTACCACAGGGCCACCACAGGGAGCATTATAAATACTGGGGGCACTGTAGGGACCTTATTGCTACTGGGGGATCTATAGGAGTGCTTATAGACCGGCCTTATTTCTACTGACGGCACTGTAGAGGGCCTTATTACTACTGAGGGGCTATAGAGAGCTTTATTACCACTGGGGGCACAATAGGGGACCTTATTTCTAAATGGGGGCTATGTGGGAGCATTATTAATACTGGAGGGCTCTTCTGGTAGTGTATTATCACTGGGGGTGCTCTAGGGGCCTCTATTACTAATGAGGACTTTGAGGAGTACTGTTACTATGGGGGACTATCTGTAGGGCACTATTATTTCTTCAGGATAGTATTTTGGGGCATTGGGGAGCACAGTGAGCAGCAGGATAACACTGTTGGAATTCGAGGTTGGGGGAAAATGATGGAAAGAGAGAAACCTAAGATGTTTGTGTGTCAATCTCTGAAGAGATGAGAACTGGCTGAAAGAAGTTGTCTGGGTCAAATAGAGGAGACGATGAAAGAGAACATCTAATGTACATTAGTGATGAGTGAAGCGAGCGTCGGATCCTAGATCCAAAGATGCTTCACTCAAAACTTCAAATTAATGCCGTCTCCGTACAGCATTAAAATGTACGGCCTCCACTCCAATGAGGCGAAGTTAGTTATTTGCAAATTCGTGCAAGACTTCCTTGAATAACTTTGTATTTGATCTTTAAAGTGGAAAACCACTTTAAAACTTGGATCCGAACTGCAGCAATACCCCTGGTGTGGCATCAATCTACCAATGTCCATTAAGGTGAAATTTAGTGTCAAGCCTCAATCGTCCTTTTACATATATTCAGTTTTTTGGGATTGTTAAATTAGATTAAACAATCTACCTGTGTGTATTATGGAGAAATTGAGCAGCAGGCTTCAATTGTCTGTTTACGTTTATTCAGTTTTCCACACGATCGGAATTTAAATTTTTTTGGTATTAAGAATTGGTATTTAAACAGTCATCCTCATCATGCTGTTCACATTTTGACATCATGAGACCAAGACGACCCCTTACAATTGATCAACAGTACTTATCATTGCGAGGCTTCAAGCAGGATGTTCTCAGACAAAAGTGGCCACTGAGCTTAGAATGTCACAGAATGTCATCAGCAGGTTGCAACAGAGATACAGAGAGACTTGAAGAGTCACAGAGAGGCATTGAAGTGGATGCCTTAGGCCACATCCCACTCTGATGACCATTTCAACAATGCCCTGCGGAACCGGATGATGAATGCCACACAATTCCAGTCACATTTAAGGGAGATGAGATGCACCTAAGTGTCGCGTCAGACCATACGACACTGTTTATATCAGCGTGGTCTGCGTGCTAGATCACCTGCAAGGGTACCTGACCACAGACGTCATTGTCTAGCATGGGCTAAAGAGCATCTGTGCTGGACGAGGGACCAGTGGGCCTCAGTGCTGGTCACTGATTAAAGTCGATTCATGCTGAGCAGAAATGATGGCCACCAATGATGTTGAAGACATCAAGGAGAGCGCTATGCATCAGCAACTTTTGTCACCAGACGCGCCTTTGGTGATGGTGGTATAATGTGTGCAGGTGTATCTAGTCAACACAGAACTTCCCTACACTTTGTGAATGGTACAGTGACAAGCCCATAATCCTTGAATAATATCATTAATCCAGTTATTGTGCCTCTGCATGAACAACACAGGCATAATTTTTTTGTAGCTTGCATCATTCTCACTAGAGATATTACTAGAGATATTCAAGAGACTAACCTAGAACTTTCCACTGTAGCAGAACTTCAGCTGTGTTTTTGGTGTGCTTTAGAACAGCAGAACTTCAGCTGTGTTTTTGGTGTGCTTTAGAACAGCAGAACTTCAGCTGTGTTTTTGGTGTGCTTTAGAACAGAACAGCAGAACTTCAGCTGAACTTTCCACTGTAGCCGAACTTCAGCTCTGTTTTTGGTGTGCTTTAGAACAGGTAAGGAATTTGTTAGACTGGTGTTGCTATTGTCTGAATGCTAATGAGCATAGGGCCATTAAGGTGTTAAATTTGTTGTTGTGGGAGGGGCTTTTGTAGGAGTGTGTGTATATATAGCCACATAGTATTAGCTTGCCTAATTGTAGCTTGCATCATTCTCAAAGTGCAGCATTTCTAAGTGCACTAGAGATATTCAAGAGATACTCAGGAGGTAATCTGGAGGTGAGTACAATCTATTAAGTTTTGTTTAACATATTTTCTTGCATTAAAATGGCAGACCTGATTCAGTGCAGGAATTGTTGTGCTTTTATTTCTTGTTTCACTCTTCGCAGGTTTGGATGCTGTCTGATCTGCAGACAGTTCTCCATAATGCAGAAGGAAATTGCATTTTTGAAATCTAAGATTTGTAAAGTAACTGTTAGACAAACTCAGGCTTGGCATGTTGCAATGCCACTGCCACAAAGGCCCCCCAGAAATGGAAGATGGGTTACTGTAGGTTCTGGTAGACTTAGAGCTGTTGATAGAAGACATGTCCCACAGTCTGTGGCTCTCTGTAATTCATTTGCAGCACTTTCAGAATGCAAGAGCAACATGGAGGATGGCTTGGGCACAGTGGGTGAGGAACAATCATCTCCTATGTCTAAGGTATGCAAGACTACTGACAAAGACAAAAATGATATAGTGAGTACTAATAGTAAGCAGCTATTGGTGGGCGATTTTATCATAAGAGGTGTGAAGTTTGAAGAAAAAGGGTTTTGTGAGATGTCTCCCTGGTGCTACTGCTAGCAGGGACAGACGATGTATCCTTAACATTATTAAGCAAACAAAAATGGAAAAGGAGGTGGATGTTATTGTCCATATTGGGACAAATGATCTGGCTTGCAATGAAGTTTCAAAGGTGAAGGAAGATTTTCACACACTTGGTAATGATATTAGGGAGATTGCATCGACTGTCTCATTCTCTGCAGTTCTGCCTGTGCATAACCGTCAGCATGACAAGCAGTTGCGTATTAAGGAATTCAATGTATGGCTTGGTGAATGGTGTTTGAACCAGGGATTTGGCTTTGTGTCTCATGTTGGCTCTAGCTGGAATGGAAAAGAACTGTACAAGAAAGATGGTTTGCATCTTTCTCTCAAGGGAACGAATGTCCTCAGTGAACAGTTCAAAGTTTTTGCTAAGGAACATTTAAACTAGGAAAGGGGGGCACAAAAGAGACAATCCATCAGTTCGCCTGCCCCCCGAAAAAACAATGCCAGAAGATGCCAGGAACTGATAGGATAAGAAATGACAAGCTGAGAGTCTTGTCTACAAATGCTCGCAGTTTAGGGAATAAGATCAACGAACTTGAGTCTGTAATGGCATATGAGAATATAGATTTAGTGGCTGTTACTGAGACATGGTTCAATGAGAGTAATGACTGGGATATAACAATACCTGGGTTCTCTCTAGATAGAAAAGATAGAGAAGGCAAGAAAGGGGGTGGAGTGGCCCTATATGTGAAAAATAGCATAAAATCAAATCTAATAGAAGCCAGCGAAACCAATTTAGAGTCAGTTTGGGTTACGTTGCAGCTTGGTAATCATAAGGTAACTCGTGTAGGTGTCATATACAGACCACCAAGCCAAGTCAAAGAATTGGATGATCTACTAGTTGAGGAAATGGCTAAAATGACATTGAAAGGGGAAGTTGTCATTATGGGAGACTTTAATCTTCCTGATATAAACTGGAAAACCAAAATAGCTAGATCTGCCAGGAGTACAGACATTCTAAATTCCCTACTGGGATTATCTCTACAGCAAGTAGTTGAGGAGCCAACCCGGAAGGAGGCCATTTTAGATTTGGTATTTGCAAATGGCAATTTGGTATCTGATATTACTGTAGGGGAAAGCTTAGGATCCAGTGATCACCAGTCAGTGAGGTTTACAGTACAATGACTGAGTCACTCCACACAAAAACAAAAGTTTTAGATTTTCGGAAAACAGACTTTTCTAAAATAAGATCAGTGGTATACGAGTCCCTATCAGACTGGAACAATTTCAATGGAGTCCAAGAGAAATGGGACTACTTAAAATTGGCACTACTGAAGGCAACAGAAAAGTGCATTAGACTTGTCAGTAAAGGCAAAAAAAGGAAGAGACCACTGTGGTACTCAGCAGAAGTGGCCAAAATCATTAAAAACAAAAAGATGGCATTTAGCAAGTATAAAAACACCCAAAACAAGGATGACCGGGAAATCTATAAGATGAGGCAGAGAGAGGCCAAGCAAGTTATAAGAGCTTCTAAAGCTCAGGCAGAAGAGAAATTAGCTCAGTCAGTGAAAAAAGGTGATAAGACATTCTTCAGATACATAAATGAAAAAAGGAAATTAAAAAAAGGAATTACCAAATTAAAAACAAAAGAAGGAAGGTATATGGAAGAGGATAAAGAACGAGCTGACTGCCTCAATGGATACTTCTGTTCAGTTTTCACAAAGGAGAATGAAGGAGAAGGACCTCAGTTAGGGAGGAAGACTAATGAATCCTTTGATGCATGTGTCTTTACAGAGGAAGAGGTTCTAAGTCAGTTGTTTAAAATTAATACAAATAAATCACAGGGGCCTGATGGGATACACCCAAAGCCATTAAAAGAGCTTAGAGGTGTACTAGCAAATCCATTAACAGATTTATTTAACCAATCACTGGTATCAGGTGTCGTCCCAGAAGATTGGAAATTAGCAAACGTTGTGCCAATTCACAAGAAAGGTAGTAGAGAGGAATCGGGCAACTATAGGCCAGTAAGCCTGACATCAATAGTGGGGAAATTAATGGAAACCATACTCAAGGAGAGGATTGTGGAACATCTAAAAACCCATGGGTTGATTGATAAAAAAAACAGCATGGGTTTACTTCAGGGAGATCATGTCAAACTAATCTTATTGACTTTTTTGATTGGGTGACTAAAATAATATATGGCGGAGGTGCAGTAGACATCGCTTATCTGGACTTTAGTAAGGCATTTGATACTGTCCCACATAGAAGGCTTATCAATAAACTGCAGTCTGAGCTTGAGCTCACATATTGTTGAATGGAATAGGCAGTGGCTGAAGGACAGAAAACAGAGGGTTGTAGTTAATGGCGTATATTCAGACCATAGTATTGTTACCAGTGGGGTACCTCAGGGATCGGTTCTGGGACCCATATTGTTTAATATCTTTATCAGCAAAATTGCAGAAGGCCTCAATGGTAAGGTGTGTCTTTTTGCTGATGACACAAAGATTTGTAACAGGGTTGATGTTCCTGGAGGGATACACCAAATGGAAAAGGATTTAGGAAAACTAGAGGAATGGTCAAAAATCTGGCAACTAAAATTTAATGTCGATAAGTGCAAGATAATGCACCTGGGGCGTAAAAACCCAAGAGCAGAATATAAAATCAGCGATACAGTACTAACCTCAGTATCTGAGGAAAGGGATTTAGGGGTCATTATATCAGACGACCTAAAGGTGGGCAGACAATGTCATAGAGCAGCAGGAAATGCCAGCAGAATGCTTGGGTGTATAGGGAGAGGCATTAACAGTAGAAAGAGGGAGGTGCTCGTGCCGCTCTACAGAGCACTAGGGAGACCTCATTGGGAGTATTGTGTGCAGTACTGGAGACCATATCTGCAGAAGGATATTCAGAGAAGAGCTACTAAACTAGTACATGGATTGCAGGACAAAATGTACCAGGAAAGGTTAAAGGATCTTAACATGTATAGCTTGGAAATAAGAAGAGACAGAGGGGATATGATAGAAACTAGGGATGTCCCGATACCGATACTAGTATCGGTATCGGGACCGATACCGGCATTTTCACGAGTACTTGTACTCGTAAAAATGCCGCCGATACCACTGCCGATACCGGAAGTTTCGGTTCGGCAGCGGCTATATTCTGTTTCATTACCCCTAACTTACTGTGCTCGTGATTACTAACTATTAATGCGCAGTCCCTCCATGCTCCTGCCCCGCGCGCCTTCAGTAATCATAAAGTGGGCGGAGCGGGCAGGCGGGACATGAGGCGCATGGAGGAACTGAGAGCTCAAGCTGCCCGATTCCTCCATGCGCCTCATGTCCCGCCTGCCCGCTTCGCCCACTTTATGATTGCAGAAGGTGCGCGGGGCAGGAGCATGGAGGGACTGCGCATTAATAGTTAGTAATCACGGGCACAGTAAGTTAGGGTAATGAAACAGAATATAGCAGCTGCGGGGCCGGTGTATGAGTCAAGCTGCACCGGCCCCCGCAAGTGTAATCTGGATGACACTAATGGGGGATCTGTGGATGACATGTATATAGCATAAGATGCTATATATGTGTCATCCACATAGCCCCCTAACAGTGTCATCCACAGATCCCCCCATTACAGCCTCATCCACAGATCCCCCCCATAACAGTGATGTCCACAGGTCCCCCCATAACAGTGATGTCCACAGGTCCCCTCCCCATAACAGTGATGTCCACAAGTTCCCCCCATAACAGTGATGTCCACAGGTCCCCCCATAACAGTGATGTCCACAGGTCCCCTCCCCATAACAGTGATGTCCACAGGTCCCCCCATAACAGTGATGTCCACAGGTCCCCCCATAACAGTGATGTCCACAGGTCCCCCCATAACGGTGACGTCCACAGGTCCCCCATAACGGTGTCCCCCCATAACGGTGTCGTCCACAGATCCCCCATAACGGTGCCATCCACAGATCCCCCATAACGGTGCCATCCACAGATCCCCCATAACGGTGCCATCCACAGATCCCCCATTACAGTGTGTCATCCACAGATCCCCCATAACAGTGCGTCATCCACAGATCCCCCATAACAGTGTCATCCACAGATCCCCCATAACAGTGTGTCATCCACAGATCCTCCATAACAGTGTGTCATCCACAGATCCTCCATAACAGCGTCATCCACAGATCTCCATAGCAGTGTGTCATCCACAGATCCCCATAGCAGTGTCATCCACGATCCCCCATAACACTGTGACATCCACAGATCCTCCATAACAGTGTGTCCTCCACAGATCCCCCATAACAGTGCGTCATCCACAGATCCCCCATAACAGTGTCATCCACAGATCCCCCCCATAACAGTGCGTCATCCACAGATCCCCCATAACGGTGACATCCACAGATCCTCCATAACAGTGTGTCATCCACAGATCCTCCATAACAGCGTCATCCACAGATCTCCATAGCAGTGTGTCATCCACAGATCCCCATAGCAGATCCCCCTGGAGGCACATTGGTTTGAAAACGCTATTATATTCCCATTTATTAATTTATTACACTTGTACAAAGGAAAAGAAAAGCAGTTATCCACAGCAACAAACTTCCAGCTTTAATTGTTTTCATTGCTATCAGTAACTGCGCCGCTGTTTATATGAGGTATCGGTAATTGGTATCGGCGAGTACTTAAATAAAAGTATCGGTACTCGTACTCGGTCTTAAAAAAATGGTATCGGGACATCCCTAATAGAAACTTTTAAATACCGTATTTTTCGCCATATAAGACGCACTTTTTTCCCCCCAAAAGTGGGGGGAAAATGGCAGTGCGTCTTATATGGCGAATACTACCATTTTCCTATAGCTGAAGCCGATACATCGCACAGCCTGCGATGTATCAGCATGGAAGGAGGAGGGGGCGGAGCCTGGCAACACGCGGCGGGCGGCCCGCCGCTCACAGCGTGACTGCTTGTATAACATTTAAAATCTTTAATTATGTCCCCTTATTTCTAAAGCCTAGGACAGTAGCGCTCTGCTAACCTGCTATAACGATCCTCTAGCAGGCAGAGCGGTGCGGCGGCAGGCTGGTGTAACGCCCTCACTGACGCCATCTGCCTGCTCCTCCTGCTTCATTCATAAAGTGAAAGGAGCAGGCAGATGACGCCAGTGAGGACGTTACACACCAGCTCTGCCGCCGCACCGCTCTGCCTGCTAGAGGATCGTTATAGCAGGTTAGCAGAGCGCTACTGTCCTAGGCTTTTAGGAAATAAGGGGACATAATTAAAGATTTTAAATGTTATACAAGCAGTCACGCTGTTAGCGGCGGGCCACCCGCCATGTGTTGCCAGGCTCCGCCCCTAAGCAGTCATGGGCCAGATGTTTTAGAAAAGGGGGCACTCTGTGGATGACACTGTATTGGGTGATCTGTGGATGACACATATAGCATAAGATGCTATATATGTGTCATCCACAGATCCAATCCATTACAGTGTCATTCATAAATGCCCCCATCACAGTGCTATCCACAGATCCCCCATCACAGTGCTATCCACAGATCCCCCATCACAGTGCTATCCACAGATCCCCCATCACAGTGCTATCCACAGATCCCCCATCACAGTGCTATCCACATCTCCCCACATAACAGTGCCATCCACAGATCCCCCATCACAGTGCTATCCACATCTCCCCCACATAACAGTGCCATCCACAGATCCCCCCCATAATACTGTCATGCACAGACCACCATTACTTCAAAAGCACACCTTTTGGTTAAAAATATTTTTTTTCTTATTTTTCTCCTCAAAAACCCAGGTGCGTCTTATAGGCCGGTGCGTCTTATAGGGCGAAAAATACGGTACATAAAGGGAATCATCACGGTAAAAGAGGAGAGAATATTTAAAAGAAGAAAAACTGCTACAAGAGGACATAGTTTTAAATTAGAGGGGCAAAGGTTTAAGAAGAATTACTTTACTGAGAGAGTAGTGGACGCATGGAATAGCCTTCCTGCAGAAGTGGTAGCTGCAAATACAGTGAAGGAGTTTAAGCATGCATGGGATAGGCATAAGGCCATCCTTCATATAAGATAGGGCCTGGGGCTATCCATAGTATTCAGTATATTGGGCAGACTAGATGGGCCAAATGATTCTTATCTGCCGACACATTCTATGTTTCTATGTTTCTAATTTCATCTTCATGGATGACAGTGCGCCAGCTCATCAAGGTCACATCATAAGGGAACAGCTGCTAGAGACTGGGGGACCTCAAATGGAGTGGCCTGCACTTTCTCCAGATCTGAATCCCATTGAAAACCTATTGGATCAGCTGAGTCACCATGTAGAGGCTTGCAACTCTGTACCCCAGAACCTCATTGACATGAGGGCAATCCTTCAAGAAGAGTGGATGCCATGCCTCAGCAGACAATAAGTCGACTTGTGAACAGCATGAGACGTTGTTGTCAAGCTGTAATTGATGCTCAAGGCCACATGACAAGTTATTGAGACATTGACATTTTTTCTTGGTGTATACCCACCACAGTTGTTGGGTTATATTTCAATAAATAGTTTGAGTTGTTTGCATGTTTCTACTTAAATGCCTGACTTTCATAAGATAATTTCACTGTAATGTAAACTTTTTACGATTTACATAAATTTCACCCGAAAGCCAATTATCCTTAACTTTTTGTAGTGTAGTTGTGATTACTACAAGACACAAGGTAAAGCAATCATTTACCTGTGTGTATTAACAAGAAATTGAGATTCAGGCCTCAATTGTCCATTTATGTTTATTCAGTTTCCAGACGGTTGCAATTTACATTTTTTTTTTTTTGGGAGGGGGATATTCAATGTAATTAAGCTGCATATATACATGATTACTGCAGCAATACCCCTAGTATGGCAGCAATATATAGCGGTAGCATGTTGTAGCAATCTACCTGTGTGCATTAAGGTGAAATTTATCATCAAGCCTCATTCGTCCATTAACGTATATTCAGATTCCACATGGTTGCAATTTATATATTTTTTTGGGGGAGGGGGATATTCAATTTAGTTAAGCTGCATATATACATGATTACTGCAGCAATACCCCTAGTATGGCAGCAATCTAAGGTGAAATTTTGCATCCAGCCTCAATCATCTGTTCACGTATATATTTAGTTTCCAAAAAATTAGATATTATCTTTATTCTGCTGGTCAGTATGATTACAAAGATAACAATTTTATATAGTTTTTTTTTTTACGTTTTACCACTTTTACACAAAAAAAATCTTGTTTTTGCATCGCCATTTTCTGAAAGCGATATTTTTTTGGGAGATTGTTTTATGTGGGGGCTCATTTTTTGCGGAATGAGGTGATGTTTTCAATTACTTTTTGATCACTAGATATTACGTATTTTGTAAGGTTAGGTGACAAAAAATGTTTTTATTTACTACAAGAACATTTAGACTAGCACACCCATAGTCACAGGTGTACATCCATAAAGCCAACATGCAAGCAGTAAACACAAAAGTATGGTAGCACACCATTACACATTCAAACAATAGAACCAGGGATTAGGGATTATTCTGAATTAAAGTGGTACTATACCTACTATACATGAGAATGGACAATTTTTTTAAGCTTTGGAATATGAAAAACTAAGAGACATGTTCTGGCATGGTGTGATATTAAACATGCTGTATGTTAATGCCGTCGATTGTGCGTTTACCCATAGCTATGTATGTTGGAGTCACTCAGACATCATTTACTATTGCTGTTATTGCGTTCCAGAGCTTGGGGAGAAAAAAAGTAAACAATTCATAAAAAATAAATGAAAAGAGATAACAAGTTTTCCTAAAACAAGGTTAGAGCGGGTTATATACCAACTTTCAGGGCAATTGGAGCAAGTTCGGATAGGACTGAACCAACTCAGGTCCGAACCAGACATGAACGAAACTCAACTGGTTTGGTCATCTCTGCTTTAAGGGCATCTGTCAGCAGTTTTGTACTGGCTGACCTGTCCCATGTGCGCTTGGCAGGTGAAGGCATCTGTGTTGGTCCCATGTTCTTATGTGCCTGCATTGCTGAGAAAAATGACATATGAAAATGAACCTATAGCAGCAGTAGGGCATTATTATTACTCCTAGAGTCTCAGCTATCTTTGCAACTGTTGCACACTCTGCACTTCGATTGACAGGGTCAGGCAGTTAAAAAACATTGTACCGTCGGGCCCTGACTTCTCCCAAAGTCTCACACTTCTGAGGGTGCAGCAGTCGCAAAGGGAGCAGAGCCTCTAAGTGTAATGGCAACACCCATGTTGCTCCTAGAGGCTCATTTGCAAATATTAATAATGTTAATCACGTTTCTCAGCAATGCAGGCACATATGAACATGGAACGAACACAGATACCTTCAGCTGCAAGCATACATGGAACAGGTCATCAGGGTGTCAGAGGTACAAAACTGATGCCCTTAAACAAAATCTAAAAATTAATTGTTCCTTTTAGTTTACCTCCATAATGAAACACCACACAGTAAATTCTAATGAGAGAGGTCCCTGAGAGATATGGAATAATATGTTGGATAAGTGTTTATAATGAATTTTGTATATTCAAAGTTCACATGCGGCTGCAATTAGTTGTTTAAAATCTCCTCTACCCCACCACCTAGATGGAGAGGCCACTGCTGGGTTACTGACTATAACCATAGCAAGGCAGGTGCGCTCTGCGGCAATACTAAACCCTCACACTGATAAAATTGAGAGGTTAGTTCGCATATCCTACTAGGAGGACATGTCTTAAGCTCGGACACCACGGCAAGGTCTCTCAAGTAGCCCGAGGCCCTACCACTCAACCAACCTGTGCCGTATGGACGATACCAGGGGCCGTTGGGCATTACGGGAGCATACACCTGCCTTGCTAAGGTTATGTTTTTGATTGTTCTCCACATCCACATTATCGTTATGGTATGTAGGATGGTTATTGTGGTACTTGTAGTCCGTTGCTGGCATCTTCCATTGTATGCATTTTTTGCTGTTGATTGCTCCTAGCAACGGACTACAAGTGCAGGATGGGCTCTCCTATATACATGCACAACTGCATATGGGTGGAGCATATCCTGCTTGTTAAACATCACACCACTATTTCTAATGGGTTACTGACTAACTGAGTATTCTGCCGTAACTCAGTAGATAATCAACACAATCTAAGGGCATAGGAGTTCTCGCGCTAAGTGGGTGATTAAACAACAATGGGTGAAATAGAATAAACGAGGTTAAACTATATGTCCATACCTCTGTGTTGTGTACATAGGTGTACTTTCAATTGTACCGTGTTTCTTCCTTGGCGTCTTCTGCTTCAACCCTCTGCGACTGTGCCGCTCCGGCCAGTAGCTATCGTGCGCGCGGGAAGCTTGTAGTTGGTAACTAGGAGCGTTCTTATGTGACATCACACTCAGGTACGGATGCCTGTAAGGGTTAGAATTGATTCAACGCATTTCAGAATATGCGTATTCCTTCGTCGGGGATAAGAAATCCTCCCAACCCTCCTTGGTTAAATAGGGGTCTTGTCTCCGTAGTAACAACCGCATCTCTCTTCTTCTTATTTGAAACTAGTGACATCCTTTTCCTCCTTACTTTGGATTGGATTCATAGTTGTCTTCAAAATTATGCATACAACATGAGTATAAACTAGTTTTAAATGGGGGCCAGAATACTTTCAACTCAATTCTCAAGTAGTGTGTATATAATTATAAAATTAGTTGGAGATGGGATTGAATCAGGAGATTGAAGTGTTTGCTTTTCAGTAGTAAAAATGCACAAGCATAATCCCCAACTGGCTCGAACCAAGCTTGTTTTTTTGATAGTGAGAATATAATCTCCAATTAATTTTATAATTACTGTATATACACACTACTACTTGAGAGTAGTAAACTAGCTTATACTCTCATGTTGTATGCATAATTTTGAAGACCACTATGAATCCAATCCAAAGTAAGGAGAAGAAGGATGTCACTAGTTTCAAATAGGAAGAAGAGAGACGCGGTTGTTACTATGGAGACAAGATGCCTATTTAACCAAGGAGGGTTGGGAGGATTTCTTATCCTTGACGAAGGAATACGCATATCCCGAAACGCATTGAATCAATTCTAACCCTCACAGGCACCCGTACCTGAGTGTGACATCACATAAGAACGCTCCTAGTTACCAACTACAAGCTTCCCCCGCGCGCGCTATCTACTGGCTGGAGCGGCACAGTCACAGAGGGTTGAAGCAGAAGACGCCAAAAAAGAAACACCGATACGATTAAAAGTACACCTATGCTTCCTACATACAAAATAGAGGTATGGGCATATAGTTTAACCTCGTTTATTCCATTTTACCCATTGTTGTTTAATCACCCACTCAGCGCGGAACTCCTATGCCCTTAGATAGTGTTTATAATGAGTGTTATGGGTGCAGATGTTTTCCCCTGAAACATCTACTTGAACCCTAAGCTAAGAATTATCTGGTCCAACCAATGAACTTCAGAAGTCACATCATTAGTTGAATAAGATCTCTGTGTAAAAATGCACCTGTTCTGAATGGCTCCTGCGTCTGCAATACTTCTCAGCAAGCAACATGAAGATCAAGGAGATCTCTAAACACGTCAGAGACAAAGTTGTGGAGATGAATAGATCAGGGATGGGTTTAAAAAAATATTCCATGGAGCACCATTAAATCTATTGTAATAAAACTGAAAGAATGTGGCAGAACTACAAACCTAGCACCAGAAGGCCACCTACTGGACCTAACGCTAACCCTAAACACATGGAAGAAAGTTCTCTGGTCAGATGAGACCATCATATTAAATGTTATGTGCGGCACAAACCAAACACTTTCCACAAACCCTATACACCATTCCCAGATTGAGGCATGGTGGTGGCAACATCATGCTGGAGAGTGGCCTTTCGTTGACAGGAAAACTGGAGACTGAAGGAAACATGGATGACAGGGCATCTTGAGGAAAACTTGTTTCCATCTACCAGGGATTTGAGACTGGGATGGAGGTTCACCTTCCAGCAAGACAATGGTCTAGTCGAGAAGACCTCAATCCATGGGAGAATCTGTGGCATGATGTGAAGACTGCTGGAAATGCTGTCCATCTAACTTAAAGATGTTAGAGGAGTTTTGCCTTGAAGAATGGGCAAAAATCCCAGTGTCTAGATGTAATAAGCTGATAGAGACAATTACCTAGGAGATTTTTAACACTGAAGAGGACAGTTTTCTGCTACAGAGGGATCTGGATAGATTGGAGGCTCGGGCAGAAAAATGGCAGATGAGGTTTAACACTGACAAATGTAAAGTTATGCACATGGGAAGGAATAATGCAAGTCACCCGTACATATTAAATGGTAAAACACTTGGTAACACTGACATGGAATTTTAATAAACAACAAATTAAGCTGCAAAAACCAGTGTCAGGCAGCTACTGCCAAGGTTAATAAGATAATGGGTTGCATCAAAAGGGGCATAGACGCCCGTGATGAGAACATAGTCCTACCACTTTACAAATCACTAGTCAGACCACACATGGAGTACAGTGTACAGTTCTGGGCTCCTGTGAACAAGACAGACATAGCAGAGCTGGAGAGGGTTCAGAGGAGGGCAACTAAAGTAATAACTGGAATGAGGGATCTACAGTACCCTGAAAGGTTATCACAATTAGGGTTATTCACTTTAGAAAAAAGACGACTGAGGGGAGATCTAATAACTATGTATAACTATATCAGGGGTCAGTACAGAGATCTGTCCCATCATCTATTTATCCCCAGGACTGGGACTGTGACGAGGGGACATCCTCTGCGTCTGGAGGAAAGAAGGTTTGTACACAAACATAGAAGAGGATTCTTCACGGTAAGAGCAGTGAGACTATGGAACTCTCTGCCTGAGGAGGTGGTGATGGTGAGTACAATAATGGAATTCAAGAGGGGACTGGATTTATTTCTGGAGTGTAATAATATTACAGGCTACAGCTACTAGAGAGTGGTCGTTGATCCAGGGAGTTATTCTGATTGCCTGATTGGAGTTGGGAAGGAATTTTTTTCCCCTTAAGTGGGGAAAATTGGCTTCTGCCTCACAGGGGTTTTTTGCCTTCCTCTGGATCAACTTGTAGGAAACAGGCCGAACTGGATGGACAAATGTCTTTTTTCGGTCTTATATACTATGTTACTATGTTACTACTATGTAATTGCAGGAAATGGTAGCTCCATAAAGGGGGGTACTTATGCATATTAAAGTTCTTTTTGTTTTATATTAATACTTGGTTTTGTCAAAGAAAAAAAATATTTCACACCTTCACAATATGCAGGTTATATACATCACATGGTACAAACCATTCACAAATCTATTTTAATTCCAGGATGCAATACATGAAAACGGGACGAATACTTTAGCATTCCACTGTTTTTATCCGTCTACTCATCTCTCGCTCTATAACAGGCTGCCTGTATTTTTATTGTTAATAATACCTAATAAAATAATATATTTTAATATCATGTTTTGGTGGGTGTTTTCAATTCTAAGAATTCCAGAGGAGCATGTATAGCCTATAGGCCTCCTCACTCCGAATGGGATTCTCTCCCCAAGGAGAGATAGTACCCGCCAAATCCTGACTTAGGCCTCTCACCCAGTTAAACCAGTACTCTGTGCTTTTCACTGATGAGGGGCAATCACCCTGAAACAGCTGTCTGCAGATGAGATGCTGGATTAGTTTTTATCAAAAAACTTAAGTGTAGATAATCACATATGGAGCCTACATGTATCTTTTTGCATCAGGTCATTGCTCCATATTTTTTATGCTCAGGTATTGTTCTGTAAGGTCTCCAATAACAGATGATTATCTTTGCAATCGTTTATGTTGTATTGCCCTCTTTGTCCCCTGATGAACCTTTATCAATCTACTTGGGGAAACGCGTCGGGATTTAGGGTATTATTTCTTTCACAATTTTGGTAGGGCCTCTAGGGGCATATTAGGCTTAGGTACGAGGACTTAGCCTCTGGGCTAAGCCACTATCTTAGTTTTTATCCAAGTCATGTCTCAAGGCCTGTTTAAGAGGTCAGAGATTGACTTGTAGGATATCTGCCTTACATCTGGTGGCATCAGAGGAGAAGCTTGTTAAGAGCTTATTTGCATCCCTTCTTCCCAGAATTTCAGAGGAGCATGTATGGCTTATAAGACTCCTTACGCCGACTAAGGGGCTCTCCAAAAGGAGAGATAGTACCGCCCATGCTGAGTAATACACAACACTGTTTGCATAGTGGTTGCCCAGTTATAGAGGGGCTTCATATGCAGTCTTTGTAAAACTAAACACAGCTGTCATATATCTTATAGTGTTGAGCAAATTTAATCTGCAGTGGACTTCAATCTGAAGTTCAGGAAAAATTTGTTTCACCATGAAGCTGAATTTCTTTGTGCTTTGTGGTAACTAATCAATTTTTCTTAAAATGGTAGCTGAAAGTAAATAAAATTATACTCATCTCATCCACTTGATTGCGGAGAGGCCGTCTGCTCTGTTTTCATTGAAGAAGGACCTGCGGTGAGCATGAAGATGTCACCACATGATCACGCTGACTGTGTCTGGTGACATCCTCAGTAGGGATGAGCGAATAGTGTGAGCGAATTAGTTTTAATGATGTACAGAGATCTGTCTTGGTACAGTATTAAAATGTATGGCCTCCGACGAGGTGAAATTCGTTATCACTGAAGTCTCACGGGACTTAGGTGAATAAATTCAAGGATTGATTTTTAAACTTGAAAACCATTTTAAATGTGGATCCAAAGTTGTCTTCAGTAGCGAGACCTGGAAGCCAAGACTTTGGTAATAACAAAAATATCACCTCGCCGGAGCCTAAACATTTTAATGTTGCATGGAGATGGAACTCTGTACAGCATTAAAACGAAGTTTCGAGCTAATCGACTTTGGATCTTGGATTCAAGCTCGATTCGTTTAATACGGGTCATCAGTATTTAATCCCGAACAACTGAATGTGATGCTGCAATCAGCGTTGAACATGGCATCTGAGGGGTTAAATGATGGGGGGCAGCACAATCGCCTTTCCCCATTTGTAACCCCCCAGAGTGGCATTACCACCTCTGAACCCTGCTACTATCTTTAATTGACTAATATAGTGTCACCCTATGTATTTATTTCCAGGTCCTGTATAATGTGCATTTCCTATTTTGCAAGTGTTGTGTTCAACTGTAATGTGCCTGGTTCACCAGCAGGTGGCAGCAAACATGGCAGAGCTACAGTTAGGTAGAATGGAGCTTCCCATTCCATTCTAACCCCCCTCTTGCTGGAAGGGTGGGGACCAGTGAGAGTTAGTTCAGCTTACCCCCTTCTAGGGGAAGGTCTAGCTTACCCCATGCTAGGGGAAGGAAGCAGGTGCATGTTCCTGTTGGACGTGCTACGCCCAAGCCAGCACCTTCAGCTCTGCTGGATATGGAGGCCACAGCTTGAAGCCTCTGAAGCCAGGAGTAAAGTTCCCTGGACCAGTCTAGAGTCAGACTACAGAGAGAAGTTTCAGCACCCAGAGAAAGCTAAATTATACAGCTACCCTGTCAGCACAGCAAAGTTAGAGAGCAACAGATGTAGCAGAGAGGAGTTTGCCTGCCACAGTTAATGCTAATGCCTGCTGGAACCAAGATAAAGCCTGTAAATCATTTGGAGAAACATTTATTGAGAGTAAAGCTGTTATTGAACTTCATCACAAGGTCTGGACTCAATTTATTTAATCATCCCCTTCATCAACAACCCCCCTTTTCATTGCTTTAGAGCCAACGCCTAGGGTCCAGCATATCCATGTAGGAGCACGCATAACACGTGCACAAAATGTTAAGGGACATTATAGGCCACCCTACACCACTCTGGCATTCCTACACCTGGTACCCTGTAATAAATCACTAAAAGAGCCCATGTCCCCTTGTTGCTTCATTGCAATTGGCGTCACGAAAGAAGTACTTTTTCCTTTTAAAGGCCCCAGGGGGGAGGCACCCGTTGCACATTGTTGTGCCAGCTCCATACAATAAACAGCGATTTGTGACAAATCTAATTTCTTGACGAAGTTCTTTGAAGCTGCCGAATTGAATTTTTCAAAACTTTGCTCGTCTCTACTTATAACTTATGCTGGCGTTTCATGCTCGCCGCAGACACCGTGCTACTCACCCTATCTTTCTTCTAACCAAGACTCTGGCTGTTGGTATCCTTGTTAGTTTTGCAGGCTGCATGCAAACAGTCATTATAGCTCAATTTCTATCAAAGAGCTGAAAGTGACAGCTTGCAATTAAACCGACTCAGAAATGGCTAAACATTTTTAACATAAAAAATATGCCCTCGAAGGGGGTGCATAGACTTTAAACTGCATTTTAAAATGCACCTTCTCATCACTGCATGCCGGCTCAGGGAACTTTAGAAATGTGAGTACCAACTACTACACCCATCAGGCCTCGACACTCACACATTACCCCTGCAGCCCGGTCGCTGCATAAAATTGACATCACGAACAGGAACTGTGCCTTATGGGAGACTTTATATTTGTTTCCGGAGAGTTGTTAACTGGGACTTATAAACGTGTTTATTGCCTTGAAAAGGTGATTGCTTGGCTCAAGAACTGTATGCGGATGGTCTGTGAGACCCCCTTCTATCTAATCACTGTGTCAAAAGTTGAAAAATGCTGAATATTGTGTCGCTACCACTGCTTGCTGTTACTTAATGGAATGTCGATTGCAATGGAATGCAAAATGGCCGCCAGCCCACTCCTGATGGCCTTGTTGTGCATTATTGCTGTGCCATCACTGTGAAATTGCCCCACTCTCGGCAGGAAAACTAAGGTGTCACCCCTTTCTAGAGCGGTAAAATAGTTGTTTGCTGCACCTCCATAGACTTACCATTATGCCTCCTGATGTGGTCATTGCCCCTTGATTGGGGGAAACCATGTTGTCGCCCCCCTAATGCTATTGAACCTAGCGCCCTGCTATAGCGCCTGAGGGAGAAGAGACTCTCTCCCCCGAGATGATTACTGCTGAAACTGGGGTCCCACCAGGGGACCAGATTGCTCATGATGAGCCGGCCGCGCTCTAGACAGTAGAGGCGGCTGCATAGTGAGACCCCATTGAGGAAGCCAAACTGCCACAGAAGCTTACCTTCTCTCCACCAGAGTGGCAATACTCTGCCGCATGGAAAGATCACGTCTCCCGCCATGGATCCTACCCGCCCCGGACTTCACCTTCTATACCTGTGGAACTCCTCAGTGGGCTGGAGCCCACCAATGTTTCAACAACTACGTGACTCCCTGTGGGAAGGTTGCCCCAGAAGCAGTGAAACTCCCCAGTGGGCCGGAACCCACTTCTGGTACCCAAGCCGGCAAGTCACAGTACCGTCCAGAGCCATCATCTGGATCGGAGTACACAGATTCTGGGAGCGCCCTGGAGGAAGATATTCCCCAAGAAGATTAAAGACACCTATAAGTAGGCCGGCTGGCCACTGCTGTCCCTTTTTTTTTATTAAAGAGGGATGATATTGTTTCTTGTTTTTAGCTTCTCAGCTGTTTTTGTTAGTTGTTCCTTGTAAGACAGGGTTCTATTTAGGGTTACACCTAGGTATTTAGGTGTTTGGCTGTGCTTTAGAGAGGTGTTTTCAGATTGTATATTAAGTTCTCTATTAGCTAATTTATTATTAAGGTGGAAACAAGTTCGGGGAGAACCTTTCTGGAAATTGCCAGGGGTTGTCCTCTTTGGTCAGACGAGGCGAAGCACAGATCGGGGTTGAACTCTTTCTTCCAGGCTGCTGATTTAAATGAATTTCGGTCTTTGGCATCTAACATGAAGGTGAGTTGTTCGTCTTCTGCCCATTTCACGAGCGCTTCTCCACTAAAGAAAGAATATAAAAAGATAATGGACAACAGAAACCTGCCGATACACATGGACATAGAAGATGCCAATTAGGGCAGACTCCGATCCCTCAAACCCGCTACCAAAACAGCAAAAATTATCATGGAGGAAGGGTACAACCTCACCAATGCATGGATCCAAGTACATAACATGCATCACAACAACATGCCTATGCCATGCATTACCCAAACTCCACCAGGTTCCGACCTGCCACGTAGAACCTGGTCCACGCTAAACAGGATCAGTACCGAGCATGGGAGGTGTGTATACCTCCTATACAAATGGGGCAAACAACCATTCCCACTCTGGGATTGCGGAAATAACCAGACTATAAAACACATCATAGAAGAATGTACGACAAGGTCCTATGATGGCAGAAGATTTACTGATGACAACCACTGAAGCGATTTAATGCGATTTAATGCATACCCTATTTTGCAAAGTGCTGAGTTTATGCATGTGTATATGTCTATGGATGCGCATGTGTTGCTGTTTTAGTGTCTATGCCATACGATATGACGATTAAAGTGGGAAAATTGACTGTATGGAGCCAGAGCCACTGGCTAGTGAGACAACATCAACTCCCTGTTGTTTTTGTGGCAGTTCCCCAAGTCATTAAGGAGACCACTACCCCTTTAATGGACTCTTTCAAGGATTCCAAACTGATTCCAATGCTGTGAAGTTCCTGTTGCGCACGTTGGCACACTTTTTACCCCTTTCCCCCTTCTCAGATTACTTGGGACTATAAATCCAGAAGCCCGCAGTGCAACGTTTTAAGCCATGCACCCAGAAAGGAACTTTCTGTGTTTTATACAACGTTAATGGTTTTTATCAAGCACTTTTTGCCCAGTCAGAGAATTTGATATTACAAAGCTGACTGAGTTGGATTACAAAAATACAATACCCCATATAATTAGATCAACACCCAACTTTGTCACCGTCAAGCACCAAAATTGCTACGCCCAAATTCACCCTGCGTCATGAATGAGTATTGATGAGGTGTATTGTTATGCATAACTCTTTGCCTATATGTGTTTATCCAAGTGACCTACAGTAATAGTATTATGCAACCTTGATTTCTATACAATTGTGTTTGGGGTGCAATTGTCTTATTTTTCAGGTGTCTTCAGAGATGCAGATCTTTAATCATGTCAAGCGCCGAGGACGGCTTATTTTTAAGTGGGGGTGCATGCAGTGTCCCACTCCGTATCAGTGTTGAGACCCTGTATACATGAGGGTATTTGCAAAATGTCATTTTATAAGATGTATGTATATTGCTGTAATTCCTATAACAGGCTGGTACACCCTGCATGTAGACACCCCCAGTCACCCCTAGGTGGTGCTGGCACTATATATAAGATATATATATATATATATATATATATATATATATAAACAATAGTTCAAATAGCTGCAGCTCTCACCTCTACCTTTAATCCAAGAAGCACGGAAAAAAGAGACCAGAACTGGGTCTTATGAAGTATCCAATGGAAAAATGGAATCCAGCTTCTTATAGAATAAAAAAGGTTCTCTATTGGCTCATCATAAAAAAATTCATCAAAGTCACAGAAAATGATGCGTCAAAGTGATGCGTTTCAGGCTACAGAGTCCAGCCCTTCATCAAGACATAACAAAATTATTTAAAACCATACCTTTTATACAGCACAGGGTCCAACACCTTCTAATTAGCAAGGTATCCTGCACCAGGAACTTAGAATGTGAGCCATTCAGTGATTCAGGGGAGGAGATCCGGCATCACCGGCGGTGCACACATACACAATGAGAACATCTTAGTTGTATTGTAGAGTAAGATCATGTTTTCTATTTAGCACTTTTGGTATACAGGTGTCAAGCGAAAACATCCAGAAGGTTTCTCTACTGAGAAGTTTTTGTCTACGGTCCCCTCCTCTCATAGGCAATGTCACCACTTCGATCCCCTGTGCACAAAACGCAGATGCGTCTCCTTTATGAACAGTGGTGAAGTGGAAAGTCGCCGCCGATACGTTACGAGTCTGAAAATAATGGATGTCACTAAGATGTTTTCTAATGTGTATTTTCAACTCTTTCATAGAGCATCCAACATACTGAAGTTTACAGATTTTACATGTGATAACATACACAACAAATTCCGTGTTACAATTAATATATTGTTTCAAAGTGTGTCTGTTATTATTCACTGTGGACGTAACCTCCTTAGTAACGCACATGTATCGGCAGCAAATACATCTCCTACTTCCACATTTATAATTACCAGTGTTTTTTGGCCAGGAGCATACCCGAGGGATAGTGTCAATAAACAAACTGGGGCTAAATTTTTTTCTTCACTTTTTTGACGTTTATAGGGTTTTTTCATAGTCTGAGGAAAAATCAAGGATTTTTTAATCTGGCAAATTCAATCCCTTTATTAATATTTTGAAGTGTATAACCTCTAGTGAGAAGTCTATGTGTGATAACCTCTGTTTCTTTTGAGAATAAGCCCTTCGTGGAGCATTTGCGTCTTGCTCTGATCATTTCCCCTTTTGGTATATTGTTTATGACATGCGGCGGGTGGCAGGAGGAGGCAAGAAGAATGGTATTCCCAGATGTCTTTTCTCTAAAAGTACAAGTAGTGACCACTCCGTCAGAGAGGTCCGATTCCAAATGTAAATCAAGAAAATCGATTTTAGCTGAATCGCTAACAAAAGTAAGTTTAATGGAATCTGTACAGTTATTGAGATAATTGACACACTGGGCTACCATATTCTCCTCTCCCTGCCAAACCCACAGCATATCATCTATATAACGTCCATACCATTTTATGTATCCAGCAAAGGGGTTGTCATCAAGAAGCAAAAAATGTCGTTCCCACCACGCCATGTATATATTTGCTATGGATGGTGAGCCTAGCGATATTCCCCCATTGTCTGAGATGGCAAAATCCCTTTAGGTTCCAGAAAAGGGACTTGAAAATCATTTTATACTTTGTGTGACTGTGTACAGACCCGAAAATGTCAGGAATAAGAAAGGGTTCTGAACAAAAGACCTAGGGTCAGGACTTGTTCTCCCAGAGCCAGAATGTGGGTAGTAGCAGCCAGAAATAGTTGTATCAGCAGTAGCAGTAGGCTGCAATTGTCCCCGGCTTCAGCACAACATTATCATTGAGGAGAATGAGGATGCTATTGTGGCTAGGATGGCTTCCTTCTACTCTCAGTTGCAGCATGATAATGTGGCAGTGACTTCTGAGTATTACACAATGCCTTGGAGCCAGGGTTTATAGCATTCCTCTTGCCCTCCTCCTTGCAGCTCCAGAGAAGGCTTTCACCAGAGTCCTGTCTGTCTTTGTTGCTCTGTCCTAGTGGGTTTCCTTCGTTTTTCCTAAGAAGTGGCAGGAAAACCCCACTATGCCCTGCATCAGATAATTAAGAGAGTCTCCCTTTTGATGACTTGTGTGAGAGCAAGCACCGTTTGGTTGCCCAGAGGAGAAGGTTCAGGAGGAGGCTGGTGACCCCATGCATAGCTTTGTTGATGGTGGTAATAGTGCCACCCATAGACTCAGTATTGGTATGGAAGCAGCACAAGGGCCAGTCAGGGCAAATAAAGAGCAGGGAATGGGGGGGGGGGCCGCGGGGGAGCAAAGAACCCACCATGATATATCATATTCTTATAAAAGTTGCAGGGCGGAAGAGTACTACATTGATAATTGTGTGTTGGGAAAGACCTGGCCAGAACTGAATGTTGGAATCGAAGAGAAGAAATGTGAGGAGAAGGGTGCTGGCAACATAGAGTGGAGGCTCTGTGCGAGAAACACCTGTAAGGCATTTTTTCTTCACATGACCAGCACACAAAACCACAGCCATGTGCAAGATGTGTAGGATTAAAATTAGTCGTGGGCATTCCAACATAATTATAGGTACCAGAAGTCTATTGTAGCACATGAGCCAGCATCACCAGATCTTTTGGAAAAATACTACTGGCCAGCATTCCCATTTAGATCAAGTCTGTCCTCCTTCTCCTGGTCCTCTTTGTGGCAGCCATCCCATGTCCCCAAGCAATACGGTGTCCAACCGGCAATAATCTCGTCTACAAGCTGACCTCCCACTTGGCTAAGTTGCTGGTAGTGCAGTCGCTGCTGTACCATTTAGTGGTGCCTTGTTCTCTCATGTGACAGGGAAAGCAGGCGTCTCCTTTCGATTCTTGTTGTGAGGCAAGGTACACACCATAATAGACAACTGGAGTAGCTTTTACCAGCAGGGACAGTAAATATCCTTCACTGCCCACAGTATCAATGTTTTTTGGGGCAGCAGTGAGGGAGCACCCCAGCAACAAGGCCAGGTCCTTTTGACTCCTCCCATGATTGTGTCAGCCTGGCTCCCAGACCAGACACTTATCCACCACCTCCATGGATACGCTCCTGTTCCCAACAGCAACAGGGCACAGCATCTCTTAGACTCCCCTTCCTTTCTTTCACACGTGTCAAGTCAAGCATTTGGTTTTGGGACTGATCAGCCTGGGCTAGTTTAGCTAAACAGGCAAGCGATTGCTAAAGTACAACAAGCAGCAAACATCCCACCGGGCAAGGTGGTCAGTGACAATGGCCGCAACATCGTAGCTACAATGAACCTGGGGGAAATAATACATGATCCCTGCATAGCACACATCATTAACCTAGTCATGCAACGCTAAAAAGTACACTGGCTTGCGCAAGGTGCAGTCCAGGAGACTGTCCTTTCATTTCAGCTATTCTTACGTGGTGAGGAATGCTCTCTTGGACTTGCAGCAATAGAACTGTGTGCAGCTACACCACTTAATCTGCAATGTTCCAACTTGCTTGAATTTAACATTGCACATACTAGAGCATCAGCCCAAGCAGCAGGAAGCCATGAACAATTTTGTCATGTACCAGCGGAGTTGGAAAGAACTGGCTCCTCGTGCACACTGGCCAAAATGGCAGCTTGTATACTCTCTTGCTTCCTGCCCTGACAGGTGTATTGCTGACATCAAGTAGTCTGATGATTATTTGATTACTTGTGTACAGAGCTTGCCACAGTTTCCAGGCAAGAAGACGCCTTCCGCCAGAGTGTCTGAGAGGAAGGAACCTCTCTGCTCCCCCAGGAGAGTCGCCCACCTTCCGCTGCCACACTCAGAAGAAGCTGCAGCAGACTTTTCAGTCTCCTCAACAAGATTGAGTCGTTTATCCACATGCTGCACTGGGTTGGGACCCTGTTACCTGACCCCATGGAATTCTTGTCAGGCCAACTGGAACGATGGCCCTAACTGCCACAGTAAGCTCTCTGTCTTCGTTCTTGCCCAGCCTCCAGAGTCATCTCGGTTTTCAGTGCCACAGGGAGTGTGGTGATATCCAAAAGGCCCGTGTTCTCCTACGCTAGTGTCAAAAATGAGCCAAGGCAGGATTTGGTAGGATTTTCACACTCCTCCAGGTGAGGCTGATGGATAGATCTAGCCTTCCTGACGGTGTCCCATCTTACCACTGTTGCCATGTGTGAACCCAGCCTTAAGGTTGCTTCTGTGGAGGTCTAGGTAAGTGGAAATTTTAATCTTAAACTCGCTGGGCATCTAGAGTTATTACAGAACAGTTGGGACATTGTATGCTGCCATACTGTCTCCATGTGCGGAGTGTTGTCTTCTATGTGAGATCTTATTTCTTGCTAACTGATTTATACCTTGACTAAATGTGTAAAATACTGCTCCTATAGCAGAATATAAAATGGGAAGACTATTAACACCTTAAGGACGCATGATGTACCGGTACGTCATGATTCCCGAGTCCTTAAGGACCCATGACGTACCGGTACGTCATGAGTATTTCCTATCACTGCTGCTCAGCCGGCAGTGATAGGAACAAGGTACCTTCTGAAATCATTCAGCAGATACCTTGTTACAATGCCCAGGGTGGTCCTGTGACCCCCCGTATCGGCTAACGCTGCAAACCGCAGGTCAATTCAGGGACAGCCCCCGATTCTTGATGGGATCGCAGAGGGAGGGAGCTCCCCTTCCTCCCCATCACCCGCTGCTCTGTTCTGGCAGCGGGTGATGGTTACAAGGACGCTTTCAGGGGTCTGATCTGACTTCTGCTAAAGTTAAAAATACAGTACAGTACAGTATATAGTGTACTGTACTGTATTATACTGACATCAGACCCACTGGATCTTCAAGAACCAAGTGGGTCTGCGTAAAAAAAAAAGTAAGAATAAAAACAACATATCACTGAATAAAAACTAAAAAAATAAAATACAGTACACATATTAGGTATTGCCGCGTCAGTAAAAACCTGCTCTATAAAAATATCACATGACCTAGCCCCTCAAGTAAATACCGTAAAAAACAAACAAAAATGTGGTGTAACAAAAGCCATTTTTTGTCACCTTACATCACAAAAAGTGTAATACCAAGTGATTAAAAAGGTGTATGCCTCCTCAAAATAGTACCAATCAAACCGCCATCTCATCCAGCAAAAATTGAGCCCCTACATAGAACAATCGCCCCAAAAAATTAAAAAATATGGCTCTCAGACTATAGAGACACTAAAACATAATTTTTTTTTCTAAAATGCTGTTATTGTGTTAAAGTAAAATAAATAAAAAAACTGTATACATATTATGTATCGCAGCGTCCGTAAAAAACTGCTCTATAAAAATATCCCATGATCTAACTCCTCAGGTAAATACCGTAAAAAAAATTAAATAAAAAAAAAAAGTGATATGCACTCAAAAATAGTGCCAGTCAAACCGTCATCTAATCCCGCAAAAAATGATACCCCACATAGGATAATCGCCGCAAAAAATAAAAATATGGCTCTCAGACTATGGAGACATTAAAACATGATTTTTTTTTGTTTCAAAAATGATAGTATTGTGTAAAATAAATAAAAAGTATACATATCGTATCACCGCATCCGTAACAACCTTCTCTATAAAACTAACACATGACCTAACCCCTCAGGTGAACACAGCAAAAAAAAAAAAATACCTTATCAAAAGCAATTTTTGGCACCTTACATCACAAAAAGTGTAATAGCAAGCGACTAAAATGTCATATGCACCCCAATATTGTGTAAATCAAACCGTCATCTCATCCCGCAAAAAATGAGCCCCTACATAAGACAGTCGCCCAAAAAATAAAAAAATATTGCTTTCAGAATGTGGAGACACTAAAAAAATCATTTTTTCAAAAATGCTTTGTTATGAAAAATTGAAAAAAAACAAAAACAAAGAGTAGTCATATTTGGTATTGTCGCGTCTGTAACAACCTGCTCTAAAGAAATAGCACTCGATCTAACCTGTCAGATCAACTATGTAAATAACAAAAAATAAAAACTGTCCCAAAACAGCTATTTTTTTAAAAAAATTTCCATTTTAATCCATTTTTCCAGGAACAAAGCAAGGGTTAACAGCCAAACAAAACTCAATATTTACTGCCCTGATTCTGTAGTTTGCAGAAACACCCCATATGTGGTCGTAAACTACTGTATGGCCAAACAGCTGGGCATAGAAGTAAGGGAACGCCATATGGTTTTTGGAAGGCAGATTTTGCTGGACTGGTTTTTTGACACTATGTCCCATTTGAAGCAGTCTCCCCCCCACCCCCCCATGCACCCCAAGAGTAGAAACTCGGAAAAAGTTACTACATCTAAGAAACTAGACCCCTCAAGGTATTCATAACTGATTTTACAAACTTTGTTAACCCTTTAGGTGTTAAATCACAGAAAATGGTGCACTAAAATAAATGCAAACATTATGTGGAATAAGCCCTCATTCTGATAACGTCTGAGACACTTAGTCAACATATTTTGATCAAAACACATCTAAGCCCACCCACCAAGCGACAAGGTGGTCTCAGTCCAGGCAGGTACCTACGCTAAACCTATTAATGCTGTTGCACATTTTTTCTACAGGAGCGCAGTCCCGCACATATGGTGTGTTGCCCCTTGTTACCTCCATGTGCTTCAGCAACCGGTGGGAGGAGGGACACACACACCTATATGTACCACCTTAATCAAGGTCGCCTATTAGATGGGCGGGGCACTAGTGCACATGAATCTCACCCCTGTATAGGAGCGTATTCACACATGAAGGTGCCACTCCTTCAAGACTAGTTAAACAATTCACAGAAAAAACTAGATAAAACATCCTGCGCGATATGATATTGAGTGCGCGGATGAACATGGCTGCATTTATCAAATCACAGAAAATGGTGCACTAAAATAAATGCAAACATTATGTGGAATAAAAATGGAGATTGCAGTCAGCACAACCCAATACGCAGGTGCACGTTGCTATGGTGAAATACACATACAAACGTAAAAACAAAGGTGCAATGGCACACTGCAGCTAGAGCTCCGTCCTGCCACTATGCTGGATGTTAGATGAGGCATTAGTTTATATTTTGGCCAAATTATGTAAGCCACCCACCACTTCACGGTTGCCTCTCGAGTGGTCCCTAACATTAATTCTTACCTTTTATGGGCCATATCAGCCACACAAAACCCAGGGAGTACAGGTGCAGCATGCATGCCAGATACACTCTGCTTGTAACCCCGTCTGGTGCCATACAGCGTTCATCAGATCAAGGGATGCAAATACCAACATGCATGCTGAGCTCACTAGTACTTCTCCTGGAACCAAATGGCTTCTGGTAAGTTCAATAAAGCAGACTCAGTTTTATACTGACTTTAAAACCAGCCTACAGGGCGGATTCACTAGTCAGGTGTGCATGACTGCATGGAGGTCACCACGCCTCCCATATATGCTACAAAGGAAAAAAAAATGGAGATTGCAGTCAGCACAACCCAATACGCAGGTGCACGTTGCTATGGTGAAATACACATACAAACGTAAAAACAAAGGTGCAATGGCACACTGCAGCTAGAGCTCCGTCCTGCCACTATGCTGCATGTTAAGAAATAGCACTCGATCTAACCTGTCAGATCAACTATGTATATGGCCAAAATATATAAACTGTCCCACCACATCACGGTTGTCTTTAAAGTAGTTCCATTTAACATTCATTCTTACCAGGTACAGAGCCAGGGTTATCAGCCACACAAAACCCAATGTGTAGTGCCCAGGTGCAGCATGCATGCCAGAAACACCCCATATGCTGGTCGTAAACCACTGTCTGGTGCCAAACAGCTGGGCATCAGATCAAGGGATGCCATATGGTTATCGAAGGCAGATTTTGCTGACTGGCTTTGACACTATGTCCCATCTGAAGTAGTCTTCCCCCCTCCATGCACACCAAGAGTAGAAGCTTCTGGATAAGTTACTACATCTAAGAGCTAGACCTCAGGTATTTATAACTGACTTTACAAACTTGTTAACCTTTAGGTGTTAAATCACAGAAAATGGTGCACTAAAATAAATGCAAACATTATGTGGAATAAGCCCTCATTCTGATAACGTCTGAGACACTTAGTCAACATATTTTGATCAAAACACATCTAAGCCCACCCACCAAGCGACAAGGTGGTCTCAGTCCAGGCAGGTACCTACGCTAAACTTATTAATGCTGTTGCGCATTTTTTCTACAGTAGCGCAGTCCCGCACATATGGTGTGTTGCCCTTTGTTACCTCCATGTGCTTCATCAACCGGTGGGAGGAGGGACACACACACCTATATGTACCACCTTAATCAAGGTCGCCTATTAGATGGGCGGGACACTAGTGCACATGAATCTCACCCCTGTATAGGAGCGTATTCACACATGAAGGTGCCACTCCTTCAAGACTAGTTAAACAATTCACAGAAAAACTAGATAAAACATCCTGCGCGATATGATATTGAGTGCGCGGATGAACATGGCTGCATTTATCAAATCACAGAAAATGGTGCACTAAAATAAATGCAAACATTATGTGGAATAAAAATGGAGATTGCAGTCAGCACAACCCAATACGCAGGTGCACGTTGCTATGGTGAAATACACATACAAACGTAAAAACAAAGGTGCAATGGCACACTGCAGCTAGAGCTCCGTCCTGCCACTATGCTGGATGTTAGATGAGGCATTAGTTTATATTTTGGCCAAATTATGTAAGCCACCCACCACTTCACGGTTGCCTCTCGAGTGGTCCCTAACATTAATTCTTACCTTTTATGGGCCATATCAGCCACACAAAACCCAGGGAGTACAGGTGCAGCATGCATGCCAGATACACTCTGCTTGTAACCCCGTCTGGTGCCATACAGCGTTCATCAGATCAAGGGATGCAAATACCAACATGCATGCTGAGCTCACTAGTACTTCTCCTGGAACCAAATGGCTTCTGGTAAGTTCAATAAAGCAGACTCAGTTTTATACTGACTTTAAAACCAGCCTACAGGGCGGATTCACTAGTCAGGTGTGCATGACTGCATGGAGGTCACCACGCCTCCCATATATGCTACAAAGGAAAAAAAATGGAGATTGCAGTCAGCACAACCCAATACGCAGGTGCACGTTGCTATGGTGAAATACACATACAAACGTAAAAACAAAGGTGCAATGGCACACTGCAGCTAGAGCTCCGTCCTGCCACTATGCTGGATGTTAGATGAGGCATTAGTTTATATTTTGGCCAAATTATGTAAGCCACCCACCACTTCACGGTTGCCTCTCGAGTGGTCCCTAACATTAATTCTTACCTTTTATGGGCCATATCAGCCACACAAAACCCAGGGAGTGCAGGTGCAGCATGCATGCCAGATACACTCTGCTTGTAACCCCGTCTGGTGCCATACAGCGTTCATCAGATCAAGGGATGCAAATACCAACATGCATGCTGAGCCCACTAGTACTTCTCCTGGAACCAAATGGCTTCTGGTAAGTTCAATAAAGCAGACTCAGTTTTATACTGACTTTAAAACCAGCCTACAGGGCAGATTATGTGGAATAAGCCCTCATTCTGATAACGTCTAAGACACTTAGTCAACATATTTTGATCAAAACACATCTAAGCCCACCCACCAAGCGACAAGGTGGTCTCAGTCCAGGCAGGTACCTACGCTAAACTTATTAATGCTGTTGCGCATTTTTTCTACAGTAGCGCAGTCCCGCACATATGGTGTGTTGCCCTTTGTTACCTCCATGTGCTTCATCAACCGGTGGGAGGAGGGACACACACACCTATATGTACCACCTTAATCAAGGTCGCCTATTAGATGGGCGGGACACTAGTGCACATGAATCTCACCCCTGTATAGGAGCGTATTCACACATGAAGGTGCCACTCCTTCAAGACAAGTTAAACAATTCACAGAAAAAAGTAGATAAAACATCCTGCGCGATATAATATTGAGTGCGCGGATGAACATGGCTGCATTTATCAAATCACAGAAAATGGTGCACTAAAATAAATGCAAACATTATGTGGAATAAGCCCTCATTCTGATAACGTCTGAGACACTTAGTCAACATATTTTGATCAAAACACATCTAAGCCCACCCACCAAGCGACAAGGTGGTCTCAGTCCAGGCGGGTACCTATGCTAAACCTATTAATGCTGTTGCGCATTTTTTCTACATGAGCACAGTCCCGCACATATGGTGTTCCACAAGAGTTATTGGCAAATGGAGATAAAATTTCATTTTACCTTGTCTCAAAAAAAATGTAATATAGAGCAATCAAAAATCATATTTACACTAAAATAGTACAAAAAAAACTGCCACCTTATCTGGTAGTTTCCAAAATGGGGTCACTTTTTTGGAGTTTCTACTGTAGGTGTGCTTCAGGGGGGCTTCAAATCGGACATGGTGTCGAAAAACCAGTCCATTAAAATCTGCCTTCCAAAAACCATATGGCGTTCCTTTCCTTCTGAGCAGTGCCGTTTAACCATACAGCAGTTTACAACCACATATGGGGTTTTTCTGCAAACTACAGAATCAGGGCAATAAATATTGAGTTTTGTTTGGCTGTTAACCCTTGCCTGGTTACTTGAAAAAATGGTTCAAATTGAAAATTTGTCCCAAAAAATCGAATTTCTGAAATTTTACCTCCATTTGCCATTAACTCTCGTGGAACACCTAAAGGGTTAACAACGTTTGTAAAATCAGTTTTGAATACCTTGAGGGGTGTAGTTTCTAGAATGGTTTCTATTATGTATGCCTCACAAAGTAACTATGGACCTGAACTGGTCCCTAAAAAGTGGGTTTTTGAAAATTTCTGAAAATTTTCAAGATTTGCTTCTAAACTTCTAAGCATCTAATGTCCCCAAAAAAATAAAATGGCATTCCCAAAATGATCCAAACAGGAAGTAGACATATGGGGAATGTAAATTATTAACTTTTTTGGCGGTATTACTATGTATTATAGAAGTAGAGAAATTGAAACTTGGAAGTTTGCAAAGTTTTCCAAATTTTTGGTAAATTTGGTATTTTTTTTATAAATAAAAATAATTTTTTTTTTAACTCTATTTTACCAGTGTCATGAAGTACAATATGTGACGAAAAAACAATCTCAGAATGGCCTGGATAAGTGAAAGCGTTTTAAAGTTATTCACACATAAAGTGACACTTGTAAGATTTGCAAAAAATGGCCGGGTTCTTAAGGTGAAATAGGGCTGAGTCTTTAAGGGGTTAAACTATTGTACATTCCACAAAGGTATGTAACATAAATTAGATTTTTTTTTTTAAATACAGTAAGTTATAATTGAAGTGATAGTGATAATTTACAATTTAGAATTCTAGAGACCTGATATTTCTGTACTTATGGGCTTTCAATATGAAGTCCACATAAATGAACCTATCTCCAACTTATAAAGTCCATTTCCCAATTTTTTTTTTGAAGATTCTCAATTCTTGGACCATTATAGAAGCTAACAGTGTAAATGTATTAATATTACCTGAGGATAGCCATAGATCCCAGTTATTTCTGCTATGGACAGACTAGAGGAGGATTGCAAGTGTCCAATAAAAGCCACCACTTTGTTCTTCTCATCACAGCTGTAGTTGGGGACGGCTTCTTCTCGTCCTGACAGTATACTCAGTACACTCTGTACAGCTTTATGTTCTAACACGCAGGAGTCATAGATCTTGTATCCCAGAGTGATATTAGGTAAGAGATCAGATCTTCTGTTCACTTCTTCTATGGCAAACATGAAGACCAGGAGATGTCTCAGTAAATGAAGAGATTTCCTGAAAAGAATTTGCACATATGAGCTTACAGTACTTGCAAATAACAATGTTTCTCCACATTCAAAAATTATATGAGGGATTCAGGAGGTTTAGAGTGAGTGACAAGGTTATTAAATGAGATATAAGATGGTGATGGTGCCTTAGAGGTGATCTCATTTACATGTATTAAGATATGTGAGCAAGAAAATGGCATATACTGTAATTCATTCCTCCCAAGGACTTTACAACAAAAACATTCATTACTAGTGTCATGAACCAGCGGGTGTGGACCCACTGTGCCACAAATAACCTCCTTTAAGGGCATTGTCTAAGTGAACCCCTAATTCTTTAAAGTACCACTGAAGGTGGGGATAGACTTTCAAGAGGAGAACACCAGATCGCTACCTCTTGAGGTGGGTTGCCATATGAAGCAGCTGGCCCAAGCGGACCAGGGGTACCACTGCAAGGAAGCAGAGGTACAGATGTAGTCAACATGCCGAGTCGTAACTAGAAGAGACGGTACATGACCAAAGGATAAGGCAGAGGCGAGGTCGTACAAGCATTGGGTCAGGGCAGGTGGCACAGGTACTGGTCAGGCAATCTGTGTCAGCAGGAGGAGAGTCGAGATGGAGTAGGCAGGGATCAGCCCGGGGCTGGAGGGACCTTTGATGCTCAGGCACCTGGGAAGAGGGCTGGACCACTTATATAGGTTCAGAAGGCAGGGATTAGTCAGAATGTCAGCACAGGTCACATATGCTTAATCCTTAAATCACAAGAAGTGACGCACGCCGGCCCTTAAACAAATTTTCTACAGGAAACAGGCTGAAAGACATGCTTATCGCAGGGCTGGAAGTAAACTGTGGTGGCGGAGTCCACGGAGCATGATTCCTGCAAGGGATACCTGAGATGGAGGCAGTGAATAGGGAAAATAGCCTAGGACTGCGGCAGTGAATAGGGAGACACTGGCACCCCTGTTACCTGCCCCACAATGCGGCTGGACGAGGACAGTGATTGAGGAGCCAGGTAGGACAGTGCACACCTGAACACAGAGGCCAGGACTGCGGCAGTGAGTAGCAGAACAACGGCAATCAGCAACCACTATTGCAGTACCCATCTTGAGTCTAAGACAAGAATCTCTTTATCAAGTTTGGGGCATGTTCTCCTCTGGTTCCCAAGATCTCTCCTCAGGACCAAAACCTTTCCAGTCAACAAGATAGTAGGTCTTCTTTCCACGCTTCTTAATATCCAGGATGTTCTTGGCCTCAAATACATTGTTAGAATCACCAGTCATCGGAGTCGGAGTGGATGGAACATCAGAAAAAATTATTTGGAATTACTAGTTTCAGCAAACACACATGAAAGGAGTTGGGAATCCACAGAGAGAGAGGCAGATATAGCTTATAGGTAACCTCACTAATACTCTTCAACACCTCAAAAGGTCCCAGAAACCTAGGGGCGAATTTGAAACTGTAACTGCGGCTGCTGTGCTCTTCTGTTCCCCTGCTTACTGCCGTGGTCCCGGGCACCATGTTCTGTGGTGATCTGCGGATGGTGCTTCCCATTCACTGCTGCAGTCCTGGGCTCTGTCTGTGTGGATGGTGTTGCTCTGGGATCCGCTCCACAGTTTGCTCTCAGTCCTGGCCACAGCATGCTTGCTGCTTGTTTCCTGCAGCACTTCCTTAAGGGCCGGCGCGCGTCGCTTCCTGGGCTTTATGGGTTAGGTCATGTGACCTCACTGACCTATCCTAGCCCACCTGCGCATATATAAGTGGCCCAGCCCCCTTCCCAGATGCCTCAGTGTCAAGGTCCTTGTGTCTTGCTAAGGTTCCTGTTTTCCGCTGGTGTTCCTGTGTTCCTGACTCGTATCTGTATTCCTGGACTCTGCAACCTGTTAGATCCCTATCTGCTTGCCTTGACTCTCCAGTTGCTGACCCAGATTTCCTGACCTGTACCTGTGCCACCTGCCCTGACCTTTTGCCTGTCTGGACTACGCCTCTGCCTCATTTTTCGGTCCTGCACCTCTTGTACCTTTCTCAGGTATCTCCTGGTCCGCCTGGACAGCTGCCTCGTGTGCCTATCCTCCTCAAGAGGTAAATACCTGGTGTTCCCCCTCAGGAAAGTCTATCCCCCCCATAGGGGGTACTGTGAAGATTCAGGGGTTTACTTAGACAACGGCCTTAGAGAAGGTAGGACACGTGGCACAGTGGGTTCACCCCCGCTGGTTCAGGACAGAAACTAGGGACCTTTAATTAAATATTTTTAGAGCCAGACTTTCTTCTGATCAGAACTGAGGAGGCCTTCTTTGTTTTTGTCTGTATTTACTTTCATACGAGTGGGAACAGGAAGAGGGATACAAGGATGTTGTCCATAAACGAGAAAGAAAGGTGAGGATCCAATAGACTCACTAGAGTGGTTATTATAGGAAAAATCTGCCCAAGGAAGCAGTTGTACCCAGTTGTCACGTTTGGCAGAGACAAATTGCCGGAGATAGTTCTCTAGTATCTGATTGACCCTCTCTACCCGCCCATTAATCTAGGGATGATATCCAGAAGAAAAGTCCAATTCTATCTCGAGCACCTGGCGAAGAGCTCTCCAGAGCTTAGAGATAAACTGAACTCCAAGATCAGAGACTGTGTAAAGGTAGACCATGCAATCTGGCTATGTGCTCTACCGTACAGTAGTTCTTCTTGGCAGGGGAGAAGAGCTTAGAAAAAACTGCTGATGAATATCTTGGCCTTAGAACCTTTCTGTAATAAAACTGCATGGGCTCCTACAGAGGAAGCATCTACTTCTAAAAAGAATTGTCTGGAGACATCAGGATGGTGAAGAACAGGAGCAGAGGCAAATGATTTCTTTAATTGGATGAAAGTGGCTTCAGACTCTGCGGTCCAAGCCCTGGCGTTTACCCCGTTCTTGGGGAGAGAGAGTGGGTAGACTTGACTGCGAGGAGGAGTCAAACCAGGCAGAAGGTCAATTGGACAATCATAGGATCAGTGGAGAGGGTGCATCTCGGCCTCCTTCTTGCTTAAGATGAGATACTATGCAAAGTTGAGATACTATGGTGGAAGACCTGGCAGATCTTCAGGCACAACAGGCAAGGACACAAGTCGAAGTTCAGATAACCAGGTAGACTGATTTGAGGATCCTCAGCGTAGGATTTAAGGAGTGCCAGTCCAGGACTGGAGTATGCTAACACAGCCAGAGAAGTCCACTGTATTTAACAGAGGCTGGCAACACATAAAAGCAGATGTTCTCTAAATGTACAGCCCCTATTGGCATCTTGAGGGGCACAGTGACAAAAACTACAGGTTTGGGAGGTGGTACCCCATTTATGCAAGCCACCGACAGGGACTTTTCTTGGCGGAAGCTAGGGAGTACTGATGAACTGGAGGCTGCTGAATGAAATTACCAGCTAACTCAGAGTTCAAGAATACAGGCAGAGACAAAGTAACTCCCTCATAGGAGAGGGTTTCTGGAACAGCAAATTTTGGAGAGGACTTAAATGTGGATAGGGAAATGACTTAAAATAAAATACATAAAAATAAAAAATAATAATCTTGAACCAGGAGGTGGAGATCCAGGTTGAGGAGGCTGTGGACGTTGTGGTGTAGGTTGAAGAGGTGAAGGAGGAAGCCAACACTGTTTTTGTAAGCGTTCTTTCTTTATTTTTATTTTATTTATCTGTTAATTCTGTGTGTGACCTTTAGTCATTTTTTGGGGTGCCGCAGGTATACTTCTCTACTCTGATAATATAACAAATAATAATCTTGAGGCAGGAGGTGGAGGTCCGAGTAGAGGAGGAAGAGGTGGACGTGGTGGTGTAGGCAGCCAACATTTTTTTTCCCCTTACATTTTTTTGGGGGGGTTTGTAGAGGTCCAAAACATTGAGAAATAGCAAAGAGAACCCACAAAGTGTGCTGGAGTTTAACAATGGCTGGGTGAGGACAGCATACTACTCTACTCTGCCAATAAAAGACAAAATCTTGAGCCTGAAGGGGGAGGTCCGAGTGGAGAAGGAGATGAACATGGTGGTGCAGACGGAAGGGACAGAGGAATTAGCCAACATTTTTAATTTTTCTTACATTTTTTTGATTGTTGGTGGAGTACTTGAAACAGCGCAATACGACACACATGTCCCGCATGGAGGCCCACTCACTGGTGGTGAAGTGGTACAGTTCAACAGAGTTACTCACATGTGCGTGCTGCAGCTGAAACTCCACTATTGCCTGCTGCTGCTCGTACAGTTTCTCCATCATGTGCAAGGTGGAGTTCAACCTTGTGGTTATGTCACATATGAGGCGGTGAGCGGGAAGGCAGAAGTTATACAGCAGCACAGACAGTCGAGCAGCAGCAGGGTGTGAAAGCCAAAAGTGCTCTCAGACAGCCGGCACTTTCTGCAGCAGCTCTGACATGTCAGGGTAATTTTTCAGGAACTTCTGCAGCCACAAATTCAGCAGATGCCCCAGACAAGAGATGTGCTTCAAACCAGCTAGGCCCAGAGCTGCTATGAGATTTCACCCATTGTCGCACACCACCATGCCAGGCTCAGCGGCACCAACCACTAATTGGTCTCTTCTTCCATGCCCGCTCAGAGCTCCTGCGTGGTGTTTTTTCCCCCCAAACATATGAGTTTCAGAACAGTCTGCTGTCATTTCCCTCTGGCTGTGCTGAAGTTGGTGGTGCAGGTTTTGTGCTGATGTGATGAGGAGGCGGTAGAGGAGGAACAGGAGGAGGAAGTGAGTAGGAGGAGGAGGCAACGAGAAACGTCCAGCAATCCTCGGTGGCTGTAGGATGTGCGCCAAACCAGTTTATGCCTCAGACCCAGCCACCAGTGGGCAGTTAGGGAGATATAACGTCCCTGCCCATGCTTACTGGTTCTCGTATCGCTGGTTATGTGGACCTTACTACTGATGGCAGCGCACACCGGATTTCTTACGCCACTTGTTTGTTCAGAGCATGGACGGTCCGCCTGAAAAAGTCGTCTCGGCTGGGAACCAAGTCCCGTGGGACAGCTCCTGTCATTAAACTTTTAAAACTCTCCATCTCCACGGAATGGCAGTATTTTAAAAGCCAGGAATTTTGAAATACTGGCATTCAGTGCCAGGGCTCGCGGGTGGGTAGGGGGGTAGTTCCACTTTTTATCCAGTGTTTGGGGGATGGACAGCTGAACACAGAGGGTGGTTATTAACAGTACACACTCATATTGGGCAACTATCAATAGTGGGGTACCTCAGGATCAGTACTGGGCCCTATTCTTTTCAATATATTTATTAATGATCTTGTAGAAGGCTTGCATAGTAAAATATCTATTTTTGCAGATGAACAATAAACTGTGTAAAGTAATTAACACTGAAGAGGACAGTTTTCTGCTACAGAGGGCTCTGGATAGATTGGAGGCTTGGGCAGAGAAATGGCAGATGAGGTTTAACACTGACAAATGTAAAGTTATGCACATGGGAAGGAATAATGCAAGTCACCCGTACATACTAAATGGCAAAACACTCGGTAACACTGACATGGAAAAGGATCTAGGAATTTTAATAAACAGCAAACTAAGCTGCAAAAACCAGTGTCAATAAGATAATGGGTTCCATCAAAAGGGGCATAGACGCCCGTGATGAGAACATAGTCCTACCACTTTACAAATCACTAGTTAGACCACACATGGAGGACTGTGTACAGTTCTGGGCTCCTGTGAACAAGGCAGACATAGCAGAGCTGGATGGGATTCAGAGGAGGGCAACTAAAGTAATATCTGGAACTGGGACGTGCACACATAGGGCTAAAAGGGGGCTTGAGCCCCTGCCCCCTTCTGCCCCTGTCCCTTTAATGCCCTTTTTTTTTATTTGTCCCCCAAGCCAGGCAAGCAGCGGCACTGCGGCAGCCTGTCACCGTTTGCACTTTTTTTTTAAATGCGCTGAAACAGCCTCTGTGCCAGGCCGGGCCCGTGCGGCGCAACAGTATTCAGCAGCAAGTCACGTGACGTGGCTAGAGCAGAGAAGAGCTGCCTGCAGTGCGAGTGCACTGTGAGACTGCTGCTTTGCTCAGTCATCATCACCGTCGGGCGCCGGTCAATCCATCCAGATCCAGTCCACCCCACGCCACGAGTCCAATCTGGTGTGAAGAGCCTGCTGCCTGGGTGAGACCTGCACTGCACTGACTGCACCGCACCGCCACCTGTCCGGCCCAGCATTGTATGTGGGCACTGGCAGGCAGTATAAACTGTGATGTCATGTCTGTGGGCACTGGGCAGAGGCAGACACTGGGCAGGCAGTGTGACGTCATGTCTGTGGGCACTGGGCAGAGGCAGACAGTGTTGCATTTATGCATTATGTATGTGGTCATAATCAAATGTGGGGTGGCTGACATGTGGCCTTATGTATGTGGGAAGGCAGTGTGACATCATGTGAGGCAGACACAGTCTGCCTCACATGATGTCACACTGCCTGCCCACATACATAAGGCCACACTGTAAGCCACCCCACATTTGATTATGGCCACATACATAAGGCCACACTGTCAGCCACCCCACATTTGATTATGGCCACATACATAAGGCCACACTGTCAGCCACCCCACATTTGATTATGGCCACATACATAAGTCCACACTGTAAGCCACCCCACATTTGATTATGGCCACATACATAAGGCCACACTGTAAGCCACCCCACATTTCATTATGGCCACATACATAAGGCCACACTGTAAGCCACCCCACATTTCATTATGGCCACATACATAAGGCCACACTGTAAGCCACCCCACATTTCATTATGGCCACATACATAAGGCCACACTGTAAGCCACCCCACATTTCATTATGGCCACATACATAAGGCCACACTGTCAGCCACCCCACATTTGATTATGGCCACATACATAAGGCCACACTGTAAGCCACCCCACATTTGATTATGGCCACATACATAATGAAACACTGTCTGCCAGACAGTGTTGCATGACCATGTGGGCACTGGGCAATTTTTTATTATAGGAAATTTTGTTAGTTACAAAGTTGTATTTAAAGGAATATACATTACAATATCAACGAATTAATAGAGAACAAGGTAAGACTTTTAGAAAAGTAAGCTTCGTGGTACAAACAATTTTTCAAATTATGTCAAGTGCCCTTTTTTTTTAACATAAGCCCCTGCCCTTCAAAATGTCTCTGCACGTCCCTGATCTGGAATGAGGGATCTACAATACCCTTAAAGATTATCAAAATTAGGATTACTCACTTTAGAAAAAAGACGACTGAGGGGAGATCTAATATCTATGTAAAAAAATATATCAGGGGTCAGTACAGAGATCTCTCCCATCATCTATTTATCCCCAGGACTGTGACTGTGATGAGGGGACATCCTCTGCGTCTGGAGGAAAGAAGGTTTGTACACAAACATAGAAGAGGATTCTTCACTGTAAGAGTAGTGAGACTATGGAACTCTCTGCCTGAGGAGGTGGTGATGGTGAGTACAATAAAGGAATTCAAGAGGGGCCTGGATGTATTCCTGGAGTGTAATAATATTACAGGTTATAGCTACTAGATAGGGGTCGTTGATCCAGGGAGTACTTCTTTCTTCTGGATTAACTAGCAGGATGACAGGCCGAACTGGATGGACAGATGTCTTTTTTCAGCCTTATGTACTATGTTACTATGTTACTATGTTACTTCCATGGGACAGTGTGGAGATGTTCAGTGACGCTGGTGGTGGTGTTGCTGTCACATCCTCACTTTGAGGGGTGCCAGGTGGCCCTGTCATTCCAGAGGGGGATGAAGTGGCGGAGACCGCAGCAGAAGAGGGAGCAGGAGGAGCCTCAGATCTTTTTTGGTTTTCCAGGTGTCTACTCCACTGCAGCTCGTGCTTTGCAGTTAGATGCCTGGTCATGCAGGTGGTGCTCAGGTTTAGAACATTTAGTCGTTGCTTCAGGCTCTGATTGCACAGTGTGCAAACCACCCTTGTCTTGTTGTCAGCACATCGCCTGAAGAACTGCCACGCCAGGGAACTCCTTTGAGCTGGGTTTAGTGTGCTCTGTTCCTGGACGCCTTTTCCTCCAAACTGCACACGTCACTCTGACCTGGATGCCATGTGAGGTCTAGGACCTCATTATCCTCCACATCATCTTCCACCCTCTTCTCACTCCTGCCCTCCTGGCTGGTCTGCACAGTATAGAAAGCCGAAGCAGTTGACACCTGTGTTTCTTATCATCAGCAGAGACGCGCTGCAGTGGTCCTCCCACGTCCTCATCCTCAAACATAAATGGTTGGGCATCAGTGCACACAATCTCTTTCACTTTTGGGGCACGGCTAGGTGTATGGCCCATGGAAACCTCACCAGCAGAGTCATCAAAAAGTATAAGTGACTGCTGCATGACTTGGGGTTTAGCAGATGTTGAGGTGGAAGACAGATGCCTGTTGGCCACCGGTGCCAACTCTGCACTTTCAGCAGGGGACCGGATGGGAGACAATGTGAAAGAACTGGAGGCACTGTCAGCCATCCAATCTGCTATCACCTCCACTTGTTCTGGCCCCACCATTCGCAGAGTAGTATTCGGGCCTACAAAATGAAGCAGAACCTCCTGTCGCCTGCATGCAACAGAGGAAGGTGTTTCATTTGGGCACGTAGCTGGCACAGATCGACAATGTCCACTTCCTGCAGCAGGAGCTCCAACACCAGCAGGACCACGGCCACATCCCCATGTTTATGCTCCTCTCATTTTTTCTTACGGTCACCCAACAAATTGGCTGACAGATGAACAATTGTATTTCTGGTCACATGGTGCGCTGGCCAATTACAGACATGCCAATACTAAGCATGACTGTGATGGCTTCCAAGTGCCCACAGCTTAAACACTTGTTGATTGGCTGTGCTGCAGCCTTTCAAGAAGCTTTATTTTCACTCTGAACTATGAACACTGACTTTCTCACCAATGTCCGTGTTTGGGCTTGTGTACCCGGACACCGAAATGTTCGGTACAAACTCAAATAGTGTGGTCTGGGTTTGCTTATCCCTAATTAGGACCCTTCTGTATCCCTGACATTTTTGGAAAACAGCTTTCAGTAGTGTAAAAGTTGTCAACCTACTATGAGATTATTTCCCTCTTCCACACACCAACACTTGAACTGTTTGGAGATTCCCTGACACACTCAGAAATTTTAACTGCTACTATGTGTATTATAAGACACACGTTCAGCACGTATCCTGTATTGCTATATTTCGCAAAACCAAAAGAACATTTTAACTGTCTGGAGATGCCTTGACACAGATTTCAGACTAGTATTTCGGGTTATCACTCAGAGATTTGAAACACTACCCCCTGTATTAATAGAAATGGAGCATACTAGTGATGCTACCGTATATTTCACAGTGAAGGGCAACTAAAGTAATAACTGGAATGGGTGGACTACAGGTCCCAGAAAGATGATCAAAATTAGGGTTATCCACTTAAAAAAAAAGACGGCATCAGTACAGAAATCACGCCCATCATCTATTTATCCCCAGGACTGTGATGAGGGGACATCCTCTGTGTCAGGAGGAAAGAAGGTTTGTACACAAACATAACAGAGGATTCTTTACGGTAAGAGCAGTGAGACTATGGAACTCTCTGCCTGAGGAGGTGGTGATGGGGAGTACAATAAAGGAATTCAAGAGGGGCCTGGATGTATTTCTGGAGTGTTATGTTCTATACTGGGCTGTGCTGGTCTGTCTTGTTTCTTCCTATAGCTACTAGTGATGAGTGAAGTTTTCAAAAATTAAATTCGGCTATCACGCGGAATCCATAACAGAATTCTTATATAACCCGAACCTTGTACCCCGACCTTGAAAACAAAAGTTTGCTCATCCCTAGTCTTGTTCAATTTTTTGTTTATATATAGGCATTGTGACTCTTTTCGTCATATTAATCTCCATTTAATAAGTACTGTTTTGTGTTCTTGAACAGATCTACATGCTAAGCTCGAAGCATATAAGGTGACCTGTTTAGATAGCAGTTTGGAAAGGAAATTGTAATATTTAACTAACAAATTTGCATTATATAGAGATAGTAGGGAGTAACTGAAGGCTTCCTGTAAGAGTGTAAGCTCTTGAAAAAAAAACTTAGTTGTGGCAGTGTTGAGGTATTTCTGGGGAATAGTAATAATTTAGATTAATTGGTTATTTTTGTATTGGCCGTCGAGCCAAACTCACACATCCCATCAACTCCAGTGAGGGTGATGGTGACAGCACCGTACATTGTATAATGGCTGTGCTTGGTATCGTAGCTCAGTCCTGTTCACTTGAATGGGCAGGCCACATGACACATAAACTTGTCATTACTCAGCCTAGGAAAAGCAGAGAGAAGGCAGCAGCTGTGCCTTCTTGAACATCTGATCGGCAAGGGTCCCACTTGTCGAACCACCACCGATCACATAATGATGACCTAGGTCATCAGTGAAAAAAAAAAATAAACTTGTAAAACCGTTTTAATCTTCACATATCATAGAGGTCACATTGTAAAACTGAAAAAGTTACTTGATTATATAAAATGGTGGAACGCAGAGATGACTTACTGATTACAATGAGTTGAAATGTCACAATGTCTTAAAGTAGGAAAGGAAAGATGTATAATGGATGAAGCAAACTCTATTATTCCTCCTATTATCAGATCTGCTGTTTGCGAGGCAAGCTCAACATCATCAATTAGCTCGAGACTGCACATAGAATCCTGGGAATGTCCTCTGGCTGTGGTAATGAGCATCAGGAGTAGTATGTATAGATATGCACTCATCTTGTCTCCTGATAAGAGAGAAAATTTAATTGGCCCCTTGTAAACCACATGTTAACCCAACCTTAGATTTTTAAAACTTTTGAATAATCTTAATAAGTTTATAGAGTGAAAGCAGGAGGCATGAGACTGCATCAAGACAATTTACTGCTTGGGATTACAGCTGTGACCTGGGTTATAAAATCAATCAAAAGTGCTACATAAAGTCTAGGTGTAACCAGTAGCCTAAAGGATAACTGACCATGTATTCAATCCTTTCTGGATATACTGTACCCAGGGTGCACCTAGCCTTTCTGCTGCCTGAGGTGAAAATTGAAATGGCCACACCCATGCCAAATTCTCAATGCTCTCACCCCCCTTTAGTATACTACATGTTGCTCATATATATGGTATTATGTATATCTAGATAGGTAAGTAGATACACTAGTCACACACTGGGGGTTATTTACTACATGTTAAAATATGCCAGAATTGGTCACAGTTTTGCCTATAATTGGGCCAAATTTATTAGATGGATGTCTTGAATAACTGGTTAAGGGATACGTCTACTGTGCCAAACTTTTTAGGGTCTGATGGAAAACACTCCAGATGTTCAATAGTCTAGTGTAAATGCTGCAGTCAGTCCTCAGTTAGGGGGAGTTGTCAGCCGAGGGGGACACAGCATAGAGGAGCCAGCATAGAGGAGCAAGGTTCTGTTTGGGGCAGTTGGTGGAATAGAGGAATGTGGAAGAGCAAGGTTCAAGGGGAAGACACAGCCAGGCTTGTGGTCTGTGGTGGGACATGCAGAGACAGTAGGTAATTAGAACCTCTGTCAGGCCAAGGGGGAGGTGGTTGGAAAGGTGATGTGGGCAGGGACTATGTTGGGGGTAAGGGGGACACTAATTGCTAGGGCTTTGTAGGTGCAGGAGGGGACTGGGGTAATTGAAAGCAGCCGAGGCATTGGTAGGTGAGAGAAATCCTGACAAGATCTCTGTAGAGTCTAGGTGTGTGTGTGGAGGGGGCATAGCGAGAGACAAGGTAGCAGGGGTTCTATCAAGAGGCAGAGAGGATATGTCACAAATACCCATTGGCTAACAAATACCTGCTTTCACATGGCATCTTCAGGGGTAATAAGCAATGCCCATTATTCCCTGAAGACGCCAAGAATTTCACAACACATGTCAGGGGACAGTGAGTAAAAGCCGGGGTTTTAATAGCGATACAGCGACAGCACAAGGTAGGCAACAAATCTAAATGCAGGTATTTGTTAGCCAATAGCTATTTGCTATAAGTACTTTAATACCTCACATTTGTCAGGGTCAGTGTTGGTTATAGGGGCAGGGAGAAGAGACAAGGTAGAAGGGGTGATGCTGAGGGCAGGGAGGATACACAAGGTGGAAGGGGTGATTCTAGGGCAGGGAGAAGACACAAGGTGGTAGGGGTAATGTTTGGGGCAAGTAGGAGAAACAAGGTGGAAGAGGTGATGTTGGGGACAGGGAGGAGACACAAGATGGAAGGGGAGATGCTGGGGGAAGGAAGGAGACACAAGGTGGAAGAGGTGATTCTGGGGTCACGGAGGATACACAAGGTGGAAGGGGTGATGCTGGGGTCACGGAGGATACACAAGGTGGAAAGGGTGATTCTGGGGTCATGGAGGAGACACAAGGTGGAAGGGGTGATGCTGCGGGCAGGGAGCATACCCAAGGTGACAAGGTTAAATATGATGTGATAATGCATTAATTTAAATAGTATACAATGTAAAGGACTACACATCATGCTCATATAAACTATATGTATAGTATATATCTGTATATACACAGAAAAGCCATGAGATATAAAGAGTAGTAATAATCAATCTTGGACAAAACTATATAAGGCATACAACATTCTTATGAGTATTACATAATATTACATCACTCTGTTGTTGAGGAGCCAGGGTCTTACCATATAGGATTGGTATTAGTTATTGGAAAGTTGGACAATGGTTACAGTATTTAGGATCTTACTGAAGGGTCAATCTATGATGGAGCCAGGGGCATTCAAGAATGGGACAACAAGACATTAACATCTAAGCTCCAATCACAATTATGAATATATTGATATTTTCCTGTAAATCCTGCTACAAACTTCAATAAGATGTATTTTCTTCAATAAATGTGCAATCTTTTTATAAGAATGATGAGTCCTCCTTCTATATTTGATATGAAGAGAAATTATGGAGCTTTACAGATATTTTACAATAGCAAGCCAGGTACTCTGAAAGATCATTCAGCTTGAAGGGGGGGGAAGAAGAACCCAAAAAGAAGGTTCAAGCTTCAGGAAGTCAGAGAATCTAAAATCTGGAGGACCACATGTAGTGCCCTGGAGCAGGGATACTGATAAGTCTGGACATTTGTGAACGTTTGCCCCTGTTTCCCCTATGCAAAATCATCAACTCCTTTCTTTATTTCACTTTAAAGGGTTAACTTGCACTAACGTATACTGTTTAATACCGTGTAATAATATTTAATATGTATGTTTTGATATATATCCTGTTCATTTGCACAATGTTTGCACAGTGCTGTGGAAATGGTTAATGAACACTGAGAGACTTTTGGGACTTTCTAGCTAATAATGAGCCAGTTCTACTTTACACCAATTTGATAAATCTCTCCTATATGTTTTACTTTTATTTATAACAAAAAATCCAAGTTACCCAAAATTTGGAAAAATGCACTATTTTCTTATTTTGAGTCTTTCTCCTTTTTAAGATGGATAGGGATTCCTGATATGATACTTATTAACATTCGCCATATGTCTGCCTTATGTTGGCATCATTTTGGTAATGTAATTTTATTTTTTTAGGTCGTTAGAAGGTTTAGAATTTTACAAGCAATTTTTGAAATGTTCAAGAAAATTAAATCAGTTCTGAGGAGGTCACTTTGAGGAGCTTACCATACATAATAGAAACAATCCATGAATTACACAATTTTAAACTACACCCCCCCAAGTTATTCAAAACTGGTTTTAAAAATGTTGTTGACCCTTTAAGTATTCCACAGGAATTAAAGCAACATGGAGGTGACATTTCAAAATGTCACCTTTTTTCTGATTTTCCATTTTAATCATTTAATCAAATTTTTTTTTCCTGTAACATCAAGGTTTAACAACAAAAGAAACCTCAATATTTATTACCCTTTTTTTTGGAGGTGAGGTGACTGGAAAAAAGTTTTGGCGTATTGTTTTGATATGTTTTTATATGTTTTATTTTAACAGCGTTCGCCTGATCATGTGATATTTTTTTATAGAGCCAGTCATTATGGATGCGGCAATACTAAATATGTCTATTTTTTATTATGTCTATTTTTAGATTTTATATTGGATATGTTGTGATAGCGGCTTCTCCCAATTTATCACTTAGGGGTGGTGCTCTTATCTAATGTGGCTCACCCAGCCACTATGGGATTATTGATATTCAAATAAAAAAAGTAGACAGGCACTCAATATCTGGGTTTACATAAAAGTTGGCTTTATTTGGTTAATTTTATTACATATATTTTGATATATTGGTATATATATTTTTTAAATGTATGTACGTATTTATTAAAAGAATTTTTTTATAAAAAGTTAGTTTTTTATTTTAAAAATTATAAACATGGGTATTGTTTTAAAAAAAAGGTTTGGAGTATTAAGTTTTATATTATTTATGGGTAAACGGAGAATAAGAAAAAGAAAATGAAAAAAAATGAAAAAAATGAAAAAAAAAGTGAAAAAAATAGGGGGTATGGAAAAAAAAAAGGGTAATAGCTAATGATAAAATACGGTAGGTTTAAACTGAATGAGGATTGTAAAAAAGTTAGCTGTTTTTGCTGGTAAAAATTAGTTCCATTGTAATATGGTTATATGTCCATCTAGAATCCAGGGTATTTAGTTCAAGAAGAAGGTATAATAGGTGGGAGGAGAGGATGTAGTCTCAGTCCTCTTAAGTGTATGTTAGTCACTTTCCACGCTGTGGGTATGTTCCCGATATGTTTATCACTTTCCACGCTCTGGGTATATTATCGATGCTTGTACTCACTTTTTACAGGTGGTTTGGTTTGGTGTGTCTCTGCTGGTGGCGTCCCACACTGCAGTAGACGGTACTCACTCTGCTTGTTCGGATCTTGCTGTCCCGTAGTGAGCGGTGTTAGTTTCGCGCGCTGTTTCCTCAAGCTGGCGTCCCACGTGTCCGGATCACGTGACGCTGCGTATGTTTGAGCGGCTGGTAATGTCGCGATGTTCCGTCTCCCGGTCTGCTTGTCTTTCTCTTTCTCAGCGCAGAGCTTTCTCCTTGGTCATATGGGTATTGGTGGGTAGTCTCCTTGAAGTAGATGCCTTGTCTCGCCAGACGCGTTTCGAGGTCCTCCAACCTCTTCCTCAGTGGCTATGTTTGAACCTTCAGGACTGCCCTCTTATATACCCATTTTGATTGGAGATCCACCAAAAACCCGGACTGGAGTCTGTTAATTTTTGGGATTCAGAAAACATTTTTTTCTTTTTTCTTAAAAAGTGTACAATTTCTTGTGTATCCCTGTATGGGCAAAGATATATTTACCTGTTTGCTGTTGGACATTAGTTTTGAATATTTTATTAAAAATCATAGTTTATCTGTTCTTAAGTATCCTTATAAGTAAAAATTAATAAATAAATAGAGGTTAATTGGTAAAACATTGTTAAAAAAGTCTGTTTATGAGTAATAGAATATTCATTTTCATTAGGTAGTGGGATATTATTGATATTAAAATGACTATTGGAAGTGTTATTGATGGTTATTTTGTGTACATCTGTTGTTAGATACTCAGATAGTGTAGTTTCATTGGTTTCTTATAAAAACGCATGTGTGTCTTCTATGCGTTTTTTCTTTTTTGTATGTTTTATATTATTGGTATCAAAATTACTATTGAAAGTGTTAGTGATGGTTATTTTGTGCACATCTGTTGTTAGATATTCAGATAGTGTAGTTTCATTAGTTTCTCATAAAAAACGCATGTGCGTTTTCTATGCGTTTTTTTCTTTTTTGTATATTTTTTTCTTTTTTATCTATATTTTTGCTATTAATCTTGTTTTTGTGTATGTTGTTGCTTTTTCTTGTTATTATCTTCTTGATCTTGTGTTGTTGGTGTGGTTTGGGACACGGGCCTGCCACCGAGAGGCGGACCTGGTGCTGGTAGACAGCCGGACCAGGTCTGTCCGTCAGTAAGAGGCACATGTCCCTTGGGAAGTGAGTATCAGTCTGCTTGTTTGACTGTTGTGGTTGGGTTCATGTATGGAGTTGTGTTTTCTTAGAAATCCAAATAGTTCGAATTCAGCGTTTAGTCCATCTGGTATTAATGTTCCAAAATCGTAGATTCTCCTTGATTCCTGTCTTGACATCCGTGAAATGTGGTTACCCCTCTCCAATTTGGTTCAATTTTTTCAAAAGCTGTGTATATGAGTTGACTTGAATCTTTATTGTGGTATATCTTGAAATGGTTTGATAGGGAATGTTTTTCGTATCCGTTTTTATATTGTTCCTGTGTTCTGATATTCTTTTCTTAGTGATCTCTTGGTTCTGCCTATGTATTGTTTTTACAGGGACATTCTATCATGTACAGTACGTTAGTTGAATCGCATGTTAAAAATTCGTTGATTTGGTAAGTGAATGTGTTGGTTTTTGATGGGATCTTTGTGGTTTTTCTTTGGAAATTTGTGTTTTTGCAGTTGCAACATTTTCCACATCGGTAGAAACCTTTTAGGTTGAACCAGTTGTGTGGGGTTTCTTTGTTTCGTATCGATTTCTTGTTCTTAATTGTTGGGGCTACTTTTAATGCTAGATTAGGTGCTTTGGTGTAAACAATCTGTGGTGTATTTGTTAAGAGGGGGCCTATTAGTTTATCTTTTAGTATATGATGCCAATGCTTTTTAATAATTGTTTCTACTTTCGTGTATTGGGCGTTATATGGCCCAATACACGAAAGTAGAAACAATTATTAAAAAGCATTGGCATCATATACTAAAAGATAAACTAATAGGCCCCCTCTTAACAAATACACCACAGATTGTTTACACCAAAGCACCTAATCTAGCATTAAAAGTAGCCCCAACAATTAAGAACAAGAAATCGATACTGAAACAAAGAAACCCCACACAACTGGTTCAACCTAAAAGGTTTCTACCGATGTGGAAAATGTTGCAACTGCAAAAACACAAATTTCCAAAGAAAAACCACAAAGATCCCATCAAAAACCAACACATTCACTTACCAAATCAACGAATTTTTAACATGCGATTCAACTAACGTACTGTACATGATAGAATGTCCCTGTAAAAACAATACATAGGCAGAACCAAGAGATCACTAAGAAAAAGAATATCAGAACACAGGAACAATATAAAAACGGATACGAAAAACATTCCCTATCAAACCATTTCAAGATATACCACAATAAAGATTCAAGTCAACTCATATACACAGCTTTTGAAAAAATTGAACCAAATTGGAGAGGGGGTAACCACATTTCACGGATGTCAAGACAGGAATCAAGGAGAATCTACGATTTTGGAACATTAATACCAGATGGACTAAACGCTGAATTCGAACTATTTGGATTTCTAAGAAAACACAACTCCATACATGAACCCAACCACAACAGTCAAACAAGCAGACTGATACTCACTTCCCAAGGGACATGTGCCTCTTACTGACGGACAGACCTGGTCCGGCTGTCTACCAGCACCAGGTCCGCCTCTCGGTGGCAGGCCCGTGTCCCAAACCACACCAACAACACAAGATCAAGAAGATAATAACAAGAAAAAGCAACAACATACACAAAAAACAAGATTAATAGCAAAAATATAGATAAAAAAAGAAAAAAAATATACAAAAAAGAAAAAAACGCATAGAAAACGCACATGCGTTTTTTATGAGAAACTAATGAAACTACACTATCTGAATATCTAACAACAGATGTGCACAAAATAACCATCACTAACACTTTCAATAGTAATTTTGATACCAATAATATAAAAACATACAAAAAAAGAAAAAAACGCAAAAAAGACACACATGCGTTTTTTATAAGAAACCAATGAAAATACACTATCTGAGTATCTAACAACAGATGTACACAAAATAACCATCAATAACACTTCCAATAGTCATTTTAATATCAATAATATCCCACTACCTAATGAAAATGAATATTCTATTACTCATAAACAGACTTTTTTAACAATGTTTTACCAATTAACCTCTATTTATTTATTAATTTTTACTTATAAGGATACTTAAGAACAGATAAACTATGATTTTTAATAAAATATTCAAAACTAATGTCCAACAGCAAACAGGTAAATATATCTTTGCCCATACAGGGATACACAAGAAATTGTACACTTTTTAAGAAAAAGAAAAAATGTTTTCTGAATCCCAAAAATTAACAGACTCCAGTCCGGGTTTTTGGTGGATCTCCAATCAAAATGGGTATATAAGAGGGCAGTCCTGAAGGTTCAAACATAGCCACTGAGGAAGAGGTTGGAGGACCTCGAAACGCGTCTGGCGAGACAAGGCATCTACTTCAAGGAGACTACCCACCAATACCCATATGACCAAGGAGAAAGCTCTGCGCTGAGAAAGAGAAAGACAAGCAGACCGGGAGACGGAACATCGCGACATTACCAGCCGCTCAAACATACGCAGCGTCACGTGATCCGGACACGTGGGACGCCAGCTTGAGGAAACAGCGCGCGAAACTAACACCGCTCACTACGGGACAGCAAGATCCGAACAAGCAGAGTGAGTACCGTCTACTGCAGTGTGGGACGCCACCAGCAGAGACACACCAAACCGAACCACCTGTAAAAAGTGAGTACAAGCATCGATAATATACCCAGAGCGTTGAAAGTGATAAACATATCGGGAACATACCCACAGCGTGGAAAGTGACTAACATACACTTAAGAGGACTGAGACTACATCCTCTCCTCCCACCTATTATACCTTCTTCTTGAACTAAATACCCTGGATTCTAGATGGACATATAACCATATTACAATGGAACTAATTTTTACCAGCAAAAACAGCTAACTTTTTTACAATCCTCATTCAGTTTAAACCTACCGTATTTTATCATTAGCTATTACCCTTTTTTTTTTCCATACCCCCTATTTTTTTCACTTTTTTTTCATTTCATTTTTTTCATTTTTTTTCATTTTCTTTTTCTTATTCTCCGTTTACCCATAAATAATATAAAACTTAATACTCCAAACCTTTTTTTAAAAACAATACCCATGTTTATAATTTTTAAAATAAAAAACTAACTTTTTATAAAAAATTCTTTTAATAAATACGTACATACATTTAAAAAATATATATACCAATATATCAAAATATATGTAATAAAATTAACCAAATAAAGCCAACTTTTATGTAAACCCAGATATTGAGTGCCTGTCTACTTTTGTTATTTGAATATTTTTAGATTTTACAGCATTTAAGATCATTTTTAGAAAAAAATCATGTTTTTGTGTTGCCATTTTCTAAAAGACATTTTATTTTTTATTTTTCTAGCTATGGCCTTGTGTGAGGATTAATTTTTTTGCGGGATGAGGTGACGTTTTTATTGCTACCATTTTGGGGTACATACGACTTTTTGATCCATTTATATTATGTTTTTTGGGAGGTGGGGTGACTGTTTTGGTGTAATTTTTATTTATTTATTGTTACACCATTCACCTGATGGGGTAGATCATGCAATATTTATATAGAGCTGGTCATTATGCATGTGGCGATCCAGATATGTTTATTTTTTTAAATTACTTAATTGGGGAAAAGTTATTTTTTTACATGTGACACTTATTTTTTTTTTTTATAAAATATTTTATTTTTAATTTTACACTTTGTGTCCCCCATAAGGTCATACAAGACCTCTGGGGGGCTGTACAGCAGTATACAGGTCTGTTTAGCCTCAGTGATGGGCTGATTGAGGTCTAAAGAAGACCCAGCAGCTCCTGCACCCCCTTATCACTGGGCAGGAGCAGGAAGTTGCACATCGCTTCCTGATCTGTATACACAGCTCTTGTTCAGTGCTGTGTATACAGTGATACAGAAGGCAGGGAGACCCAGGAACAGTCCTTGCCATTTCTATGTGAAGCCGTGCTGTCAATGACAGCGGGCCCCGGCACAACAGCTGCGCGCTTACCCATCTCTGATAGGACGTTCCAGATGGCCCATTCAGAGATAAACCTGACCGCCCAGGACATTTATAGTCTATGCGAGGTCAGGAAGTGATTAAAAGATGAAAGGAAATGATTTGGTTCACTACATGCCACTAAATTAACACCATCCTGGGCTACATTACCAGACTTGCCCCATATAACACGGAACTACTGTAGATATGAAATATAACTTTTATTACTATATCTAAAAATAAAAGACGTGCTGTGAGCAACTACAGCCTTAAAAAAAATAGCTAGCACTAGTGCATATATGCTCAAATATGCATGACTGAAGAACTGATGGGTGTGCACTACCTTCAATAACCCTTCTGTTGCTGCTTTCAATGTACTGCATGGTCAGTTAGATTCATTGACATTTATTCTCATGTAAACTTCTAGTGCTAGGCTTCTAAAAACTGATAACTTACACCCAAAACATGTTTCGCCAGTACTCTGGCTTCATCAGGGGTAGTACTCTGGCTTCATCAGGGGCTTCTAAAAACTGTTAACTTCCCCCCAACATGTTTCGCCAGTACTCTGGCTTCATCGGGGTAATGGGCAGAAATGAAAAGAAACATCATAAGTGCACAATATAAGACCTCTAATGTCAAAACGACAGGTCACTCAACCTATCATAACAGATTTTGACACTTGCAAAAACATTTCCCTGCAAGGGTTACCAATACAAATCATCACACTGGCAAATGACATATCCCAAATCCAATAATATGATGCGAGTGCTGTTCCCTTTGTGACGCGCTGCGCAAAGCAAGATGCGTGCCGACTTAGAACTGGACAGATTGGTGCCTGCCAAGCACTCCTGTACTAAGCCTGAACACCAACTTAGAAATAAATGCAAGAACCAAATAAGCATTGTGCTAGAGCCACCAATCAAAATGATTTATTAAGATAAAACAGAAGCCCAGCAACTGAAAACCATTAGATGTATCGGTACTTACAATTAGAGATGAGCGAATCGAAGTTGATGAAGTGCAATTCGATCTGAATTTCAGTAAAAATTTGATTTGCACCGAATCTGAATTTCCTCATGCTTCGTGGTAACGAATCACATTTTTTCCAAAAATGGCTGGGCGCGAGGGATCACCCAAAATGCCATGCATCAGCACCCAGCCAGTACTGTGATGTAACAGCTCTATAAATAGCCTCAGCCATCTTGGATTCAGCCTTTATCCAGTGTACTTAGTGCAGAGAGAGACGTCAGCAGGCACTAGCGACAGTGCTAGGACAGACTTTAAATTTTTTTATTTTGCTGTATCTTTTGTATCTTTTATTTCATTATTCTCTTTAGACATTTATTTTTTGTATTACTGTACCTTGTGTTAGGCTATTTTCACACTAGCGGCAGGGGAGTCCGTCAGGCTGTTCCGGCGGATGAACAGCCTGTCGGATCTTTTCTGCCACTAGTTCACATGTGCCCCCGGACTGCCGCTCCATCCCCATCAACTATAATGGGGGAGGGGGCGGAGTTCTGATGGCAGCACTAGCACTAGGAGTTTACATCAGAAAAAATGTCAATGAATCTTACTGACGGTGGTCCCGAGTGTCAGATCCCCACCGATCAGATATTGATGACTTATCCTGAGGATCGGTTATCAATATATATCACTACACAACCCCTTTAAGTGATTTTGAAATTCCTATAAAAGGCACTCTGAGCAGGCTATTCTAGGATCTCATTAACAGAGAAGTTATGAGACTAGGTTTAGAAATTGGTTAGAAATACATATATTTATTGATGACAGAGAAATTGGTAACGGTTATGGCCTGTATAAGGATACGATTCATTTTTTTCCATTAAGGTTAACAAATAAAGTTTCTGATTAATTATGAGGCAAGATATTGCAGATTAATTTATTGTCCAAGGGTTAAATATTACAGTTACGTTAAAGGCTATGTACACCGCCAGAATTTTTTTAAAACATTTGATTCGATCTGAATTTATTCACAACGGATCACGTTAAAAACTGCTATTTCCTTGCTGCAAAGAGCCTGTATAGTGGTGCAGAACACTGTGCCTTGCAGTAACATGCAGAGGTAGTCTGCTGTGGTAGTGAAACAATACTGTGAGTCAGTATGACATGCAAATGACAGGCGTCGCTCTTAGAATCACTGCACACTTCACTTTTTTGGGCAGTTACAGGGCCAAAACTGACCAAATAACTCAAGTGTGAACTCAGCCTTACAGGTCGATGTTAGCGCCAGGTATAAAGAACCATGCAGAGGCCTAAAATCCTACTGTAGCATGAAAGAGCACGCTCCTTTTACACCATCATCATCTGATTCCACATAGATGTCCACAGAACCTGTTCTATTAAACACTTATACAAGTAGAGACCCCAACAGAGTGGAGAGGGTGTTAGCAGTAAGTTTGTGTTGACGTCGCTAAATTTTTTGCCCTTCCTCTGATCCGTTCATGAACAATTAACCCCCCAAATATGGATCCTATTTGTTGAGCATCCGCCTTCACTCGGTCAGCATTTGGTCAGTAATCCATCAGTATTGCTAAAGCCCCCCAAAAAACAGGAGTGGATTTAAAACAGAGATGACACGTGAATGAAATATTTGCATGTCCTCTGTGTTTTGCACCCACTCCTGCTTTTGGCTACCAAATCATAAGCCAATTCTGATGGGACCATACAGGCCTTACAGCTGCCACACAGACAGGATCCGTTGTGCATCTCATTTTTCCTTCCTTCTGACAGATCAGAAGAAGGGTCAAATAAATGATGATGTAAACCAGGGCAAAAAGGCAAAATAGTGGCCCAGTCATGGAGAGGGAAGGGTTGGAAAACAGCTTGAGAATTCCACAGAGTGGCCCAATGACATAGTGTTGAGGTAGCAGCAGCATGAGGAGACCACAGAGTGGCCCAGTGATATAGTGGGAAGGTGGCAGCAGCAGCACGAGGAGACCACAGAGTGGCCTATTTACATAGTGTGGAGTTACCAGCAGCATGATGAGGCCACAGAGTGGCCCAGTCACATAGTGTTGATTTAGTAGCAGCATGAGAAGACCATAGACTAGCAAGGTGAACTAGTGTAGAGGTGGCAGCAGCAACAGCATGAGGAGGCCACAGACTGGCAAGGTGACATCAGCATGAAGAGGCCACAGACTGACAAGGTGACATAGTGTGGAGGTGGTGGCAGCAGCAGCATGAGGGGACCTGAGTGGTGAGGTGGCAGCAGCATCAGGAGACCACAGAGTGACCCGGTGGGGAGGTGGGTGGCAATTACAGTACCCGCTGACAAAGGTGGGTGTAAGAGGGAGCACTTAGCATCAGATGTGTTGCATCAGGTGGATGGCAGCATCAGAATAGTAGCTGAGGCAGGTAGCCGGACAAAACCAGTCTCTTTTGTCAAGGTTTGGGTGAGGCAGCATGGCTGATCTAATCTGATGCATCAGACATCCTGATTCATCTTGACAAAGGTCAGTCTCTCCACATTTTGGCTGGACAGGCACGTTCTGCCCCCTCCGCACCCACTCTGATGTCACAGTACTGGCCGGGCATCACAGCTTTTCCAGGGCAAACAAGGCCAGTTGCGGCCACAAATCCGGTTTGGCTGCCCAGTAGTCCAGCGGATCTTTAATGTGGGGTGGCAGGGTGCTCTCCAAGTTTGCCACCACCTGCTGGTTCAGGTTCTGCTCTGGGTATAGCTGCTGCTGCTGGTGAGTAATTTCTTCACTAGACTCAAGCTGCTGTTGATGGAGCTGGTACTGCTCCTACCCCCCCCCGCCACAGCAGCCATGGCAGTGTAATGAGAGTGCAGAAGGCCCCTCGGTCAGACCTGCCAGAGGATGGACGATGGCGCAGATAAGCAGCGGCAAACTAAGTACATAGGATGTCTCTATAGTAGTTAAGTTTCCCTCTCGGCGGGTGTAAAAAGAGCTGACCATTTTGGACCTCTAGCGAGAGTCCAACAAGGTGGAGAGCCAGAAGTCATCCCTCTGCCGAATGGTGTCAATTCAGCTGTCACTACCAAAGCAAGTGAGCATGCAGCAGGCCATTTGCGCAAGTGACTCAGAGGGACTCCCTGCCTTCATCTCCACTGCATACTGCCACAGTGTGCCTGGGTCATCTGCCTAATCTTCCTTATCTCCCTCTTGCTCCTCCAGGTGCTCCTGCTCCTCCTCTCCTGTCACCTGTGTAGACAAAACACCCATTTCGCTACACATTGCTTGTGCTCCAATGTCCTCCTCATCCTCCAGTTCAGCCCCCACAGGGCTTGTGGCCGTGAGATGTAGGCGCCACTTCTCCAGTCCCCTGACCAGCCAGATTTACCAGCATCTGTTTCAGGATATGAAGCAGTGGAATAACGTTGTTCATCCCGTAGTTCTGGCGACTGACAAATAACATGGGCCTGAGCAAAGAGAAGGTGTCACGCATGAGCTGCCACTGGCTGACATCGAAGTTACACAGGGGAGTACTCCTGTCCGCTTGGATCATCAAGAAATCGTTTATGGCCTTTCTCTGTTCGTATAGTCGGTCCAACATATGGCGGGTGGAATTCCAACGGGTGGAAACATTGCATATCAGCCTATGTTGGGAGAACCTGTTCTGCCACTGCAGCTCAAGGAGGGTGTGCTGTGCGGTGTAGGAGTGGCTGAAGTGCATGCAAAGTTTCCTGGCCATTTTTAGGATGTTTTGCAGATGGGTGGAAGACTTCAGGAACCGCTTGACAACCAGATTGAACACATGCACCACGCCTACACCATGTTCTTCCCGTTGTCGGTCACCATGGTTCCGATTTTCAGTTGTCATGGAGAAAGCCAGGATTCGATTCTTGATAAAGGACATGGAGCAGTTCCTCCCCTGTGTGACTCGGTTTGCCCAGGCAAGCGAGGTGTAGAACAGCGTGACACCGCCGTGCCCTGCATATGTGGTATGCTGGATGAGCACTGTGAATTGTCCCTGCAGTGGAGGCTGAGGACACGGTGGTGGATGAGGAAGCAGAGGCAGACATTGTCGCAGAACCAACGGCGTGAGAACGTGGAGGTGGAAGTGGCGTCACCTGGCCAAGTTGCTGGTTTCACTGGGCAGAAACCACATTTATCCAATGGGCCGTAAAGGACATATATTGTCCTTGACTGTAGTTACAGCTCCACACATCGGCGCTGCCGTGCACTTTGGCAGACACCGATAGGCTCAAGGATGGACTGGCCGGCCCGCTTCCTGTTCTACATATTTGAGCAGGGCTGGTACTGCCTTTTTGATGGCTTGGGACTGTCCACCTCGGCTCGGCACAAACCATCAGTTCTCTGAAAGGTGCAGAGTACACCACTTGGAAAGGGAGGGACTGCAGCACCAGCAACTTGGCCAGGAGCACATTCAACTTCTGCGCTGTTGGATGCGTGCACTCATACTGTTGTCTCTTGGCATTCGCATCGGTGATCAATTGCTGACGGAATGACTGACAAGGAGTAGGAAGGCGCGGAGCAGAAGCATCAGGACCAGTAGATGATGGGAAAGACAGACAGCTCCCTTCGGGTGATGTGGTGGAGCCTTGACTGCCTGAAATTGGGTGCATGCCACTGGGTGATGCAGTGGTTGCTGTGGCAGACTGGACCACCACATCGGAGCCACGGTTCTCCCAGGCCACTTTATGGTGACGCTGCATATGTTGATGCAGGGCTGTGGTGCCAACATTGGCCCCTTGGCCACGCTTCACCTTCTTCCCACATATTCTACATATGGCCATGTTCACCTTCAGAAAACTGCCACACCGCCGAGTAGATGAATTTACCCCCAACACTCCGCACTGACTGACTGCTACCACCACTGCCTCCGTGAACCTGTGCACCACTACTTTCCGGGCAGGTAGGCTTCTGCAAAGTGGGTGGTCTACCCCGGGCACGTTAGGCTCCCGACCTCCCACTGCTGCCACCCTGCTGACTCCTGGCCACGCTACCGACTTGCTATCTCTGCCGCTGCTTCACGCGCAAGCTTCCACCCTCTTCTCCCGATGATGATGAAGTCACTGATGTCCTCCTCAATGGTCTCTGAGCCAGGGGCCTGACTGCTCGCAACACCAGCTCCCACGCCACTCTCCTCATCACTACCTGCCCACCTACCGGAGGAAGCGGCGGATGTTTCCTCCAGACCTTGGCTGTGCAGTAGCTGCTGACTGTCCTCTAGTAGCTCGTCCTCACTGTATAGTGGAGCTGAGCCCACGGTATACAATACTTCTCTGGCTGAGGGAACAGAAAAGGACAGAGGCAGGTTGAGGACAGATGAGGGCACAGGACCTGCTCCCGGGCCATGCCAACTAAGGGTTGTGTCTGATGAACCCACCGACTGTTGGCTGGGGGTGTCTGATGTCACTTGGGACGAAGTGGATGACCGAGTCAACCATTCAAGAACCGCTGGGTTGCTGGTCAAGACACGACCGCTAAAAAGAAAATTAATACACCCCAAAAAGGCTGTAATTTTCTCTCTTTACCCTACAACGGCTAATAATCCCCCTTTTTTCCCCTCTAATACACTAAAAAAAAAAGGCTTTAGAACATATAACTGCACCACACAAGGGCTAATAAGAAAGAGAGGCTAATAAGAAAGAGAAGTAGAAATATTTCCTAGTAATATACCCTGTTAATGGCTGTATCACACAGCACTTGCACCCCAATAAAAAGAACGGTTTGCTGGAGTTACAGAGGCAACATCTATTGCAAACCTGAAAACAGCAGTATAATGGCAATTTGGATCCCCAGTCAGTGCAGAAAGATGTGATAGGATTGTTCCTATTATCCAGGCTGTACACTACCCTATTGGACCCTGTTCTCCTTTTATAGTGCAGAATAATTCCTCCCTATCCTTTCCCTACACTTCTAATAAACTTTCCCTAAACTTCTATTCAGCAAAATAAAAGTTTTCATGTCTTTCCTAGCACTGTCCCTAGCGCCTGCTGACGTCTCTCCTTGCACTAAGTACACTGAAAAATGGCAGAATCCAAGATGGCTGAGGCTATTTTTAGGGCTGTGACATCACAGTGTTGGCTGGCTGCTAATTGGCTGCATGCATGGCGTTGTGGGTGATCCCTTGTTCCCAGAGTTCTTTGCTCTATGTCCTAACATGTGCAGCAGCCATTTTAGGAAAAAATATGATTCGTTACAACCAGGGGTGGACTGACCGGCCGGGCACTTCGGACGTGGTCCGAGGGCCCGGCCGGAAAGGGGGCCCGGTGGCAGCTGTAGCTTCCCAGTGTGTCCAAAGTAAAATTAAGTCTCTGATCCCCGCGGTCTGTGACCGCGGGGATCAGAGACTTAAAAAATGCCCAGATCATTAAATAAAATAACCCCCCCCCTGCACCCCGCCATATTACTGTCCCCCCGGCGGTACAGGGCGGGGGGATTGCGGGAGGAGGCGCGGGAGGCGGGCGGTGCGGCAGGCGGGATCGCATTTGCGATCCCCCGCCCGCCTCCTTTAAAAGATTTCCCTGGTGTCTAGTGGTTATAGCAGGGGGTCAGCACATTGCTGACCCCCTGCTATAAACTGCTGACATCTGTACCGCAGATGTCAGCAGTTTAACCCCTTCCATACTGCGGTCCATATGGACCACGGTATGGAAGGGGTTAACAGGGAGGGAGCTCCCTCCCTCTCCCATCGGGGGCTGCTGTGCCTTTGCAGCCCCCGACAGGTTGGGAGGCAGAGGGAGGGAGCTCCTCCTCCTCATCACCCGCTGCTCTGTACAGGCAGCGGGTGATGGTCACCATGGAGACAGGACGCTACTGAAGCGCCCTGCTCTCTCCATGGTGCTGAAAGCTTGAATAGATCTGCTATAGGCAGGTCTATTCAGACTTTCTAAAGTAAAAAAAAAATACAGTAGGTACACTATATAGTGTACTTACTGTATTTCATAGACCCAGATCCACTGGATCTACAAGAACCAACTGGGTCTGGGTAAAAAAATAAATAAAAGAAAACACTATCACTGTATAAAAATTAAAAAAAACAAAAAAACTACACATATTACATATCGTCGCGTGCGTAAAAGCCTACTCTATAAAAATATCACATGACCTGACCCATAAGGTGAACACCAAAAAGACAAAAACAAAAAATGGTGTAAAAGCCATTTTTGTCACCTTGCATGACAAAATGCTTAATACCAAGCGATCAAAAAGGCTTATGCCTTCCAAAATAGTATCAATAAAACCGCCATCACATCCCGCAAAAAATGAGCCCCTACATAGGACAATCACCCCAAAATATAAAAAAAATGGCTCTCAGACTATACAGACATTAAAACATGATTTGTTTTCTAAAATGCTGTTAAAGTATAATACATAAAAAAGTATACATTTTATGTATCGCCGCATCCGTAAAAAAATTCTCTATAAAAATATCCCATGATCTAACCCCTCAAGAAAATACCGTAAAAAAAATTAAATAAAAAGAGTGTAAAAAAAAAAAATTGTCACCTCACATCACAAAAAGTGTAATAGCAAGCGGTCAAAAATTTATATGAACCCCAAAATAGTGCCAATCAATCCAATCAATCATCTCATCCCGCAAAAAATGATACTCTACATAGGACAGTCGGACCAAAAAAAAAAAAAAAATGACTCTCAGACTAATGATATTATTGTGTAAAACATAAATAAATAAATAAAAAGTACACATATTAGGTATTGCCGCATTCGTAAGAACAAGCTCTATAAAAATAACACATGAACTAACCTCTCAGGTGAACACAACAAAAAAATAATATAAAACGGTGTCAAAAGCCATTTTTGTCACCTTACATCACAAAAGTAGCAAGCGACCAAAATGTCATATGCACTCCAATACAGTGCCAATCAAACCGCCATGTCATTCCGCAAAAATGAGCCCCTACATAAGACTGTCGCCCAAAAATAAAAAAATATGGCTTTGAGAATGGGGAGACATAAAAATATTTTTTTTTCACAAATGCTTTATTATGAAAAACTGTAACAAAAATTCCCAAAAAGTAGTCATATTTGGTATTGTCACGTCCAGAACAACCTGTTCTATAGAAATAGCACACGATCTAACCTTTCAGATCAACGATGTAAATAACAAAAAATAAAAACGGTCCCAAAACAGCAATTTTTTTTTTAATTTTCCATTTTAATCCATTTTTCCAGTAACAAAGCAAGGGTTAACAGCCAAACAAAACTCAATATTTATTACTTTGATTCTGTAGTTTGCAGAAACAGCCCATTTTGTTTGGCTGTTAACCCTTGCTTTGTTACTGGAAAAAATGGAATAAAATGGAAAATTTTGTCTCCATTTTCCATTAACTTTTGTGGAACACCTAAAGGGTTAACAACGTTTGTAAAATCAGTTTTGAATACCTTGAGGGATATGGGAGTGGCTGGAGGCGGGATATGGGAGTGACTGGAGGCGGGACATGGGTGGGGCCTGGAAGGGGGCCCTTGATTAATTTGCCCGGGGGCCCTGAGGGTTCTCAGTCTGCCCCTGGTTACAACGAAGCGTCAGGAAATTCGGATTCGGTGGGAATCAAATTTTTCCGGAAATTTGGATCGAATTCCATTTGGTCAACTTCGATTTGCTAATTGCATGTTAGTCATTTTGGGCTAAAAATCTATTTTTCAGTTGGTCTATTGAGCCATTCTGTCACAAAGGTTTAACTGCTTCTCTAGCTATGTGAATGGTACTTTTTACTTTCACTTTATAACTAGTGTTGATCCCGAGTATTCTAATCGTGAATTTTTATTACAAATATCGGCACTTCGAGAATTTGCGAAGATCTAGAATATAGTGCTATATCTTCGTAATTGCGAGTATTCTAGATTTTTTTTTCATCAGTACCCTCACTGCTTCTTGCATGTGGGCCAATGAGAAGGGTGCAATATCTTTGTCTGAGCTTAGCAACATCCCTAGCAACTAATAGGACGTTTCCTACCCCTTACTATATAGGAAACTCCCCAGCAGCCATTTTCTGCTGTTTTTTGCAGTTCAGAGAGAGAGAGAGAGAGAGCAGTGTCATAGCTGTGCTCTGTGCTTTGCTGAGTCATCTGGATCCTTATTCAATTACATTAGATAGTAGTTAGTTAGTTCATATATATAATACAGATAGTGGGAGTATGGTATGGGGTGTAAAGCTGGTTCGCCTCCCCGTGGTGCACCCTGGGTAAGGCTAAATCAACCAGCAAATACTGGCGGTCAGACAAAGAAAGCTTCTCCTGACCAACAGGACACAAACTCTAATCTATAGACTGTGTGTGTGTAGTATATAGTGTGTGGCAGAAAAATGAATGTGCAATGTGCATGTGAGAGATATTTTTCTGCTGTCCATACATGCATGCTACAGACATAGTGCTGTGTTGTCACAACCATACTTAGTACATCAATCAGTAATATCTTCTCAGACCTGATAAAATGTAAAGTTGCATGTATTGCGCCAAAAAATATGCGCATTATTAGTGCCGATTTGCGCAATCGTGAATATTTTGGAGCACTCTATCTGCATATAAAGCTATTGTTCTGCCATGTATGTGAAATGTAATCAAAAACAGTGCTGTAATGTAAAATTATTTAGTGCTCAGGAGCTCTTCCTCACAGTCATGAAAGTTGCTGCTAACCATTTTCTTTAGTCTTAGGAAACTTCTAGCAGCTTGACAAATGTAGCAAAAGTGAGCCAAGCCTGTATTGCGCACGCAATAAGCGCATATTACATTGCCGATTCTTGCAATCAAGAAAATAATGACAGGGGATCACGAATTCTAGAATTTGCAAATTGATGGTAAATATTAGACCAAAAATTCATCGCAAAAACTAATATTGCCTATGCTGCTCATCACTATTTATAACGGCCATCTAATAAGCCTTATCTCTAATTTACTACGAGGTTATAAACACTTATTGAAGCCACATTATTATCAGGAAGATAAGGACTAAGCTATAATGAGTGTTTATAAGGCCAGAGAGCAGAGATAAGGAGCCTGTCAGATTAGCTGGCTGATGGAGCACAGAGAAAATTCAAATCCCTTTATTAGAGCATCTCAGCCCTGTACATAGAAAAGGGTTCCATATTTGTAATAAAGACCGATTTAAAAAATGAGTTTTAGCTCAAAATTAGCACAATGCAATAATTAAAAAAATTGATCCCAAAAGTGTACATAGCCTTTAAACCTATATGTATTTTAGTATGCAGTGACATTTGAGCTATGGCCAAACCCTTTCTCTCTTCTGAAAAAGGACAATAAGTTTGCATGTTATTGATAATAATGATGTCCTAAATCTTAATAGTTATTAAAGCCTGTTTATCATTGGTAACATATAAAATAGTAAAGTTAACTAAGGCCTTGTGTATAAGTGTTCAGGTAGTGCTTTTGGAATATATATATATACAGTCGTGGCCAAAAGTTTTGAGAATGACACAAATATTAGTTTTCACAAAGTTTGCTGCTAAACTGCTTTTAGATCTTTGTTTCAGTTGTTTCTGTGATGTAGTGAAATATAATTACACGCACTTCATACGTTTCAAAGGCTTTTATCGACAATTACATGACATTTTTGCAAAGAGTCAGTATTTGCAGTGTTGGCCCTTCTTTTTCAGGACCTTTGCAATCGACTGGGCATGCTCTCAATCAACTTCTGGGCCAATTCCTGACTGATAGCAACCCATTCTTTCATAATCACTTCTTGGAGTTTGTCAGAATTAGTGGGTTTTTGTTTGTCCCCCCGCCTCTTGAGGATTGACCACAAGTTCTCAATGGGATTAAGATCTGGGGAGTTTCCAGGCCATGGACCCAAAATGTCAAAGTTTTGGTCCCCGAGCCACTTAGTTATCACTTTTGCCTTATGGCACGGTGCTCCATCGTGTTGGAAAATGCATTGTTCTTGACCAAACTGTTGTTGGATTGTTGGAAGAAGTTGCTGTTGGAGGGGGTTTTGGTTCCATTCTTTATTTATGGCTGTGTTTTTGGGCAAAATTGTGAGTGAGCCCACTCCCTTGGATGAGAAGCAACCCCACACATGAATGGTCTCAGGATGCTTTACTGTTGGCATGACACAGGACTGATGGTAGCGCTCACCTTTTCTTCTCCGGACAAGCGTTTTTCCTGATGCCCCAAACAATCGGAAAGAGGCTTCATCTGAGAATATGACTTTGCCCGGTCCTCAGCAGTCCATTCACCATACTTTCCGCAGAAGATCAATCTGTCCCTGATGTTTTTTTGGAGAGAAGTGGCTTCTTTGCTGCCCTTCTTGACACCAGGCCATCTTCCAAAAGTCTTCGCCTCACTGTGTGTGCAGATGCGCTCACACCTGCCTGCTGCCATTCCTGAGCAAGCTCTGCACTGGTGGCACTCCGATCCCGCAGCTGAATCCTCTTTAGGAGACCATCCTGGCGCTTGCTGGACTTTCTCGGACACCCTGAAACCTTCTTAACAAGATATGAACCTCTTTCCTTAAAATTCTTGATGATCCTATAAATTGTTGATTGAGGTGCAATCTTAGTAGCCACAATATCCTTGCCTGTGAAGCTATTTTTATGCCAAGCAATGATGGCTGCACGCGTTTCTTTGCAGGTCACCATGGTTAACAATGGAAGAACAATGATTTCAAGTATCACCCTCCTTTTAACATGTCAAGTCTGCCATTTTAACCCAATCAGCCTGACATAATAATCTCAAGCCTTGTGCTCGTCAACATTCTCACCTGAGTTAACAAGACGATTACTGAAATGATCTCAGCAGGTCCTTTAATGACAGCAATGAAATGCAGTGGAAAGTTTTTTTTGGGATTAAGTTAATTTTCATGGCAAAGAAGGACTATGCAATTCATCTGATCACTCTTCATAACATTCTGGAGTATATGCAAATTGCTATTATAAAAACTTAAGCAGCAACTTTTCTAATTTCCAATATTTATGTAATTCTCAAAACTTTTGGCCACGACTGTATATATATATTTGTGGTCAGGGCTACGGACACGAAAGCCGAAGAGCCCTAGTGGGCTAAACACCGAGACCCACCGTAACTGCAAGACGCATCTTACCTAACTAAATGGCTAGTGGTGTGCCGGTAGCCATGTCCGTGGGTAGGCCTATAAAAGGGGGGCATACCCTGTAGAAGTGAAAATAGAAAGGGAGGGAGGGTGGGGCAACTGAGAAAACGCCCACCCCTAGGTGGGGCTGTGCCTGGTTTAAGTAGAGCCTCCGCCCCTCCCACAAATGCAGTCTAAACAGACTGCCAAACATATCTATATATATATATTTTAATCTAATGATGATAATATTATTTCTCTAGCAAAAATTTCCTTTGAGAAGCAGCATTTGGTCAAGACGTCTTTAATAAAATGTTTCCTTCCTTAATTATTGTTTGATTATTGCCTATAAATGTGTGGTTATATTCTAAACAATATTTAACTTACATCACAACACTAAATAATCTAATAAGGTTTCTTTAATGATGGTTTAATATGCACGGGTTCTCTTTAATTAGAATGCCTGCTCAGTGATTGCTAAGAGCATATGTGACATATGGAGTACGGTATGTTGTAAAATAAGAATATCTGTTTGTATGGAGAGTGCAAATAGCTATATGTTCAGAGAAAGTGCAATCATAAGTGTTTATGTGAAAAACATATGCAGAAGGTGACGGATCCGAAATGGAAGTATTTTATTTTTTTTTTCATTTTTTTATATTCATCTCTAACATTATAAATTAGAAAGTTATTGAATGAACTAGTGATAATAAAAGTTAGGAGGTTACAGATATTACAACATGACTGAAAGAATTTATATATATATATATATATGAGTGAATCTATATATAGAGTTACGTCACCTCTGCTCTTTATTTCTGCTGCCGCCACCGCTCTTCTCCACTGATGTTGCCTCCTCCTCAGCACCCCGATCCTGCTCTCAGGTCCTGTCCAGCATACAATTGTCATTGGAGTCCTCTCCCTCCCTACCATTTGTATCAGACTGTGAGATATCATAATGGACTCCTGGGAACCCTTCCTGCACTGCGCTTGCCCTGACTGCCACTGTCACTGTCCCCACCACCAATGCCGCAACAACTGGTGCCAATATTACAAACACCATCAATACAGATATGCATGGGGTCCACAGCCTACTCCTGAACCTCCACCTCAGGGCAGCCAGAATGGTGACTGCTCTCACACAAGTCATTATCAGTGAGAATCTCTTGACTGTCTGCTGTAGGGCATGGTCATGTTTTCTTGCCACTTAGTAAAAAGTAAGGCACCCCACTAGGAAGGGGCAGTTAAGACAGAGAGGACTCCGCTAAAAGCCTTCTCTGGGGCTGCAGGAGGAGGACCAGGAGGAACGCTGTGACCCCTGGCTCCCAGGCTCCAAGTCAGACTCTGAAGTCACCTCCACGTCATCCTGCTTCAACTGAGAGAAGGACTGAGAGAAGAACTGAGTCATCCAATCCACAATTCTCTTTTTCCCCAACAACAATGTTGTGTCTTTCCGAACCAAGGGACAACTGTGGTCTACTACTACAACTTGTGGCCCGATAGCTGTTGCTGCTGTTACCCACATTCTGGCTCTAGGTGTTTAGTTTGTAACCCTTCCGTAGCCCTGACGTAGCCATTTGGGCCTAAATGTACACAGTCACACAAAGTATATTGAATGGATTGCAAATCTGCTTTAAGAAAGGGAGGTACAATACAATGCTGCTATCCTTCGCTACCTCTAAAGTGAGGAAAATTAGCTTCTACCTCACAGGGATTTTTTTTTTGCCTTCCTCTGGATCAACTTGCAGGATAACTGGCTATGTTACTATGTTACCCTGCATATTAGATGACGCATATGGGCTGGTTTTAACATATTCAACACAAAAAAATTAAATTGTATCTGTGTGGAGATAGAAATACACAGATTTCGGCCTAATATCAGAGTATCAGTCATAGATATCTTTGTGCGCTACTCTGTGTATTGTAAGACGCGTATATGCTGGTTTTAAAACTTAAAAAAGAAAAAAATGTACTATGTGGAGATGCCCTGACACGGAGTTCAGACTAGTATTTCAGTTGTTTTCACTGAGATTTCAAATGCTACATTAATGGTAGAACATGTGTTGTACAGTTTTGTGCTTATTCCTCTCCCATCCCCCAAAAGAAATGTATTTCTGTTAAAATGGCAAACAAATGTCCTTGCAGATAGCTGCTTGTGAGGTTCTGCAGCAGGCACAGTTGTACTAGGGTTGGGTAGGGTTAGGGCTGCAGCTCTGATTGGCTCATCCAGGCTGTTTGTCAGGCTCTCAGGGTCTCAGGGTTGACTCTCAGGGTCCTGTGAACACCTTTCTTCTTTCTCCCTTTTGCGTTTTACCACCAGCATGTGCAGTAAAATATTTTTACTGGATTCATCTGAAAAAAGTTGCGGTTCGTCTGCCAGATGAAATTTTGAAAAGTTTGTAACAAACCCGGTTCATTACTGGTTACCCATCTCTAACTACTAGTATATCATACATATATAGCAATACATGGGGTCTGATCGTTTGTACACAGCAAATTAATTTAAAGGTCATTAGTGGAAAAATTTTAACCCTCAGTTCACACTTTCGCATTTTACAGCGCGTTCGAACGCGCTGAAAAACGCATAACCAATGCAAACCAATGCTTCCCTATGGGACTGGTTCACATTTTCATTTTGGCCCATAGACTTCAATGGGAACGCGCAACGCTTGTATTTTGCGCGTTTTTGACACTGAAAATGCGCGTTCGAACGCGCGTTTATGAATTTGCAACATGGATTTCACACCAGCAATGCACTCTGATTGGCCAAACTTCATATAGACAGGAATATTTGGTCATTGGACAACACCGCAGTCAAACACACAAACGCGCGTAAAACGCGCGTTTACTATTGCCAAAAACGCGCGTCTCAGAAACGCTCAGGTCTGAACCCAGCGTAAAGGTTTTGTAAAATAATGAGCAATATCTGGAAAATATTTAGGGATTCTATTTATATGAATATACATGGTGTTTATCAACTCATTTTAAAATGGTGTCTTCAAATTATGACTATTTTATACAGAGCTGATGTATACTGAGGTATTGTAGAACCAAAAGGTGTTAATAGTTTACAAGAGTCTCAGGCTGCTTTAACGCTGGGTTCAGACCTGAGCGTTTCTGAGACCTGTGTTTTCCGTGCGGTCTTGTCGCGAGTTTTCCCGCGCGTTTTTGCGCGCATTTTTGGCAATAGTAAACCCGCGTTTTACGCGCGTTTGTGTGTTTGACTGCAGTGTTGTCCAATGACCAAATATCCCTGTCTATATGAAGTTTGGCCAATCAGAGTGCATTACTGGTGTGAAATCCATGTTGCAAATTCATAAACGCGCGTTCTAACGCGCGTTTTCAGTGTCAAAAACGCGCAAAATACAAGCGTTGCGCGTTCCCATTGAAGTCTATGGGCCAAAACGCACGACAAACGCCCCAAAAAAAGCTCAAGTACTTGTTTATGCGTCGGCGTTTTTCAGCGCGTTCGAACGCACTGTAAAACGCGATAATGTGAACCAGTCCCATAGGGAAGCATTAGTTTGCATTGGTTATGCGTTTTACAGTGCGTTCGAACTCGCTGTAATACGCGCAAGTGTGAACTGAGGGTAAAGGTCATCTGTCATCATCAGTTTTGTCCCTATGTAAATGGCTGACCTGTTCCATGTGTGCTTGTCAGCTGAAGGCAGCTGTGTTGGTCCGATGTCCATATGTGCCCACATTGCTGAGAGCAATGATGTCTTAATATGTGCAAATAAGCCTGTAGGAGCAACGGGGGTGTTACCATTACACCAAGAGGCTCTGCTCTCTCTGCAACTGCCGCCCCCTGCACTTGGATTGACAGGTACAGGCAGGTATGATAAGATTTTCACTGCCCCATCCTGTCAATCAAAGTGCAGAGGGCGCGGAATTTGGTGAGAGAGCAGAGCCTCTAGGAGTAATGGTAACGCCCCTGTTGCTCCTAGAGGGCAATTTGCATATATTAAGACATCATTTTTCTCAGCAATGCGGGCACATATGAAAATGTAACCAACGTAGGTGCCTTCAGCTGCCAAGCGCATGTGCAACAGGTCAGGCAGTGTCATACGTACAAATCTGCACCCGTTAACACTTAGGATTCCGGAGGGTTTTTCGTTTTTGCGTTTTCATTTTTCTTCCCTATCTTCCTTGAGCCATAACTTTTTTATTTTCCCATTCACATATCCATATGAGGGCTCATTGTTTGCAGGACAATCTGTAGTTTTTAATGATATCATTTTGGATTGTGTGTGACTTTTTGATTACACTTTATTACTTTTTTTGGTAAGATAAGCGATGAAAAATTGGCTAATCGGCCATTTTGACCCCTTTTTTCCATTACGCCATTCACAATATTGGAAAAATATTTTTATAGTTTAATAGTAAGGGCGTTTTTGGATGCGGTGATGCCCACGATGTTTATATTTTTTGTTATGTATGTATTTCTTTTCTTATTCTACAGAAGTAGTATAACGCTCCTGTTCTTGTCAAACTCAAAGTGACAAGTGGCCATGCCCCTTTCCGCCCATAACCACGCCCACAATCCCATCCAAATAACGTCAAAAATTACGCCCATTCAACTCCCCTTTTATTCTTTTAGATCTGATAACGCGTCAGTAATTCAATTAAGCTTAATATGTTTAAAAATAAAATGATATTAAGCTTGTATTAAGCTTCTATTAACATCTTATTAAGCTATTATAAATATTAGCAATAGTAATTTGATCTGTCTAGCTTTGCTAAAGCGAAATGACCTTCGATGATGTCATCGAAGGTCCTGTAAGTTATACGATGCAGTCTAACACGTCAATAATTTAATTAAGTTTAATATGTTTAAAAATAAAATGATATTAAGCTTATATCAAGATTATATTAATCTCTTATTAAGCTATTATAAATATTGGCAATAGTTATTTGATCCGTCTAGCTTTCCTAAAGCTAAAGTAGCTTTGATGATGTCACCACAGGTCCTGGAAGGGAACTGACGCAGTCCCTTTGTTAGATCCTGAAGGAGCTGCGATGGAAATTTGCTTTAATTATATACGATCGTGTATAATAAAATCAAAGGCGTATGTGATTTAAGCAAAATATTTGATCACAGATATGTATCATTTATAAATATTAACAATAGCTAATTGCGGCACCCAACTTTCCCGGGTAAAGATAACACGTAACTATCTTCGAATATGCCGTCTGTCCAGGAATTTGTACAAACACCTACCAAATTTAGAAGTCCACAATGTTTATACATGTGTTGCGAGACATAGTCAATCTAATGTACGAGCAGTTGTGACAATAGCAAACAGTTGTCAAAACATGCCCGGACACGTCCTAATACCATTAAAAATAAAATGATATTAAGGTTCTATCCTAACTATCTTTCAGCCGTAGTCAATTGGCGGTATGTAAAAGAGCGCTACACGCTCAACAAAAACACAAACATTTTTAAAGCCTGTTTTACAACCGCCTATGCCAGACTCGAATTATACACACTACTAGACAGATTGCAAAAACGTTGTCTTTATCACGTCACAGACTCCATCATATTCGTAAGTAAAGACGGCTACTGGAACCCGCCATTGAGCGATTTGGCGAACTAACTAGTAAAATACCTGCTGACACTTACATTACCGAATTTGTATCTGAGGGTCAAAAGACGTGCGGCTACAAACTCAACAACGGGAAAACCATATTAAAGGTTAAGGGAATACCTCTCAACGTCGCTAACTTGTTAATTTTGGCAGTTTAAAGAACTTGTGTTGGATTACTGAGAGGTAACGAGCTAACCCTTTTGTTTACAAATATTAGGTTTATCGAGGGAATACCGCAAAATTTTACAGACGATGACCTATTCCCGCAGGACAATGTAAATTTGTTGATGATCTTATGGAGACGGCTTGCGAAAATCTTGAAATACAAAATGCCAAATACGTGCACCACAGAAATTTGAGCATCATGTATGTCGTTCAAAACGTTTTTTGTCAGGGGAAGAAAAGCCAGACCATAAATTTAACCACTAAATACATGATCCTTTTTAAGAACCTGCGTGATAAATTACAAGTTATTACGTTGGCTCGGCAAATGTACCCCGGTAAAACACGTTTCTTTTTAGAAGCTTTTGAAGATGCTACACACGAGCCCTACGGCTATTTACTCGTATATTTAAGATCCGAAACGCCCGAGAAACTACGGCTAAGAACGGTTTGCTCCTGCCAGATAAAAACTGTCCCATTAAAGACAAGAAGCGCATTTTAAACCACCGCGGCAGTTCTATAGGTTCGCTGCTCGGCTTTGCAATACCTTTAATCACTAGCTTGATAGCTAATAGAGTTGGCGGGTCATAATGGAGTATGCGGAGAAAATGTTCCTGGTTTCCAAACACGGGTTGAAACATTTAAAAAAAACTGTTGTAGAAACACCAGACATACACCAAACTGTTACGCGGCGTTTGGAAGTCGAAATTAGCTAAATACTACACAGAAATGACCTTTCAGATAATCAAAAAATTATGAGATACACTAATGTGTTATAGAGATACTTGACGCTTAACAAAGTCAGATAAAGAAATGTCAACCCTAACTTTGTTTACAAAGCCGCAACCAGATCAACAACGGTTGACAAATGACTCTTCTAGAAGAGACAATGGACAATGTTAATATAAGGCATAGGAAAAATTCAGAACTTTTGTTGAACAAACTGCGAACCATTATAAAACGTGGTGTGGTGTTTAACAAGCAGGATATGCTTAACCCATATGCAGTTGTGCATGTATATAGGGGAGCATATCCTGCACTTGTAGTCCGTTGGTAGGGGCAATAAACAGCAAAAAATCATACAATGGAAGATGCCAGCAACAGACTACAAGTACCAGTACCACGATACGGCACAGGTAGGTTGAGTGGTAGGTTCTCGGGCTACTTTGAGAGACCTTGGCGTGGTGTCCGAGCTTAAGACATGTCCTCCTAGTAGGATGTGTCGAACTAACCTCTCAATTTTAACATCAGTGTGAGGGTTTAGTATTGCCGCAGAGTGCACCTGCCTTTGCTATGGTTATGTTTTTGAACAAACTGCGACAATCGGTTACAAGCCGTACTGGAAAACTAGGGGTTAATTCATTCACAAAGATCAAGTTATACCAGGATCAAACATCATCGACCTGATTTGCATTGTGACGCAGAGTCACGGGTTGCTTAAGGCTAAAACGCCTTGCAGTTGGGACTTTTTCAAGGAAACCATTGTCGAACTGAACGTGCCATCAACCATGATCAGTAATACAAGAACTACAGAACTTAACTACGATAATTTAAAAAGGGGGTTGCCCGACGAACTTTTTAACAGTTCGTACCTCTTTTAGGCAGCAGCCGATCGTAACAACAACTCGTCCATTAAGGTAAGGCTCTTTATTACCTAAAAAGAGAACGCCACCTTTGTTACAGTTGTAACTTTTACTTTGAATGTATTTGTACGTAGCGCCTGATAATGATTTTATTAGTTTTATTTTGTTACAGACGGTTTTTTCTTTTTACAATAAATACACTATCTTGATTAGTTACAATTGCATAAACCACTAGGGAGCGTCGTCGATAGCAGGTGCTTAAAAACGTCGTTAAAATGACCACGAAAGCCAAAATATTGAGAAAACAGTACTACACGCCAAAAGCTGATGGTTCTTACGGAGGCGTTGAGCCCTTATTCAGTGAAGTACGAAAATTTGGAATAAGAAAAGCCGCTGTAAAAAATTGGTTAAACAAAGAGGATACTTACACATTGTACAAACCGATTAAAAAATAATTTCAAAGAAACAAAGTTGTGGTGTCTGATATAGACGACCAATGGCAAGCCGATCTTGTGTTGATGATAGATTTTTCTAAAGAAAATAATGGTGTAAAATACTTGCTAATGGTCGTTGATATTCTTTCGAAATACGCTTGGATGTCTGGACTTTCCAATAAATCTGGTGTGACAGTGGCTGCCGCTTTTGAGCAGATATTTACGTTAAGCGGGCGGTCCCCAGGAAACTTCAGATGGATCGGGGTCGAGAGTTTATCAACAAACATATGAAAAAACTTTGTGAAACCTTTAAAATACATTATTTTTTCACTTCAAATACGGTCAAAGTGTCGTTGGTGGAGCGTTTTAATAGAACGCTGAAAACAAGAATGTGGCGTTATCTTAGAGAACAAAACACATACAGATACATTGACAAGTTACAAGACCTGGTGTATAGTTACAGTATATTCGCAAGTACCACAGAACCATAAGGTGCCCTGTCAATGTAACAAAAGAGAACTCTTTAACCGTTTGGAAAAATATATACGGCGATTACGCCTCTATTAAAAAAGTTAAACCGTTATTAAAAATGGGCGACCACGTCAGATTTGTATGCTATAAGGGGACATTCGAGAAGGGTTATGAACAAACCTATACGGACGAGATATTTACCATTTACGCCGTAAACACTAGGGGCCTCAGACTCCTTTATAAGACCTGTCCGACAAGATCATTGAAGGGTCGTTCTACACGGAAGAAGTCCGAAAAGTACCACTCGATTAGTGGCACGTTTACCGGACAGAAAAAAAGTGAAAAAAACGCTGTATTTTGTAAATTGGGTCGGTTATCCTGAAAAGTTTAAACCTTGGGTTCCAGAAAAGCAATTGGTGAGTGTGTAAACTGTTTTTTTTTTATCATGCTACCCTCTAATGCCTCCGCCAAACTTTACTCCGAAAATACCATCGCCGATTACACTACTAAATTAGCAAAAGAACTTGTAAGACTGCACGTAAAAAAAGCCGCCAGGAATATCGCTAAAGATGCTGTCGCTACGGCACCGTTATGGATATAATAAATAGACCTACGCAAGGGCAGGAGGGTTCCGTCGTTGTGAAAATTTGGATAGAAACGCTGAAAAGAAAGCGCGGTCGCAACGGCGTCATCCTACCCCGTTTTATCAATAAAGTGTAGCTGACTAAAAGATGTCGCCGCCAGAAAAAAAGAAGGCCTTCACCGAGCGACATCTTCTAATAACTGCCTTGGCTTTTGTACTCAACGCATTCGCCGAGTACGCCAAATCAGAGTTGGATTTCTTTCAAATACCGCCTACTCAAACGAGTATTGAAAAATCTTTTTATATAGAGGTACAACCGATAGCGGCCATTGCAGACAACGCGCCTTTGGAGTTCTTCATCTCGGGCAGCGGTGAATATTATTACGACCTAAATAACACGTCGTTTGCAGAATCGTTAGGGGATAACACACCCATACCCGACAGATCACGCGTTGCCCTCATTAACTACCCTATTGTGAGTCTTTTTAATCAATTGGACATAACGCTCGGCGACACGTTGGTTTCAAGAAGCAACAACCTTTATATGTATACAGCGTATATAGAATCCCTAATAAATTATAATTCACAAACTTTAGCGGCACAATTTACAACTGGCTTATTGTATAAAGATACCGCGGGACATCATGATGACCGGGTTCTCGACTGCCGTAATGTCGGTTTCGCCAAGAGAGCTGAGTATACGACTCGCTCTAGAAGTGTGGAATTAATGGGCCCCATTCACGCCAATATATTTAATCAGCCTAAGTTAATACTGAACGGCCTAGATCTAAAGATAAAGTTGACCAGAAACAAAGACACCTTCTGTCTTATGTCTGCCGAGGCGACCCATACTCTGTAATGTACTTGTTAGCAGGTATTTTACTAGTTCAGTTCACCGAGAAAATCGCTCAATAGCGTGTATAATTCGAGTCTGGCATAGGTGGTTGTAAAACAGGCTATAAAAATGTTTGTGTTTTTGTTGAGTGTGTAGCGCTCTTTTACATACCGCCAATTGACTATGGCTGAAAGATAGATAGTTGGGATAGAACCTTAATATCATTTTATTTTTAAAGCTATTAGGACGTGTCCGGACATGTTTTGACAACTGTTTGTTATTGTCACAGCTGCTCGTACATTAGATTGACTATGTCTCGCAACACATGTATAAACATTGTGGACTTCTAAATTTGGTAGGTGTTTGTACAAATTGCTGGACAGACGGGGTATTCGAAGATAGATACGTGTTTTCGGAAAGTTGGGTGCCGCAATTAGCTATTGTTAATATTTAGAAATGCTACATATCTGTGTTAGATAGCTATGTTAATTATCTGTGATAGATGCGGCTATGAAATTGGACATAATGGGAAGACAGAATCGGCACCCAGGAAAGTTGGGTGCCTTGGCTGACGCAGCCTCTGTTGTTTCTGTCGCAGCTGCTGCGGCTGTGTCGGTCCGAAGGACAAACCTGTATGAAGAAGCTAAGGACGAATATGGGTTCAACGTGTTTTCGGCACCCGGGAAAGTTGGAAAGCTATTGTTAATATTATAAATGATACATATCTGTGTTAGATGCGGTGATCAAATATTTTGCTTAAATCACGTACGCCTTCGGTTTTATTAAACACGATCGTATATAATTAAAGCAATTTTCCATCGCAGGTCCTTCAGGATCTAACAAAGTTCCCTTCCAGGACCTGTGGTGAAATCATCAAAGCTACTTTAGCTTTAGCAAAGCTAGACGGATCAAATAATTATTGCCAATATTTATAATAGCTTAATAAGAGGTTAATATAAGCTTAATACAAGCTTAATATCATTTTATTTTTAAACATATTAAACTTAATTGCATTACTGACGCTTTATCGGATCTAAAAGAATACAAGGAGATTTAAATGGGCGGTATTTTAGGAGTGGTTTGGGGCGGGATTTGCAGGCTGGGTTATGGGCAGAGTTATGGTGGAAAAGGGCGTGGTCACCTGTCACTTTAAGTTTGACGAGGAGCGTTATACTACTTACAGAAAGAGGGGTGATTTAAACTTTTAGATTTTTTCATTTTTATATGTTTTTTAACATTTTTTTAACTTTTTTATGGTTTTGGTTGAGGCTACAAAACGTTATTTATTTTTAATCTGTACCATTATGTTTAATATGTATCCATATTGGTACAGATTTTCTAATTTCTAATGTTAGCCTGCCACCTGCTGGCCAAGATAAGAATTGCAGCTTCAATACACTGGGTCTCTTCAGAGAGACCCAGAGTATTGAAATCAATTACTGGCATCCTCTTTGGCTGCAGAGGATGCCGATAAGAAGCCCGGATGCGACATTTCAGGGAAAATTGATTTGTTACCATGAAGCATGAGGAAATTTGTCTTTTAGTGGCGAATCAAATTCTCCCTGAAATTTGGATCGAAGTCCACTTTGGATACTTCGATTCGCTCAACACTAGTCATGGATATCATATGACAAAAAGAAGACCCAACATTATTAATAATTTTGAGGGTTTGAATACATGTATCACACCGACAAGAGGCGGAAATGTTAAATATGATGTGATAATAGGGTAGTGATAATCAATCTTGGAGAAAATGATATAAGGCATACAGCATTCTTACATCATATTACATCACTTAGCTATTGAGGGGCCAGGGTCTTACCGTATAGGACAAGTGATCGGAGTGTTACCGTATATTATGGACTTAGTATTACAGTAGTTATAGGAAAGGTGAAAAATGTATAGGATCTTGACTTGGTTTGGGGTGGGGGTGGGGGTGGAGGGTTAAAACAGGAGAGCTTAAAGAGGTATTCCCATCTCAGACAGAGGGGGCAATGGGCTAATATATGCCCCCATTGTCTGACAGATGTGGGTCCCACCTCTGGGAACCACACCTACACCAAGAACGTAGCCCCTAATGTGGTGTAGGGTGCACTGAACATGCGCAGCCGCCCTCCATTTATTTCTATGGGGCCACTGGCTCGGTTATTTCCATCGGCCCAATAGAAATAAATGTGAGCATTGGCCGCGCAACCTCTGTGCGCTCCCATTCACTTCTCAGGGAATACCGTTAGGTGCTGGACGGACACGAAGGAACCTGGGATCCTGCGGCCACCACCTTCTCTGCTCCCTTCTCAATATAGATGCGGGTCCCAGCACCTATTAGACAATGGGGACATATCCCAGAGATATGTCTCCATTGTCTCAGATGGGACAACCCCTTTAAGGGTGAAGCTGTGAAGGAGCTGGGGGCATTCAAGGATGGGACAGCTCGAAGCTCCAAGCACAATTCTGATATTTTCCTTTAAATCCTACAACAAACTTCAATAAGATGTATCTTCTTCAATAAATATGCAATCTTTTTATAAGAATGATAAGTCCTCCTTCCATATTTGATATGAAGAGAAATTATGGAGATTTACAGAAATTTTTCAGGCAGGGAGGAGACGCAAGGTGTTCTCCACAGGACCTTATCCCTCGTGTATGTCTCCCTTCCATCACAGAGCCCTTTCCATCTTGTGTGGGTGTGGGCAAGGTGGCTGATACAAGTCACAAAACTGAAGCTGCAGCCTGTTCAGAACATAGGCTGAAGCCTCAGAAACAACACCACACTCTAAGGCTGGGAACACACCTAAGCATTTTGCAGGCGTGCATTTTTTCAAGCGTTTTTACGCGCGACAAACGCGCGATTGTATGCGCGTTTTTGTCATTAATGATCGCGCGTTTTTCGCGCGTTTTTGTGATTGACAGGTGCAAGATCCACTAAAAATGCAGGCCTACCTATATGAAAGGTGTTGAATGTTTGCCAAATTGAGATTTTTATTGATTAGGTGTGTTTGAGAGTGTTGTACTTTTGGAGTTTGGTGTGGTTAATTTGGTGGATTTCTATGGAGTTTAGGAGACAAACGCAAGTGGCAGCAATGGTGTGTGGAGTCTTGCTCTTGCGGATGCGTCATCGGAGAACGACCCGGTTACGTTTTTGGAACAGAAAACGCGCATTTCTTCATCTTTGCGCGTTCTAATACAATCCTATGGACGGAAACGCACGCAAAAACGCCCTAAAGAAGCTCAAGTAGAAGCGACAGCGTTAGGCATTTTCCAGCGCGTTCAAACGCGCTGTAAAACGCCCAAATGTGAACCATGCCCATAGGGAAGCATGGCTTTTCACATGTTGTGAGTTTTACAGCGCGTTTGAACCCGCTGTAAAACGCTTAGGTGTGTACCTAGGGTAAGAGTTAAGAGAGGAAGACTTGCTGACCGGAGTCACCCTCAATCACAGGAGATGTTGCTGTGCTTGCTACCCAATTGAAGAGTTCCCACTGCCGCGGTCTGCAGTAGGGCTTCACCTCCTCCCTACATTAAGTTGCTCCAAGGAGGAGGGTTGAAGAGAGGGCACTAAGACTGTCATAGGTGCCTACTGAGGTGCCTGCTTAGTGACCCTTGCACCTGACAGATGCTACTTGCAGAGTTCAAAAATGTTCAGGGATATTCATTGCAGTGCTGTTACTAATGTAAAACATGTTCAGCCATCCCCACAGATGCAGCTCAGGACATGCCAATTTCGCCTCCTCAATAGATCAGTATGAGGGTGACATTGACACGTCCTGAGCCGGTCTTATAGTGACACAGTGAGCGTGTAGAGTGCGAGTACTACGCTGTTGTCACTGTGCATACTAACCAATAAATCCAGGACATACTGCTCCTCAGTAGCGCAGTTAGGGAACGTCCTGAGTTGCTCTTCCTCCCTGACACAGAGCATAGAGTTCTGTACTAATCCTTATTCAATGCGTTGTCATGTAAAGGATCTGCTGCGCAGCGTCACCTCGCCCACTTCCCCCTAGATGGGGCCGTCTGAGGCAACCGCCTCACCTTGCCTCATTAGCGGTGCGCCCCTGACTGTGCCTGTTAGTTTTATTTGCTCTTAGTACATTTGCTGCCCACTAAAACACCCAAACCCCTTACAATACAAGTTATACCTAGTGTTTTACCAGCTCAATAAACATTAAAGGAGTTTTCGGAGGCTTTTATACTGATGACCTATCCTTTGGATAGGTCATCAGCATCTGATTGTGGGCGTCTGACATCTGGCAGCCCTGCTGATCAGCTGTTTGAGAAGACAAATACAAGTAGAGCACCATGCATGGAATAGCTACTGTTTGGTATCGCGCTCAGCCACATTCAATGGGGCTGGGCTGCAATTAGGCCACGTAACCGATGAATGTGATGTCACATGGCCTAGGCTAAGCTGCACGAAGCAGAAAACCCCTGTAAAAAGTATATCCTGTGTTTTTGACACTTGTAAATCTTTTAATGAAGAGATAAACTGGGGCTAACTTTCCACTGACCTGTTCCACCAGGTGGATTCTGGATGTACAGTCGGTCAATTTAAAGCTCTTTTTCTGTAATTTTAGTCAGTTTACTTTGGGGAATGGACTGGGGGGAAGGGGGGTCCTATGTAGCGATGAGCAAATAGATTCAAAATTAATTAGATTCACTGTCAATTCCACAAAAAATTGGTGCCAAACATATCCAAAGTTTTGTGATTGGCTTCGGATAAATCAGGTAAAAACGGCACCCAGCACCAGTTTACTGTGGAATGTAGAGGGGAAACCATAAGGGAGGATGAAGAAGGATGCTCACATGACACTGGGAGGAATGGGGGGACAGCTGGTTCTGATTGTCTCAGAGGCTGACAGACAGCCTGATCAGTCAATCAGAGACAGGATTCCAGAAGCGCCATTGCTGAGGAAGTCATAGGACACCATTCTGTGTTCAACTTACAACCTGGAAGGGTGTCTTCTGGTGGTGTCTGACAAAAAGCTATTACAGACACAAGCCACTAGTGTAGGGTGATAGGGACACTATAGGGAGAGCATATAGCGAGAGAATGAGATATAATAGGTACATTTTAGGGAATTTGACCAGGGAAAGCATATACAGAGTGAGGGAGTGAAGGATTGATCAGCCAGCTGTGTGTTTAATGCAGCTGCCGGCGACTCCTTTTCTGTAAATGAACAGACGGACAGCTTTAAAAAAAAAAAAAAAAACTCAGTTTTCTACAGACCATGGAACACTAGTTACCCAAGTAAGAAACAACACAGGTCACAAGAGTAAAATTACAGTAACATAAGTGAAACTCATTAAAGCCAGTCTCCAGTTATTCTATAAAGACAATGAATATGGATGACGTGAAGGAGACCGTATAATGCGGAAGTGATATGCTGCCACATCTATAGGGTATAGCGCATGAGTACAGAGGGAGTATGATGCCCACATCTGCAGCACTGGAAATTCGGACCTCGTGAACTAAAGACACCAGTACAACCACACTGAATAATATTGTAAACCAGAGTAGGAGACAGGCACCTACAGGGAAGAGATGGAGCGCACGAAGACCAATAGAAAGTAAATACAGGTGCCTAAAGAGAACATGGCTAAACCCAAAGGTCCTAATATATGAGTTACATCCAAAGCTGTTCTATAAAGCCTAACTACGGCAAAGGTCAATATAAGGGACATACATTTAGACGTGCCAACATATCACTTCCTTTAAAGTGCTATGAAGTCTTGACCACCTATGGTAAGCTGCTCATTACCCATATTGAAAGTTTTTATGTCTTCAATAACTCGGGATTGGTTTTAATATGAGCTTTGCTTATGTTAATATAATTTGACTCTCGTTACCTGTGTTATTTAATTTCTTGGGACACTAGTGTGACATCACAAGCAGTTGGCTATATAAATCTAGTTGTCACTGTGTGTATCCATGCTTGAAAAAGGCTTAGGCTACTTTCACACTAGCGGCAGCCTTCTCCAGCAGGCTGTTCGGGCGTGAACTACATGTCGTAGTTTTATTACGGCCACCTCTCGGCATGTTTGCTGTGCGGCCGCCGGAACTCCGGCCCACCCCCATTATAGTCAATGGGGCCAGAGCGGACCTCTAGCGGCACGTGTGCACTAGCGGAAGCACGGATCCGGCAGGCTGTTCACCTGCCGGAACAGCCTGATAGAGAAGGCTGCCACTAGTGTGAAAGTATCCTTATCTATAGCCATCTAAACGTTGCATCCATGGGATTGATTTCTATGGATTAAAGATCCTTCACTGCTTTACCTTCAAGTAAGAGTGCTGCTATTTTTGCTTTGTTTGGTTCGAGTAAACAGTGTGAGGCTTTCTGAGATGTCTGGTGTGAGGTTCCCTGTGATGTCTGAGTGAGAAGTGTCAGGCTCCCTGTGATGTCTGAGTGAGGGGTGTCAGGCTCCCGGTGATGTCTGAGTGAGGGGTGTCAGGCTCCCTGTGATGTCTGAGTGAGGGGTGTCAGGCTCCCGGTGATGTCTGAGTGAGGGGTGTCAGGCTCCCTGTGATGTCTGAGTGAGGGGTGTCAGGCTCCCTGTGATGTCTGAGTGAGGGGTGTCAGGTTCCCTGTGATGTCTGAGTGAGGGGTGTCAGGCTCCCTGTGATGTATGACTGAGGGGTGTCAGGCTTCCTGTCAGGGGCGTAGCTAACGGCTCATGGGCCCTGGTGCAATAGTTCATCTTGAGCCCCCTTCCCTCAGTGCTTTGTGTGTCTTCTTATGCGGGACAAAGTTCTTTGGGCCCCTTCAGGTTCCCGGGCCCGGTAGCGACTGCTACCTCAGCACCCCCTATAGCTACGCCCATGCTCCCTGTGATGTCTTAGTGAGGGGTGTCAGCTCCCTGTGATGTCTTAGTGAGGATTGTAAGGCTCCCTGTGATGTCTTAGTGAGGGGTGTCAGCTCCCTGTGATGTCTTAGTGAGGGGTGTCAGGCTCCCTGTGATGTCTTAGTGAGGAGTGTAAGGCTCCATGTAATGTCTTAGTGAGGGGTGTCAGCTCCCTGTTATGTATGACTGAGGGGTGTCAGGTTCCCTGTGATGTCTGAGTGAGGGGTGCCAGCTCCCTGTGATGTCTGAGTGAGGGGTGTCAGCTCCCTGTGATGTCTTAGTGAGGGGTGCCAGCTCCCTGTGATGTCTGAGTGAGGGGTGTCAGCTCCCTGTGATGTATGACTGAGGGGTGTAAGGCTCCATGTAATGTCTTAGTGAGGGGTGTCAGCTCCCTGTTATGTATGACTGAGGGGTGTCAGGTTCCCTGTGATGTCTGAGTGAGGGGTGCCAGCTCCCTGTGATGTCTGAGTGAGGGGTGTCAGCTCCCTGTGATGTCTGAGTAAGGGGTGCCAGCTCCCTGTGATGTCTGAGTGAGGGGTGTCAGCTCCCTGTGATGTCTGAGTGAGGGCTGTCAGCTCCCTGTGATGTATGACTGAGGGGTGTCAGGCTCCCTATGATGTCTGAGTGAGGGGTGTCAGGCTCCCTGTGATGTCTTAGTGAGGGGTGTCAGCTCCCTGTGATGTATGACTGAGGGGTGTCAGCTCCCTGTGATGTCTTAGTGAGGAGTGTAAGGCTCCATGTAATGTCTTAGTGAGGGGTGTCAGCTCCCTGTGATGTCTGACTGAGGGGTGTCAGGCTCCCTGTGATGTCTGAGTGAGGGGTGTCAGGCTCCCTGTGATGTCTGAGTGAGGGGTGTCAGCTCCCTGTGATGTCTTAGTGAGGAGTGTAAGGCTCCATGTAATGTCTTAGTGAGGGGTGTCAGCTCCCTGTGATGTATGACTGAGGGGTGTCAGGCTCCCTGTGATGTCTGAGTGAGGGGTGTCAGGCTCCCTATGATGTCTGAGTGAGGGGTGTCAGGCTCCCTATGATGTCTTAGTGAGGGGTGTCAGGCTCCCTGTGATGTATGACTGAGGGGTGTCAGGCTCCCTGTGATGTCTTAGTGAGGGTGTAAGGCTCCCTGTGATGTCTGAGTGAGGTGTGTCAGGCTCCCTGTGATGTCTGAGTGAGGGGTGTCAGCTCCCTGTGATGTCTGAGTGAGGGGTGTCAGCTCCCTGTGATGTCTTAGTGAGGGGTGTCAGGCTCCCTATGATGTCTTAGTGAGGGGTGTCAGGCTCCCTGTGATGTCTGAGTGAGGGGTGTCAGCTCCCTGTGATGTCTGAGTGAGGGGTGTCAGCTCCCTATGATGTCTTAGTGAGGGGTGTCAGGCTCCCTATGATGTCTTAGTGAGGGGTGTCAGGCTCCCTGTGATGTCTTAGTGAGGAGTGTAAGGCTCCCTGTGATGTCTTGAAGAGATAAACGAATCAAAGACAAGCGAATTGACTTCGATCCGAATTTCAGGAAAAATGTGATTGGTCATGAAGCTGAATTTCCTTGAGCTTTGTGCTAATGAATCTATTTTTCCTGAAATTGTGGTAAAAACATACTCTCCTCATCCATTTGGTTATGGAGAGGCCGTCGTACCCGATTAACCCCTGAAAGGCCTCAATTTTAATATCAAATGCTGTGATCAGCTATGAATGTGGCATCCGAAGGGTTCAATGATGGGGGCGGTGCGATCACCGTTCCGCATCATTGCACTCCGCTACATACAATGGAATGCAATTTGTATTCCATTTTCTTTGTGAAATTCAGCGAAGGAGCTAAATCAAAGATTTGATAGTCTTGAGAGGTGTCAGGCTGCCAGTGATGCCTGTAAGGTGTAATGTTTTCTGTCAGGCTCCCTGTGAAGTTGCGGTCACTTACCTGTTAGTATAGAGATCCTGGCTGTACATTGACAAATGCAGTTGAGTTCAGATCCTCTTCTTCCCAGAGTCTGTCTCTGACCCTCACATTTATCTTCTTCTTACATCAGCGCTGGCTCATCTGTGAAGAGATCTGGTAGAAATAGAAGAGTTCTGGGAATTATGAGAAATTCTGAAATATGTTTTACCAGAGGAGGGAATATTGTAATTTATAAAGTCTTGGTTAGATCTGTTATTTCTGATGTAAGATTATTCACTGGAGATAAAGTGAGCGGAAAACTTTAATAAGAAGAAAAAGTCTTGTAGACTCTGTCCCTTAAAGTGTGTGCAATAGAGAGGTTCTCAAAGAGATTAAGAGGAGGAACTCATGTAATTCAGTGGTGGTCTGCAATGTACAGAACATAGCGCCATAGCTCTCAGAACAGTCACGGCACTCAGTGGAATAATGGTCGTTTCTTTATTTCGTTCGATGTATAGCAAACATTACCTGGTAGCGTGTTAGCCAGAAAAATCTACATGATGTTCAATACTTTAGCGTTAAAAAAAGACATTAGTATTCTACCCATGACACTTTTAACCAGAAAAATTATGGGGGATATTTATCAAACCGGTGTAAAGGAAAACTAGCTTAGTGGCTCATATTGACTAATTGGATTCCAAATTTAATTTTTCAAAGCAACCCTGGAAAATGAGAGGTGGAATCTGATTGGTTTCGCAGAAGGCGAAGCGCGGCGATGGTGCCAATGTTGGCACCACGGCCCTGCATCAACACATGCAGTGTCACCATAAAGTGACCCGGGAGAACCATGGCTGCGATGTGGTGGTCCAGCCTGCCACAGCAACAGCTGCATCACCCAGTGGCACTCACCCAATTTCATACAGTCAAGGCTCTGCCACCTCAGCCGAAGGGAGCTGTCTGTCCTTCCCGTCATCTGCTGGTCCTGATGCTTCTGCTTCTCATCCTCCTACTCCTCGTCAGTCATTCCATCAGCAATTGATCACTGAAGCAATTGACTAGACACAACAGTATGCGTTCACGCGTTCAACGGCGCAGAAACTGAACGTTCTGCCGAGCCAAGTTGCTGGTGCTGCAGTCCCTCACGTTCCAAGTGCTGGACACTTTTCTGCACCATGTGCTGAGCCGAGGTAGAGAGTCACGAGACGTCATTTCTTAGTAAAAAGGCTGTATCAGCTCTGCAAACATATGTAGAACAGAATATGGGCCAGTCCTTGAGCCTGTCGGTGTCTGCCAAAGTGCATGGCAGCTCCAACATATGGAGCTGTAACTGCAGTCAAGGGCAATATATGTCCTTTACGGCCCACTGGGTAAATGTGGTTCCTGCTTAGCCACACCAGCAACTTGACCAGGTGACGCCGCTTCTGCCTCCACATTCTGGTCCTGCAACAATGTCCGCCTTTTCCGCCTCATCCTCCACCGTGTCCTCAGCCTCCACTGCAGGGACAATTCACAGTGCTCCTCCAGCATATGACATGTGCAGGGCACGGCAGTGTCACACAGGGGAAGAATTGCTCAGCATCCTTCTTCAAGAAATTGAATCCTGGCTTTCTTCTCCACAACTCAAAATCGGAACCATGGTGACCGACAACGGGATGAACATAGTGTCGGAACTGAGCCATGTGCCTTGCATGGCGCACGTGTTTAATCTGGTTGTAAAGCGGTTCCTGTAGTCTTCATCCCATCTGCAAGACATCCTGAAAATATGCAGGAAAGTTTGCATGTACTTCAGCCACTCGTACACCGCAAAGCAGGCCCTCCTTGAGCTGCATCGACAAAACGGTGTCCCCAAAAATAGGCTGATATGCAACATTTCCACCAGTTAGAATTCCACCCTCCATATGTTGGACCGATTATATGAACAGAGAAAGGCCATAAACAATTTCTTGATGATACAGGCGGACAGAGGTACTCCCCTGTGTAGCTTTGATGTTAGCCAGTGGCAGCTCATGTGTGACACCTGCCGTTTGCTCGGGCTTGAGGCGGCCACTTTGTTTGTCAGTCGCCAGGAATACCGATGAACAGAGATGGAGGGATGCCAAGGAATGAGCAGAGGTGGAAGGATGCGGAGTGGTGCCGTACCAGGAAGAGCAGGGCAGAGACTGATGGATATGGGGAAGATCTGTGTCGCGATGATCGTGCAGAAATGGTCGTGCAGAAAAGGTGGGGAGGAGCAGGCTGAGATGGAGGGATGCCAAGAGGAGTGGAGCCAGGAGGAGAGGATTATAAATGGAGAGATGAGGGAAGGAGTGGTACCAGGAGTAGCAGGCAGAGATGGAGGGATGCGGGGTGGAGTGGGCAGATGTGGAGAGATGCTGAGAATCTCAGAATGAGTGGGTCAGAAATAGAGGGATACTGGGAGGAGCAATAGACAAAACTCTAGGATCAGCTATCAGAATGCCGCAAGTGTTTACTGACTGTCCTATTATACTGTACTTCCATGTGCCATCTGCTGGTGTTAAAACCACATTACACCCTTGATTTTTCTAGCAATTCTTTTAACGCGATCTACTATCTAAGGAAACAGGATACCGCTATGTGCTCACGCGATGTGCCTGTGATTGCTAAGCCTGCTACATTTGTACACAGGGTAGTGCAGAACATTATCTATGAGTGACAACATATAGCATATATGTGATTACTACACCAATACACAGGGTAGTGCAGAACATAACCTGTGAGTGATAACGTATAGCATACACGTGATTACTATCGCAGCCATGGCTCTCCCGGGTCACTTTATGGTGACACTGCATGTGTTGATGCAGGGCTGTGGTGCCAACATTGGCACCCTGGCCGCGCTTCACCTTCTGCCCACATATTCGGCAAATGGCCATGTTCACCTCCTCTGGCACCTAAAAAAAAAATTGCTGCACCACCAAGTATGGCATTCTCCCCCCAACACTCCACCTTGACTGCCTGCTACCGCTGCCTCTGTGAACCCCTGCACCGCTACTTTCCCGGCAGGTAGGCTCCTGCGAAGAGGGTGGTCTACCCTGCGCACGTTTGGCTCCCGATCTCCCAGGATTAAAGGGATTTTAATATTGATAACCTATCCTCAAGTCATCAATATCAGATCGACGGGAGTCCAACACCTGCCACCCCCCCAATCAGCTGTTTGAATGGAAGGCCGCACTCCTTTCGAGTTCAGCCTTCCCTTGTTTGTTTACCTGCTAGTTATCGACAGCGTATCGTGAGCAGGTTTAATTACAAGCCGTCCCGTTCACTTCAAAAGGATAGCTTGTTCCTATTCAAGTGCAGGAGGAGGAAGAAGAACAGCTAATGCATCTTGCTGTCCACCCTGTAGATGTTGGGAACCCACAATGAGAAACTCCCATGTGGAGGAGAAGATGTTGCCACTGGAGGAGAAATATGAGTTAGAGTTGGAGGAGCAAGAGGGTGAAGATGGTGGCACTGCCACCACACCCTCGTCTTAGTCGGGGGGATGGAAAGTGGCTCTTCGGGCATGCTGGCCAGAAAGGCGACCTGTAGACGTGCTTACGCAGTGACAGGTGGATCGTTGGCATCAAGCAGTCTAGCGATTACTGGATAGACATGCTTTTAGACCCTGTCTATCCAAGCAAAATGGCGTAATGTTTTCCTCTGATAGAAAGGGAGGCCAAGTTGCGTTATTACAAGGAAACACTGTGTACACAGCTTGCCGCAGCTTACGATGAGCAAACGCCTGCCGCCAGCATGTCTGAAAGAGAGGTTCTCCCCGCACAGACCCCCCCTCTCACCGCCACAAGCAGCAGTAGCAGCCATTTTAATCACTTCAACATGATGGGCCATCAATTGTGTGTTTCCCCATAGCTATGTATGTCAGTGTCACTCAGACATCATTTCATTTACTATTGTTGTCATTGCGTTCCAGAGCTTGGGGAGGGGTGATGTGAAAAAAAATCATGAAAAATAAACTAAAATAAATAACACATTTGCCTAAAAAATTTAAGTTATTGAAGATGAGGGTGTTATATACCAATTTTCAAAAAAACTTTGCTCAATTGAGCTCAATTCACCACTTTTACCCTTAATATTTAAATCAGTAAAACTTCACTTTTATTAGTAGTTCTCTAAAAATGTTTGTGAGTTTTGACACACTTGTTAAAACTACTGCTCGAATTTGCACACTGCTATCGCACAGGTTGCTAGTGGTAACGGAGGGTGTGCACTACCCTCCTAACCTTCCCACAAGTTTGCAATCAGTGTATAACTACCTGCCTGACTAATCCTGCAGGGTACTCGGTGCTGTGAACATACACCCTAAAGTAAATAACTGTTTCCTACTGTTTCCTACTCAGTGTTTAGCAACTCGAGCAGAGCTAAAACCAACAGATTCTGTCCCCAACATGTTTCACCAGATGAACTGGCGTCTTCAGGGAAAGGACAGACTTGAAACACCATGCTGAACACTCCTATTTATAGTTTGTAATCCTATAATTGGTCATAGTACCATTGGCATTAGACTGACAGTTTAAAGAGCCAGTGAACTGGTCAGGTTTAAATTTATTGGTTGAATCATTGGATGCCTGCCAGATAACGTGCTGCGCAGACCCAAGCTGGAATAAGTGTTTGCGCAGCTTGGGTCTGCGCGGCACGTTATCTGGCAGGCATCCAATGATTCAACTAATAAATTTAAACCTGACCAGTTCACTGGCTCTTAAACTGTCAGTCTAATGCCAATGGTACTATTGGCCAATTATAGGATTACAAACTATAAATAGGAGTGTTCAGCATGGTGTTTCAAGTCTGTCCTTTCCCTGAAGACGCCAGTTTATCTGGTGAAACATGTTGGGGACAGAATCTGTTGGTTTTAGCTCTGCTCGAGTTGCTAAACACTGAGTAGGAAACAGTGGAAACAGTTATTTACTTTAGGGTGTATGTTCACAGCACCGAGTACCCTGCAGGATTAGTCAGGCAGGTAGTTATACACTGATTGCAAACTGTGGGGAAGGTTAGGAGGGTAGTGCACACCCTCCGTTACCACTAGCAACCTGTGCGATAGCAGTGTGCAAATTCGAGCAGTAGTTTTAACAAGTGTGTCAAAACTCACAAACATTTTTAGAGAACTACTAATAAAAGTGAAGTTTTACTGATTTAAATATTAAGGGTAAAAGTGGTGAATTGAGCTCAATTGAGCAAAGTTTTTTTGTTGCTATGGAACCCTCCCTTAATAGGGTCTCTAGTTTTTTTGTATTATATACCAATTTTCAGGGCAATTGGAGCCACTTTAGTTCGGTCAAAATTGAACTTTTAAAAAAATGTAGTGAACCTGAGCCAAACCGAATCTCTAGAGGTTTGATCATCTCTAGTACAAAGGTTTGCTTTGATGCATTTTTAAAAAATAATATTGTAATCCTATTTGTCACATAGTTACTTGAAGATTGACACAGTTGTTAACAATCCATAAAGACATCTGCAATCATCAGGTTGTCTAATTTCTAAAAAATGTATGGCTCCTTACAGCAAGAGCTCCACCACCACCAACACCAGCAGCACCACGACCACGTCCACTAGTTGATGCTCCTCTAATTTTTTTACGGTCACCCACCAAATTGGATGACAGACAAACAATTGTATTTCTGTGTCACGGGTGCAAATAAAATGTTTTGCACACCAAAAAATGGATGTAGGTTGTCGACACAATTAACAGATTGATTAACTCTCCTATTACAGTAAGACAGATGCAATGGAGGTCTTTGGACCCCAAAAAATGACTTTGTGTCACCAACACAATTAACGGACAGATTAACTATTGTATTTCTGTGTCACATGGGCAATTTAAGTCTTTTTCACCCCAAAAAATACCTATGTGTCATCGACACAATTAACAGCCCGATTAAGTATTGTATTTCAGTGTTACTGGTGCAAAGATGTGGTATTGCACCCACTTAATTGCCCACAGGTCAGCCACAGACGTCTTAAAAAAATAAAAACCGAATGCTGTCCCTCACACAGTGCGCTGGCCAATCACAGCCTTGCCAATACTAGGCATGACTGTGATGGCTTTCAGGTGCCCACAGCTTAAACACTTGTTGATTAGCTGTACGGCAGCCTTTCAACAAGCTTTATTTAAACTCCGAACACCGAACACAAACACAGATTTTCACGTCAATGTCCATGTTCAGGTTCGCTCATCCCTACTTGTTTGGTATGTGTAAAATAAGCAGGTTATATGTGAAAGCATTATTTTAAATAAGTGGACCAACAGGCGGCTACACTCCCTCCAGGATATGGACAGATACAGGTGCTCACCACATTGTGACACCACCCACAAAGGTCACCATGCAAAAAAAATATATATTGTAATAGCTGGATTGGGGGCAACACTGAATACTATCTGGGAATCCAATCAGGAGTCTAGTATTGGTAAAATAGACTAAAATAGGTTTATTAAAATTATTTGCTCATCATACATATAAAAACTATAAATGATATACGAATCCAAAATGCAATTTCACAGTTTCCTAAAACAGACGTCTCTAATTGGATGTCAAATTCATAACCCTGTGACTTCAAAATGCATACTGTGCAAAAACCATGAACATCAATTTGAATAGACTCAACATATAGTGCAAATTAGTCCTGTGCAAATCCCTTAATAAAACCCTAAAACACTTTTTCCTGAATCTTGAGATCTGAAAAATAGTGCCACAACTTTGTGCTACATAAATTAGTGAAAATAATACCAATATTGACACAATCAGCCGATATCCTTATTTGTTGCTGCAGTATTGCAGAGTAGTCCTATGCCAGGAGACAATTATTGCTGTCCAAGAAATAAACCGTGCACATATATAGTAAAATAGAATGATGGCACCTCAGCAATTCAGCAATAAATGATGTGGGCCCACTCTCAGTACGTAGTCCGGTACTTTTAACTTGTTGACTGTCACATGCGGTTATCCTTACATGCGCTCAGCCGCTTGTCTTCTGTGGCACTCTCCTCCTCACCTCTGTATGCCAGCCCCGTGTCCCGTGCCCCGACTGTCTTACCTGCAATCCCCGCGCTCAGTCTGCTCAGCGGCACCCGCGGCGTCCCGTGTGGTGTCTCAGCCTGTACGTGGCGTCCCACGTGATGGCGCTGAGGGGTAAGTCTGGCGGCAGGCAGCGTTGAGTCCTAAGAACCGTAGGGTATTGTATTCTTCATTATAGTCCTTCTTCGGTCTTGGGCTGAATTTGAATATATTAATGGTGGGAGAGAGTATAAGTAGTGTCACCGCTATTATCCCAAACATGTTTCGGGGTTTACACCCCTTCTTCAGTGGGGTTTACACCCCTTCTCCACTGAATCAAAGTTGCTCAATGGAGGGATGTTCCCATGATAGCTTGCAGCAAAGACTACTAGGATGAAAAGAGTTGGTGTCAAGACACATCCATACCTCGTGCCATTCTGTATGTTAAATCCATCAGACATGGCGCCTTTGACTCTGATCCTTGCACTAGGATTACTATGCACTAATATTATTGCAGCAATAAAACTCAAGAAAAAAACACATTTGACCAATCCTCATTGCATAAAGAACCAACTTATTTGGTCAAATGCTTTCTCAGGATCCATGCCAGGAGGGACAAAAGGGATCTTACAATGCAACACATACTGAATAGCAAGAATGACCCTGCTGGAATTGCGGCTGATCTCCCTACCTGGAACGAACCTTGTTTGCTCTTGATTTATGAATTTAGGCAGGAGAGCTCTTAATGTCTTAGCAAGTTATTTCACCCAGACCTTCAAATCCACATTAAGTAAGGAGATCAGTCATTAACTCCAACATCTTTCAAAATCTTTCTCTTCTTTTGGAAGAATGGGAATTGTGGCTTCCATGGCTTCTTGAGGTAGCGGATCTCCCTTCATATGTGCATAGCACCATTGTGTCATATGTGGCAAAAGGGTGGGCAGTAACCTATTGTAGTAGCCAACTGGTAAGTAGTTTGGCTGGGGCTCTCCTGAATACAATAAGATAAAGAAAAAAGAGGTTGAGTGGTTCCACCAGGGCTAAATGCCCTGGAGAAAAGGCACCAGAGAAGTGGAGAGAGTTGAAAGTCGGGTCAAGTAAAGTAGCACCACAATCTAAGTGCCGTTCGATGGAGATTGAGGGAAGGCAGCACAAGTGTTATAGGGAAATGAAGAAAGTATTTTTCATTCCCACCAGGAAAATGCAGATAGTGGGTGAACTTGGTCTGGTGGTACAAAAAAATTAATAAATATGGATCCAACCGTGATCTGGTTCAAAAAGAGACACTGTAAAAGGCGCCATTTCAAAAGAATAAAGAGGAAATGAATATAGTAATTGGTGCCCCCTCGTCTCTGGAGGGTGATTGTTATACAGAATATTCTCCAGAAGATGTATTTGGATCTGATAAAGGTGCTCAAAATGTGAGTACTCACTTCACAGAGGGGATAGTCACAGGATGAAGCTCAAGACACTGCGACTAACTGCCCCCCAGGCCAGGATATCAGGTGATACCAATTGATGGCAGCCAATACCAAGGCTTCTGATCAATTTAATTTATTGAAGTAAAAGCTGGCCCAACACGTTTCGGAGGTCTCACAATCCTCCTTCTTCAGGGGTATCAAAAAGAGAACAAAAAAAAAATCACATATAATATAAAATTAATATATGACATCCAAAGAAAAGATGTTAAAAGGATGTTGAAAGTACACATAAAAAGAACAACAACGGAAGTATAAATGAACACTAAAACATAGCTCAATAATATTAGGAAACAAGGCATCATACAGTCAGATTGTTGAAAGTATTATATACTATGTCATCACAGAATATATATATCGGTTATATAAACATGAGCTTCCATGTTCTCTGGAAGACTTTTGCAAATATAGGTTTTTTTTTTGTGTTGTTTTGGGGAATCCTTCAAAACAGGTCGTCACAGAGAGCAGGGTTGGCTTCTACTTTAAAATGTGGAAAAGGTTGGCTTCTAGTTTAAAAAATGTATAAGGTGTAGTAGAAAAGTAAGAAGATTCAAGGTCTACCTTCAGGGGTATTTTTCCAGAGTCTGCTGTCCTTTAGGAGAAGATGCTCCTTCATGTGTGCTTCCCCTTTAATGAACAGTTAAATAGGGCGGTGGAAGTGCACATGGGGGTGACGTCTACAAGGGGGGAAGGTATGGGACCGGAAGTGGATGGTGCCCCAATAGTTAATAATATAGTCGACTGATTCCAATAAACAAAATCAACTAAAAAAACAAGGTTCTGCCGGGGGTCCCAGGGTAGATAAGCAGGTGAGGCCAAGGAGAAAACTGGGTCCTAAACATATAATAGCCGTAATCGGCCGCGCGTTCCAGCGTGGAAAGCACAGTAACTTCCGGTTATCGGTCTGCGATGAAATTTCCTGTGCGTTCCACAGTGGAGTGCACAGTTGCCTCTGTCCATGATCGCATTACATCCGTCCAGGATCACGTGCGTGTGCATTCCACTGTGGAAAGCACTGGCACCCCAGACCTGAATCGCAGTAAACGCTGTGTTTTTAATGTGAATCCATATCAGATGATAATACAGGGAAGGGGGGGTGAGGGGAGGAATGTGGAAAATAGTGCCGGACATGGGCAAATTTTTTTTTATATATATATATATGGGAGAACAAGAAAGTCGCCCACACCAAATACCTTGAATATGAAAAAGGGCATTATGTATAAATAAATAAATATAAATAAATATATATGTAACATGTGAGGAATATAATAAACGATAAGAAAAACTATTAGTCAGGCTATTAAAAATAATAATAATAATAATAAATAAATGTATATGTATCATATCAGGGGTGTAGTATGTAAAATAGGAAAAAGCTCCTCAGAAGGCAGGGTTAGCATGGCCGAGATGTGGAAAAGTTTTGTCACCGCTCCACAGCAACCTTCACCACCACCTGATATGGAATGTGTTAGCAGGAGGCAGCATTTCAACAACATGGTGGAACAGTACGTGAGCACACACCTCCACGTACTGACTGATGGTTCTGCCCCATTGAACTTCTGGGTCTCTAAATTGTCCACATGGCCAGAGCTTGCCCTTTATGCCTTGGAGGTGCTGGCCTGCCCGGCGGCCAGCGTTTTGTCTGAACGTGTATTCAGCACGGCAGGGGGCATCATTACAGACAAACGCAGCCGCCTGTCCACAGCCAACGTGGACAAGCTCACATTCATTAAAATGAACCAGGCATGGATCTCACGGGACTTGTCCGTACCTTGTGCAGAATAGACATTCATAACTGACTCGCCCTCTACCATATATTCTTGTACTCCAGGGCACTTCTTTATTAAATCCTCTTTTTTTAATTGTACCATTATTTTGGGGGCAACCCCAAGTTGAATGAACCTCTCCTCTGTCTGGGTGCCAGGGGCCTACATTTCAGCTAATCGCCTGCTGCTTTGGTGCGTGACATTAACCTCTTTTTGCTGCCAAATGACCTCTCCTCTGTCTGGGTGTCAAGGGAATAACATTCAGTTAATCGCCTGCTGCTTTGGCGGTGACATCAAGCCTGATTTTCTGCTATGGGACCTCTCTCCTCTGTCTGGCTGCTGGGGCCTAAATAACTGAACGTGGCCTTTTCCATTGCTGGGTGACATGAACCCTGATTTTCTGCTATGGGACCTCTCTCCTATGTCTGGGTGCCAGGGGCCTACATTTCAGATAATCACCTGTTTCTTTGGTGGGTGACATTATTCTCTTTATTCTGTCATATGACCACTACATTGTCTGGTTGTCAGGTGCCTATATTTTGTTTCATTGCCTGCTGTATTGGTAGGAGACATTACACTCTTTTTACTGTCAAATGACCTCTACATTGTCTGGTTGTCAGGGGCCTATATTTCGTTTAATCGCTTGCTGCATTGGTGGGAGACATTAAACTCTTTTTACTGTTAAATGACCTCTACATTGTCTGGTTGTCAGGGGCCTATATTTTGTTTCATCACCTGCTGTATTGGTGGGAGACATTACCTTTTTTACTGTCAAATGACCGTCCCATTGTCTGGTTGTCAGGGGCCTATATTTCGTTTAATCGCTTGCTGCATTAGTGGGAGACAAAAAATTCTTTATACTGTCAAATGACTTCTAAATTGTCTGGTTGTCAGGGGCCTATTTTTCATTTAATCGCTTGCTGCATTGGTGGGAGACCTTAAACTCTTTATACTGTCAAATGACCTCTACATTGTCTGGTTGTCAGGGGCCTATATTTTGTTTCATCGCCTGCTGTATTGGTGTTAGACATTAAACTCTTTATATTGTCAAATGACCTCTACATTGTCCGGTTGTCAGGGGCCTATATTTCGTTTAATTGCTTGCTGCATTGGTGGGCGACAATAAACTCTTTTTACTGTTAAATGACCGCCCCATTGTCTGGTTGTCAGGGGCCTATATTTTGTTTAATCGCTTGCTGCATTGGTGGGAGACATTTAACTCTTTATACTGTCAAATGACCTCCCCATTGTCTGGTTGTCAGGGGTCTATATTTTGTGTCATCGCTTGCTGCATTGGTGGGAGACATTAATCTCTTTTTACTGTCAAATGACCTCTCCTCTGTCTGGGTGTCAGGGGCCTACATAAATGATAATGGCCTGTTCCATTGCAGGTTGACCTAAGGCCTGTGTTGCTGTTATGGGACCGCTCTCCTTTTTGCGGGTTCCATGGTCCTGAATTAGTGAATCAGGCCTGTGGCACTACTGGGTGAAATCAATGCTGTTTGTCATGATTGTAACTCTCCTCTTTGTGGGTGCCATGGGTCTGAATCTGTGAATGAGGCCTGTGGCCTTGCTGGGTGAAATCAATACTGTCTTGGCGTGATTTTAACTCTCCTCTTTGTGGGTCCCAAGGGCCTGATTGTTTGAATGAGGCCTGTGGCCCTGCAGGCAGACATGATTCCTTCTTGGCTGTGATGACAACTTCAACTCCCATGTATGGTTGGCATGGCCCTGAGTCCGTGAATGAGGCCTGTGGCACTGCAGGCAGACATGAATCCTTTTTGGCTGTGATGAGAACGTCAACTCCCATAGCATTCCCACCTGATGCCACCCCAACCTCCTATTTCACCTCCTCCTCCAAGTTGCCAATTGATATTGGTTAATTTTTATTTATTTTATTTTATTTTAAGTCATTTCCCCATCGACATTTGTTTGCAGGGGATTTGCCTATATTTTGATGCCTTTTGCAGCCCTCTAGCCCCTTTCCAGGGCTATTTTACAGTCATTTTTAATGCCCAAAAGTTCAGGTGTCCATTGACTTCAATGGGGTTCGGGGTCAAGTTCGGGTCAAGTTCGGATCCTGAACCCGAACGTTTTCATGAAGTTTGGCCGAACTTCTCGAACTCGAACATCCAGGCGTCCGCTCAACTCTATTCGTAAGTTATCCCATTTAACTCTGCAGGCAACAAAAAGGTTTTTGGGTAGTACTTTCATGAAGATCAAGTACTGTCATTTTTATGGTTCAGGACTATCTCAGAGCTTTTTTCAAGCATGGCTTGTACAACGGCTACAGCTCTGATGCAGTATGGTTCACCTCTGGCCATGGGGTCAAGTCTAGCTGAAAAATAGCAGCTCAGACACAGCAGCGAGCACCAGAGGGAGCAACCAGCCACCTGGCGACTCTTGCTGTTGGCGTCACTAAGACTTGAAAAAGGAGTTATAAACTCCGAAACGCGTGGTCTACCAAATAAATAGCATCTTATACCAAAGTCTTTGAATTGAGGTCGCCTTTGTGCACCGAAAGGTACCCACACCGTGTGCTCGCACACAAACCATTTATCACGTCCCAAACAGTCCTTTGGAGGTTTGGCAACCTCATCCTAAAGGATTGAACGGGTACCGGCAGCACCGACACCCAAAACCTATCGTCACTTAAGTGCCTGCCTTTACGGATGTTGTGCCCACACTCGCACAATGCCAAAAAGGTGAGCATTCTTTATCTACTTTGCTAAAAACGCAAATTTCAATACTCTCCACCCTATGAGCGCCTCTCCCCATTTTTTGTTTCCCTCGCCACAAATACCATCTGTAAGGTGGGAGGGACAAAAAGACAAATCATAAAGAAAACTCCAGCACACTTGGGTATATGCTGTCCTCAGTGCATTCATGTTTCTGGGCAAAGGAATGTTTTCCACAGCCTTCTTACATTCAGGGATGAGATGTTTCACCCCAGGAAGGCAACAGTAATGCGACAAAACTGAAGTTTTTTCTCTTTTTTCTTTCACTTGCAGCCACGATCAGCTAAAAGAGGACAGGAGTGACATGGCTGCAGTATACATACTAGATGAGTTCTAGGCTCCCTGAGGCAGCACTACCCAGGTATACTGTTTACCCACATGTGTGAAGACAAACAGATGCCAACCGTCTAGAGTGGGTTTGCCCTTCTTACTCTTCCTTTTCACAGGGTACAAAAGAGTGTCAGAAGGGGATACAATCTCCTTCATAAGTTCGATAACCCCTTTTTCCAAAAGTCTCGGACTGTTTGAGATATGGTATCTGACTGTGCCATACTCAAGAGATACCGCATCTTCCAGGGAAGTGGGACGCCAGGTTTCATTTCCACCTTCACAGGAGGAACTAGGTGGAACCTCCAACTGGGAGTTTGCCAACAACCTTGGGTCCCGCAAGCAGGGCTTCCTTCTCATCCTATGGAAGTACTGACACAAACATGGACTAGGGAGTTTTTTCATTAACAGCCAACAAACAAAGTTTCTGGTCATTGAGGGCACCTGTGAGCTTCACATTGCCATCCTCCTGGTATAAGATGCTGGCACTTTGTTTTGCAAGCAAGTCTGAACCCAGGAGGCAACGGGGGCGTTATCACTGACCAACAACCGGGCAAGCACTTCTTGAGTAAAGACAAATCTAACACGGATGGGTTCTGTTAAAAGGGGAGTGTGCTACTTTCCCATCCACTTCTACCCAAGGACTGGTGTTCTTGGAGATTAAGTCAAGGAGGCCATATTTGCCTGCACAATTGTCTTGGCTGCTCCAGTATCAATCAAAGATTGGACTACTTCTTTATCACCCAGAGTGAGGGATATCATTGGGGCTGGACTTGAATCTGCTAAAATGTTTAAAGGTACAGCAGATACTGGAGATACTGGATTGCTTGTTTCCTAAACCTGATCTAACTTTCCCCCTCACCTGTGTCATCCTAAATGACAAAAAACATGGGTGTCTGTGGGGACGGACTGTGATCCAGGCATGGTTAACACAGAATACAATCCTCTTGTGTGCTGTGAACGAGGAGTTCCACACACAGCACAACTCTCTCTCCCATCTGGGTTGTGGGTCCCGCAGACTCTGCAGGTCCATCTCCCAGGACCATTATAGGGTGACAGACTTACTTTTTCCTTTCTCTGTTGGGGAGGTGGTTTAACATTATCCTGATAACATTCACAACCCGACTTTCTCTGTCTCTCTACACCTCCTCCTCTATACACTCGCCTCTCGCAGGAAGACTTCTGTCTGTTCTGTGAGCTTGTTATCTTTCAGCCACCCTTTAGTTCCCTACATGCTTTTTCTCACCACTCTACATTCTTTACAAATTTTGTAGCATTTTATCTCAAGGTTAGCAATCTTCAGACAGAAAGAACAGAATCTGTCTGGGCTTAACGCTACAGTTTACCACAGTTGAGACCATCGCCATCACAATGCCCTCCTTTTGTGATTCTAGCAAATGGGCAGGAGGGGACAGACTCACATTGGACTTCACTTGACTTTACTTGAAAAACTGAAACATAGAAGTTAAGGCATTTCGTCTGAATAAAACAATTAAACAATACTACCGGTCATTAATAATTATAGTTATATGTGTATCCTTCACTTACTAACTCGAGTGAGTACCGCTTGTGGTGCTACTTGGATCTATGTGTATTGTTTAACGATTGTAGCCGTATCAGGAAAAATACCAGTAACTAAGGTGGCCGCGGGGCAGAAAGTGAAATTCCCTCAGTAAAGATGGCCACCGTACCAGAAGTTACAAGAGTTAGGATGGCAGCCAGGCTCATAGTTGGATTAGTTAAAATGGCCACCAGAGCGGAGGTGGAGACATTGGGAGTGCCATCTTGTGTGATAACCGGATACAAAGATGTGGGCCTAGGGCGTGGTTTTGGCACTGACTGGACTGGAGGCGACTGGTGATATGGTGGGGAATGTGTCTGCGTATATGTCTGTGTCTGACTTCGCTCACAGCTGGCTCACAGTAAACTTGGATGCATGACGATCCTCTACCAGTCAGCTTTCTAGTTGCCAACGCACAAGGTAAGATTCCCGGTCCACACAGATATAACATGCAATGTCGAACAGACATATAGAACACTTTCTCATACTTTTGCACACACAAATCTTTGAACTTATTAACAAATAACATTTTCTGCAGCTCCATACACACACACTTAGTTCCTCACATACATTGCCTTGTTATCATCTCTTAGCATTGCAGACAGTGTTCTCGCTATCACACATTCCAATGTTGTGACGTCAATCTCCCGCAGCTCTATCCCCCCCAATGTTTCCCTCTTTCCTCAGCCATTTTCACCGGGCAACAGATACACGAACGGGCACACAGATACACAGATAGACAAGACTAAATTTTTCCTCATTGCTGCACTGCATCTTCACTAAACTTTCCACAATGCTTCACATGCTTATTTCTTTTTTCTTCTTCTTGGCTACCAGCTGATAAGCTGTATACTCGCCCTCGGGCAGTGACTGAGACTACCCCATGGATTAAACACTTAGAAACAAAACCAAAGCAGGCACCTTCTTTCCTTCACACTCCCAAGCAGAGCTCACCCCTATGGAGACTATTGACTGTTTTTTCCCTGGCTACCACGTCTGGTCCACCAGTCCAGGACCAATCTTACACCACTCCAGGCAGATGGTCCTGCCCGGACTCCCAGGACTTGTGCCCTCTGCTCCTGCTGTGTAACCCGTTGCTTTTTCTTCCCGCCGGGGCTACCGCGAGTTACTCGCTCTATCTTGAGGGCATGTAACCCCTGGTTCAAGCTCAAGCCCCGTCACGGAGCACCAGGGCTACACCTTCTATCTTGACCGACAGACAGGTTTCAGTAGCCCCTGAACCAGCAACGTCCAGGAGCGGAGCACCAGGGCTACATCCTCTTCTTGACCGACAGACAGGTTTCAGTAGCCCCTGAACCAGCTCCGCCCCCCCTGCTGCGGGGAAATCTTTTGCTCTGCTTAACCATTAACTGTGAAGGTGCCTTCTACAAACTGCATAAGGACAAGACACAAAATACAACCACAGAAGAGCAAACTCAAACTTTCCTTCTAAAAGGGTCTAGGGCCACAGGATTTACTGTCAACCGAAGTTGCTACCCACAATGCAATGCAACATCAATAGCAGAACAGATTACCACAGCTCAGTGGAGCGCAGCAAGAAGCAGATAAGATAAACAAATTTTC
>CM065592.1:16598648-16614333 GCA_033119425.1 Bufotes viridis | reverse complement strand
AAAAGTTTTTTATTTATTTATATATTTTGTTAATTCTGTGCAGGAAATAAAGGAAACCAATATGGCTGAGTAGAAACGTACTGAACATGAAATGAACATAAAATATTTTTTTAAAGAGAACCCGTCACCATGAAAATGCAATTTAAGCTATGGTCACCATGTTATAGAGCAGAAGGAGCTGAGAAGATTGATATGTAGTTTTATGGAGAAAGATTCAGCAAAACTTGTGTTTTATTAATTTGAATTCCTGCTCTTTCTGAGCTTTAAGGTCAAGGAGGCAGCCTAAGCGGTGACTGATAGTCTTTCCTCTATACATACAGAGTTCAGTTAGCATTTTACTTCTTGCCCTAAGAAGCCCATCACAGCCATGCCTACTAATGGCATGGCTGTGATTGACCAAGATGCAGCATGTGACCCAGCCTCTATTTAAGCTGGAGTCACGTGGCGCCGCACGTCACACTGCTCTGATTAGTGTAGGGAGAGGGCGCAGCTTCTATCAGGGCGAGATTAGGCAGGTTAAAGTCAGCAACAGCACCTAATGAACGGATCAATTTACAGCTGAGAATCATTGAACTTCTGCTAGTTACTTGCTCGCTGGTTTTTAGGCTGCACAGAGCGTTTTTCTGTCACTTATTTTCTGGGTTGATCGGCGGCCATTTTGTGACTTGTGGTGCGCCAGAAGAAGCTGCCACCAAGTCCATCAATCCATCAATACTAGTTTTTCTTTTTGCTATATCCTACATCAGGGGCTTGGCTGTGCTAATTGTCACCCTAGAAACTCAGGAAAAGAAATTTCTATATTTTATTAAGGGGTTAAATACAATTGCCCAAATACCAATCCCTAAATCTGGTGTTCCAGCTTTGGCTAGACAAGTATAATACTGTCTGCTGTCTGGCAAAGGATAGATTATTTTCTGGGGTTAAATTCAATTGCCAAAATAGCAATACCATAAATCAGTGGTTTCAGCTGTGGCTGGCAAAATAGAATAGTGTCCGAGGTAACGCACACACGTACAGACGCACGTACGCGATTCTTGAATAGTTGTATTATCGCGATAATAAAACTAACAGTGTAAAGTTGACTGTATTGCTCTAAGTTATATTCGCGTACGAATGTAACTTCTATTACAGCACACCAATACTAAAACTGACTAAGAGACAGCTTTAAGTTCTATTCGAACGCGATTGCAACTTTGGAACTTAAAGTGGTGTACGATTTTAAAAGTTGAGTACTAAAAAGTTGGAATCGCAATGCGATTCTTATGTATTTGCTTAATCGCATTGCGATTACAACTTTGAGCTACCGATCACCATGGGAACGCCTCCTCCAGTAGAATGTACTGTCGGATGTGAGAATTAAGTTGAAATCGCAATGCGTTATTATATATCTGCTTAATCGCATTGCCGTTTCAACTTAGCATTGCTAAATAATTCCATCCATATTCGTTAACTTACTGACTAATTTGTTAACCCTTTAGGTGTTCCACAAGAATTAAAGGAAAATGGAGATGAAATTTGGCAGATTTTCCATTTTAATCCATTTTGTTCTTTAACACATTTGAGGGTTAACAGCCAAACAAAACTCAGTCATTTGTTAGTAATAAGACTGGGCACTCTAATGAATCAGCTGGATTCACACTTTGTTATAATAATCGTACTTAAAATCCAAAAAATTATTACCGCAATATTTCAATTACAATAAAATGGTACTAACATTATACTCCAACTTTGTATCATCACGGCAACCAGTAACATCCATATACTCAAACCACTTCCGAGCAAAGAGACTAAAATAGCAGCATCAGATTTAAATCATATAAAGATCAATAGCAGCATCAATGTAGCAGCGCCAGATTTGAATAAAAAAGAGCCATATAGCAGCATCAAATATATAGAGCACATCAAATATTAGAAGCAATCATAAGAATATTGCACCATCCATATAGGTGGCACCTAATTCAATACCACAACAACGATGTCGGAGTGGATTTACAGTTGTGACCAATCATCTAGTAATCCATGTCCTTGATCCAGACCACAACCCATTCCATTTTGTCTGTTTTGTGTAACAGTCACACGAACACACTGCAGAGGTATTGATAGCCTCCGCGCGTGGTAGTGTTCACAGCGGCGCCCCACTGAAAGTACTGTGCACCGCCTGTAATTATCTCTGCAAACTATGCCGGCATTCGAATATTGGAGCAATCTACCCACTGCCTCCGTGCCTTCTTATATTCCTAGGTAGGTTTCTCCTATTTGTGACCACGCCAGGGACTTTATCACGTGCTCCGTATCGCAGCCACCTTTCACGTGGTATCCAAGGCATTGGAGTTGTCCAGGCACGCTTGGAGACTTCAGAGGCTTCCTTCTCCTTCAAACACTGCAAACCAGAAGCCCGAGCTTTGCAGTGTTTAGGTGAAAGGAAGCCTCCTCTGAAGTCGGTGTATACCTGAGTTTATGCTCACCCTTTCTGCTACTGTGGAGCGTGCGCCTCTGATCGTATCAAAGGGCTGAAGCTGCAGCTTCTTTTTGATGTGCCTGAAAAATCTGCCACTTTTGTGAGTATAATCTCTGCGGAATAAAGGGTGAGGAACCTCACGGAACTTACTATTGTGTATCTTTACAAGTTGCAGGATATTGGAAATCCAGGATATCTGCAGACCTCGACATTTTATGGAGGGACAGGTGAACTGCTTTTTGGGACTTTCGATTCCAACGCGCGGTCTGAATTTCTGTCTTCAAAAATGACCAGGCATCTACATGCAAAGCACGAACTGCAGTGGAGTAAACACCTTAAAAACCAAAAAAGGTCTCAGGCTCCTCCCGCTTCCTCTTCTCCTGCTGTCTCTGCCTCTTCCTCCACCTCTGGAGTCACAGTGGCACCTGCCACCCAGCAAACAGAGGGTGTGCCACCACCACCTCCGTCACCATCACCAAGCATCTCCACCATGTGACACGCGTTCAGCTGTCCATCTCCCAAACCCTCGATCCCTGGCCCTGAATGCCGGCATTTCAAAATTACTGGCCTTTTAAATGCTGTCATTCAGTCTGGTGGAGACGGACTGTTTTAAACAGCTGATGGCGGTGGCTGTCCCACAGTACGTCGTTCCCAGCTGCCACTACTTTTCCAGGCGAGCTGTCCCTTCCCTGCACAACTAAGCGGAGGATAAAATCAAGTGTGCGCTGCGCAACGCCATCCGTGGCAAGGTCCACATAACCACAGATACATGGACTAGTAAGCATGGGCAGGGACGCTATATCTTCCTAACTGCACACTGGGTAAATGTAGTGGCGGTTGGGCCCGAGGCGGATAGCGGTTTGGCGCATGTCCTTCCACCACCAAGGATCGCAGAGCATTATTCTTTGCCTCTTGTTGCCTCCTCCTTCTACTCTGCTTCCTCCTCCTCCTCTTCTACCACCTCCTCATCCTGTCAGCGAAAAACCTTCACCACAAACTTCAGCACAGCCAGGGGTAAACGTCAGTAGGCGGTTTTAAAACTCATGTGTTTGGGGGACAAACCCCACACTGCACAGGAGCTATGGAGGGGCATAGAATAACAGAACGATGAGTGGTTGCTGCCAGTGAGCCTAAAGCCTGGCCTGGTGGTGTGCGATCATGGTGAAATCTCGTTGCAGCTCTGGGACTAGCCGGTTTGACGCACATCCCTTGCCTGGCGCATGTGCTGAATTTGGTGGTGCAGAAATCCCTTAAAAACTACCCAGACATGTCAGAGCTGCCTCAGAAAGTGCTTCCGTCTGTGTGCGCTTTTTGAAGTTCTCACCCTGCTGCTGCTCGCCTGTCTGTGCTGCAGCGTAACTTTGGCCTTCCCACTCACCGCCTCATAGCAACGTGCCCACCAGGTGGAACTGCACCTGCATATGCTGGAGAGGCGGTGCGAGCAGCAGCAGGCTGATAGTGGAGTTTCAGCTGCAGCACGCACAGGTCAGTCGCTCTGCGGAACAGCACCACTTCACCACCAATGAGGGGCCTCCATGCGAGACCTGTGTGCCTTGTTGCGGTGTTTCGAGTACTCAACCAACATGGCCAGTGGTGGTGACACTGTTATTAGCATTACAATAACACTTCTATGTCTCCTTAAAAAAACACTTAGGGCGATGATGGAAGAGGATGTGGCACAGGAGGAAGAGGAGGAGGAGGATGAGGGTCATTTTAAAGGGTTTCAGCCCAGTCATTCAGAAATGGCTCAGAGGGTGGGTTCCTGCACCAGCAGAAGCCAGGTACACATTTGGCCAGCCAGGGCACAGTTTTGGAGGAGGAGGCAGAGGAAGATAAGGTAGAGGAGGAGGAGGAACCGGGTTCACAGCAGGGTGGCACCCAACGCAGCTCATAGCCATCACTGGAGCGTGGCTGGGGGGATACGGAGGACACAGACGATACACCACCCATAGAGGACAGCTTATCCTTACCTCTGGGCAGCCTGGCACACATGAGCGATACATGCTGCAGTGCCCGCGCAACGACAGCAGAGTTGCCCATATTTTAACTTGGGCTGACTACTGGGTTGCCACCCTGCTGAATCCACGTTACAAAGACAACGTGGTGTCCTTAATTTCCTCACTGGAGTGTGATAGGAAGGTGCGCGACTACAAGCGCACGCTGGTAAACGCGCTCCTGAGGGCATTCCCAACTGACACCGGGGGACAAGTGGAAGCACAAGGTGAAGGCAGAGGAGGAGGAAGAGGTTGCCAACGCAGCTGGGTCACGGCCAGCACCTCAGAAGGCAGGTTTAACATGGCCAACATGTGGAAAAAGCTTTGTCACCATGCCATAGCAACCAGCACAACCAGCTGATATGGAACGTCTTAGCAGGAGGCAGCATTTGAACAACATGGTGGAACAGTACTAATGCACACGCCTACACGTACTGACTGATGGTTCTGCCCCATTCAACTTCTGGGTCTCCAAATTGTCCACATGGCCTGAGCGTTGCCCTTTATGTCTTGGAGGTGCTATGTCTTGGAGGGCGTCATTACAGACAAACGCAGCCGCCTGTCCACAGCCAAAGTGGACAAGCTCAACGCTCATTAAAATGAACCAGGCTTGGATCCCAAAAGACTTGTCTGTACCTTTTGCAGGATAGACATTTATACCGGCCTCAACCATACAGTTGTGTTCAAAATTATTCAACCCCCACTGAAATTGATTGTTTTGGCCAGTTTGACATTGATTTTGATCATTTCCGTCATCTTGTTTACAATTAAATCAAAGAGGCACTTGTAAGTCAGACAAAATAACATAACATTTATAATGAAATAACCACAAATGTCTTTTCTGTGCTCACATCATTATCAGTTTTATTCAACCCCAAGTGACATTCAGTCTTAGTACTTAGTACAACATCCTTTCCCAGTTATAACAGCTTTTAAACGTGAAGCATAGCTTGCAAGTGTCTTGCAGCGATCTACGGGTATCTTCGCCCATTCTTCATGGGCAAAAGCCTCCAGTTCAGTTACATTCTTAGGCTTGCGCGCTGCAACTGCTTTCTTTAAGTCCCACCAGAGGTTCTCAATCGGATTTAAGTCTGGTGACTGCGATGGCCACTTCAAAATGTTCCAGCCTTTAATCTGCAACCATGCTTCTAGTGGACTTGAGGTATGCTTGGGATCATTGTCCTGTTGAAAGGTCCAACGTCTCCCAAGCCTCAGGTTTGTGACGGACTGCATCACATTTTCATCCAATATCTCCTGGTACTGAAGAGAATTCATGGTACCTTGCACACGCTGAAGCTTCCTGTAACCTGTAGAATCAAAACAGCCCCAAAGCATGATTGACCCCGCCATGCTTCACAGTAGGCAAGGTGTTCTTTTCTTCATAGGCCTTGTTCTTCCTCCTCCAAACATAGCGTTGATCCATGGGCCCCAAACAGTTCTAATTTTGTTTCATCAGTCCACAGAACACTATCCCAAAACTGTTGTGGTTTGTCCACATGACTTTTGGCATACTGTAGTCGACTCTTCTTATTCTTTGGAGACAGCAAGGGGGTGCGCCTGGGAGTTCTGGCATGGAGGCCTTCATTACGCAGTGTGCGCCTTATTGTCTGAGCTGAAACTTCAGTACCCGCATCTGACAAATCTTTTTCAGTTCCTCAGCAGTCACACGGGACTTTTCTCCACTTTGCGCTTCAGGTAGCGCTACAGCAGTCGAAGTCAGCATCTTCTTTCTGCCCACGACCAGGTAGCGTTTCAACAGTGCCCTTTGCCTTGAATTTGCGAATGATGCTTCCTATGGTGTCTCTTGGTATGTTTAACATCTTTGCAATCTTCTTATAGCCATTGCCCTTCCTGTGAAGAGAAATCACCTCTTCTCTAGTCTTCCTGGACCATTCTCTTGACTTCACCATGTCTGTAAACACACCAGGAAATGTCTAGAAGGAGCTGAGTATCACAGTCATTTTAAATCTGCCTAATTGGTGCTTATTCTGCTTGATTGCTGCTCCTTGACATCCAGAGGGGTTTTCAATACCTGATCAAAAACACTTGAATGAACCTCTGTTCTTAAGAGTGGTCGTCTTTAAGGGGTTGAATAATTGTGTCAATGAAGAAATCACAAAAAAAAAACATTTAATACTGTATTACAAAAACAATTGATGTCATTTTAGTTGCATTTGGTTCTTTAAAAAGTCCTTGTAAGATTTCATTCTGAACACAATTACAAATGTACACTAAATTCCCTAAAACCCTTTACAGCATTGGGGGTTGAATAATTTTGAACACAACTGTACATTCTTGTACTCAAGTGCACTTATTCTTTCTTTTCTTTTTTTTATTTGTCCCATTATTTTGGGGGCTACCCCAATTTAAAAAACAAAAAACCAAAAACATTGTTGGCTACCACAAACTCCTCCTCCATCGCAACTTCCACCTACAACACCACATTCACCGCCTCCTCAACCTCCGACTCCACATCCACCTTCTCCTCCGAGTTGCAGATTAATAATTTTTAATTTTGATTTATTTTATTTTAAGTTATTTCCCTATACTCATTTGTTTGCAGAACACTTGACATGCTCTTAAGCACATTTTGCTGCCTTTTGCAGCCCTCTAGCCCTTTCCAAGTCTTTTTTACAGCCATTTTAGTGCCAAAAGTTCAGGTCCCCATTGACTCCAATGAAGTTTGGGGTAAAGTTCGGGTACTGAACCCGAATTTTTTTGTGAAGTTCGGCTGAACCCGTCGAACCCAAACTTCCAGGTGTCCGCTCAACTCTAGAGACAAGATAACCAAAAAATGTCTGTTTTGGTACCGTTTTTATTTTTTACAACATTCATCTGACAGGGTAGATCCTGTGCTTTTTTTAATAGAGCAGGTTGTTATGGACGCAATGATATCAAATATGTCTACTTTGTTCGTTTTTTTGAATTTTACATAATAAAGCATTTTTGAAAAAAAAATTATGTTTTTGTGTCTCCATTTTCTGAACACCTTATTTTTATATTTTTCCGCAGATCACCTTGTCCAGGGGCTTGTTTTTTAGGAAGAGTTGATGTTTTTATTGGTACCATTTTTAGGTACATATGATTTTTTGATAATTCATTAATACACTTTATGGCACAAGGTTTTTTTATTTTTATTTCAATTTAGCACAATAATTTAAAAAAATCATATTTTAGTGTCTCAATTGTCTGAGAGTCATAGTCTTTGTTTTATTTTTTGACTGACTGTCTTAGATAGGGTCTAATTTTTTACAAAACCAAATAATGATAATAATATCCACTACACACGTAAAAATGTATTGATATTTGAGTGTCCCACCAATCAATACCACAAAACCTCCAGGGGACTTGGACCTAATTAGAAAACATAACTTCTACTAATTTAGAATAAAAGTAAACAAAGTAATAATACTGTGCTCAAATTATATCGTGAGAAAAATGTAATAAAATATGCAACAAACTCACTTGTGCACCTGAATAGTAGCTGCCTGGAAAATAATTGGAAAGGTCTTACCCAACCCAGGAATCATGCTTTGCAGGTGCCCGTCTCTCAGTTTGATAACGGTAGAGTTGAGGTAGCCAAAGCTTGTGATGTTGCTGGCAAAATAGGGAACCCTAATACTGTAGCGCTACCTACAAAGGGGGGAGGGGGCTAGCGGTCCCTGCCTAACATACACAGAGCACCCGACCCGATAGGGGCGACCCGTCAGGAACCTGTCCCTGCTTGGGGCCTATTCCCTATTTGAACTGGGACTGGTCACACTCCGCTTAAGGGCTGATTCAGAAGACCATATTAATGAACCTGCATCCATTCCGCAATTTTGCGGAATGGGTGCGAACCCATTCATTTCAATGGGCTGCAAAGATGCGGACGGCACACTGTGTGCTATCCGCATCTGTTGTGTTGTTCAGCGGCCCTGCAAAAAAGATAGAACATGTCCAATTCTTGGGCACAATTGCCGGCCATGTGTGGACTGCAAAGTTCAGAACGCACACCAGCTGGTGTCCTTGTTTTGCGGATCCCAAAAAACTATGGTCGTCTGAATGAGCCCTAATACAGTTACTTGCTGCTACAGAAGTTTCAGATTAGCAGTTCTGCAGTACAAAAAACCCCTGTATCTAAACAAAGACACCTTCTTTTTTTAATCTCAAGTTCCTACAAAGAATTATTGCTAGTACAACACTCCAACGGCATTCTGCTGCAAATGCTAAGCAACTGCATATTCTTTTCAGTGCATTATATCTGTTATTAAAAGCCTTGCACTATGGAAAAAACACAATTTTTATACTAATAGTATTAAACACATAGTTCAAAAACATTTTGATGCAAACTTAGCATTATTGCTTTAGACCATATGTTTCACACACATTAGTACAAAATTTTTGTTGATGAACCAGTTATATTAAATGTTTGTTCAAAGACATTTTATAGCAAACACTGCATTATTCTCAAAGTAAATTGTCAATAACAGTGTGCAGTGTATTTGTAGACGGGAAGGGACATTTAATGGTGCCTCTGTCTTTAAATTACATTTGCAATTTTGCTTATACCCTTTAATAATATGTGGATTCCGAGCCCGTGACTTTTCATTTAGGCCTCATAACAAAATGTCTGGAAAATGGAAGAGTGGAAAATTAAAGACTCATAGTCAGAATGTGAGTAGTAGCAGCTCTAGCAGCATGCGCCATCCAGCTAGTAGTAGTAGTATTAGTAGTAGTAGGCAAAAGTTCTTCCTGGGTATTGAAAGGATGTTATTATTAACGACAAAGAGGATAAAATGATGAAAAGATGATGTGGAGGTCAGGTCTACCTAATATGGACTTTGACACTGTGCCTAAAAGCCAGGATTTACAGCATTTCTCATGCTCCACCTCCTTTCATCCTCAAAGAAATTCAGTTCTCTCATCTCTGTCTTCACTGCCCCCTCCTAGTGGGGTGTCTTTGTTTTTCCTAAGAAGAGACAACAAAACCCCACCATACACTATGGAAAACACTCAAGAGTCTCACTGGTGATGAGTTTTGTCATAGCAGTCAGCGTTTGAACTGCCATGAAGAGGTTCAGGAAGAGACGGGGACCCCATGCATAGCAGTCTTGATGGTGGTAGTAGTAGTGGGACCTGTAGCCACAATGGTATTGGTAGGGGCAATGGTGATGACCGTGGCACTTGGGAAAAATACAGAACATTTAAGGAGGCCAAGGAGCCCTCTATGACAGGGATTAGCACAGCCTTGAAAGGATTGTCAAGAATTCGCCATTCAAGAACTTTAGAGCATTTCATGCTTCCTTCTGCTTTATGGAGATGCTCATTTCATTTCAGGACTTGGTACCTGGCCACATTGCCAAAAGTACCAATACCTGGTGTGAGTGAATGTGATTGGTCAGCAAACTTGTCTGACCTAAACCGGTATTGTCAAGAATAAGATTAGAGAAGCTAGATGCAGATGAGCTGAAGGCCGCTATCATAGCAATCTGGGCTTCCATAACATCTCAGCAGTGCCACAGGCTGATCACCTCCTTGCCATGCTGCATTGATGCAGTAACTCATGCAAAAGGAGCCTGACCAAGTATTGAGTGCATATACTGAACAGACATTTTAGTAGGCCAACATTTCTGTATTAAAAATAATTTTTTATGGGGGCGTGGCTAGGCTGCTAAGCTAGATGGCCGCCTGAACAAGGAGCTCCTGCACCACAGCGACTTTGCCGCCGCTTGCCCCTCTCAACACAGCTTTTGTACGGCAGATACTGGTGCCTCCTGACGTCCTCATCCTCCCCTGCCATCATGGGTAAGTCAAAAAGATACCTGCTCAAGCTTCAGGATGGCTCAGTGGAGACCTTCTTCTCCAGGGGCAGACTTAAAGATGGTGCCGACTCCGCTGCCGGGACCCCGCCAGCATCCGCTATTGGTGCTCTGTCACCCGCACCTCCGGTCTGCTCTCCATCTCCGCCGGACCCCCTGGTATCACCTACCTCCTGCATTCTTCTCAGCCGTCCCTTCCTCCGATGCCAGAAGAAGCCAGAGCTGCGGAGCACAAGATCTCTAAGGCCCAAAATGCCGCCTGATCTCCTGCATGGCGCGACGGCCTCCTCACCAGCTCGCATCCCTTCAGCCCTCAGCCAAATGCTCCAGGCCCTGGCGCTACGGGCAGGCCGCAATTCAGTGATCCCCCCCGTTCACAACAGCATGCTGTGAGGTTGGATGACCCTTTTCAAATGCTCCCTACCTCCAATAAGCCAGTCACAGAGGATTCCCTTAAAGTCATGCTACTGGCCCTGAAAACCTCTCTTTACACAGATATAGAGGGGCTGCTTAACCCTTTATTTACTAGAATGCAGTTAGCTGAAGTCAAAATCAGTCACATTGAAACAAAGATGAGCGAATTTGCGTCCTCCCAAAACGAGGTTATAGATGTTCACAATGAAATGGCTGACCAGCTAGAGGCTATCAAATTAAAACTGGCGGACATGGAGGACCACTCCAGACGAAACAATATAAGATTCAGGGGCATTCCTGAAGACTTTACCCCTCAAAAGTTGCAACCGTACTTAAAAGGCCTCATAAAAACGCTCCTGCTGCAGATTCCGGCCCCTTATATGATCATTGACAGGGCCCATAGGATTCCTAAGCCTCCTCACCTGGGACCTAACATCCTGCGTGATACCCTCGCACGCATTCATTTTTTTTACACCAAAGAAGCCCTGATGTCCGCAGCGTGGAAGAGGCATCCACTCCCTGCTCCCTACCAAAAAGTCAAACTCTTTATTGACTTATCTATGTTTACGCTCCGCCAACGCAGGGCAATACTGCCTATTACCATCACCCTTTGGGATAACGAGGTCCCATATAAGCGGGCTTATCCCCTGAAACTACTAGTCCGCAGGAATGGACAAACCCACACAATTAAAACTTTGGATGAAGGGAAACAACTTCTCCAGCTATGGCGGATCCCGTTACTTACACGAACCACCGAAGGGGATCTACCGGTGTCGACCTCACCACCTCTATCCCCTTCAGAGATCTAAGACGTAGGTCCTAATTTCTATTTCCGCTACCTCCAGGTGGATATCACCTTAAGAATCCAACTCTCCCATCTGTTGCAGTGATTTTTGAAGCTTAGGACTAACACCGTTGGGCAAATCATCTGCAACCTCTCCAATTATGGTGCATTCTCCTATCCGTATTTTCCTCCAGATCTCAAGACCGCCAGCTCTAGTACTGGACTTTCGCCCGTTTGACCTATAGGCGAAGATTTCCGTTGCTCTAAACGTTTTGTCTTTTCTTCTTCCTATTCTAAGTCTTCTTTTCATCCTCCTTTCTTCCCTCTCCCCCACCCATCCCCCCTTGTGTATCTATTGTCTGGTTTGCTGACCTACGGGAATACCACCCTAAATTTGCTTAGTAGTACTGTAATTGTATTAACGTTGCATCTCCACTTTTCCTCTAACTGACAGGTGTTTGCCTCCTAAAGATTATGAGTCTCAAAGTCAAGGGTCTCAACTGCCCTCAGAAACAATCCTATCTGTGGTCTGAAGCCTTGACTTTCATGCGCTGATGTTTTGTGCGTGCAGGAATCCCACCTACTCCAGGCGGACGCATTCAGAGTGCACCACCGCTTATTCCCAAATGTCTTTTACTCGCACTTCCGTAGGAAAAAGAGAGGTACATTCATTGCTGTTAAGAATACTGTCGCTTTCACATCCGTCGCTAATAAGCTAGACACTTCGGGTCAATACATTATTGTAGTATGCTCCATTAACAATGTTGTATATACACTAGTCTCCCATCAGTTACAGTTAGCTTTCCTGCACAAACTTATGCGCAATGTCAATGGAGTTAAACAACGAAAATTGATCCTCTGTGGAGACTTTAATTCGGTACTTCATCCAGCCCATGATTCCACTTCTACCACTCATAGGGCCGACCCGGGACTTGCCTCTTTTCTGCATACGGAAGGCCTAGTAGATGCTTGGAGAGCCCAACATAGTCTAGAAAAAGACTACACTTTCTTCTCGCCTTCACATCTTTTGTATTCACGAATAGACCTGTTCATGGTAGACTACACCTCCTTACTTCATACCCTTTCCACAGACATTGGACTTATAAAGTGGTCAGACCACGCCCCAATTACAATTATTTTAGATGAACAATTCCAATCCCACAGGGCCCCGGTATGGAGGAACAACACATACCTCTTCAGTAACCCTAAGCATGTAGATGAGCTTTCTACACACCTAAAAGAATATTTCCATTTTAATGCTGGGTCTGTCTCGAAAAAATTTGTATTATGGCAAGCTCATAAAGCTTATATGAGTGGCACCTTGATTAAATTGAACATCACAGCGAAAAAGCTCAGAGAGAGAGAAATTACACAAACTCTAAAAGAAATAGCTGACTTGGAAGCTGTAAACAAAGTCACTCCTACGCTACAATGCTCTAACGCCCTTCGACTAGTGTGGAATAAACTTAGTGCCCTATTGCTCCAAAACTACCACAAATCACTTCTTAGGATGAAATCCAAATACTACTCCCAAGGGAATAAAGCAGGACGCCTCCTAGCCCAACAACTTAAAAAGCAACAATCCAAATCTAAAATCCCGTATTACTACATCCCGTAACCAAAGCTAAACTCCAAGATCCCTTATCGCCAATCAATTTAAGCTTTACTATCAATCTATAACTTGAAGGAAAATACCTCCCTTCCACAGAACTATTCTGCTCTTGTGGAAGATTTTCTCTTCAAAGCCTCCCTTCTTGCCCTCACTGACTTGCAACTTCAATCTCTCAATGCCTCTATTTCCACTCAAGAACTAACTAAAGTGCTCTCAACCCTACCATTAGGTAAATCTCCAGGCCCTGACGGCCTCTCTAATGAGTACTTCCGCCACTTCCAATCCACTCCCCTGCCCCACTTACAGGATATTTTTAATCAAGTTTTAGACGGGCACTCCTTTCCTCCTGAGATGCTTGAAGCATTGGTGGTCACTATCCCAAAACCAGGCAAAACGACGGATACACACCAAAATTTCAGACCCATTTCATTGCTAAATTTTGATATTAAAATCTTTGCCAAGCTCATTGCAAGCAGACTGTCCCCATTGCTCCCTTCCCTGATCCACTCGGACCAAACTGGTTTTGTGGCAGGTAGACAGGCTTCTGATAATACCAGACGCATTGTGGACCTGGTCAATTTTGCAGAAGCTCAGAACCTCCGCATTTTGGATTCTGCCATTTTACAGTGCAGGGAGAGACGTCAGCAGGCGCTAGGGACAGCGCTAGAAAAAACTTCATTGTGCTGAAAAAACGATTTACAAGTGCAGGGAAAGATTAGTCAAGGGAAAGCATAGGGAGAAATTATTCCACAGCATTTATGTTGAACAGGGTTCAGTAGGTGAGGTTACAGCCTGGGTAATAGGAACAATCCTATTACACCTTGCTGCACTGACTGGGGATCCAAATTGCCATTATACAGCTCTGTAATTCCAACAAACCGTTCTTGTTATTAGGGTGCGAGTGCTGTGTGATACAGCCATTAACAGGTTTTATTACAAGGAAATATTTCTACATCTTATTTGCCCTTGTGCGGTGCAGTTATATGTTCTAAAGCATTTTTTGGCTTGTATTAGTGTGAAAAAAGGGCTTCTTAGCCATTGTGTGGGGAAGTGTTAAAATTACAGCACTTTTTGTCGTGTATTAGCGGCAAAATAAAAATATATTTGCCGTTCAGCGGTGCAGTTACATGTTCTAAAGCTTTTTGTGGTGTGTATTAGTGGCAAAAGAAAATATATTTGCCGTTCAGCAGTGCAGTTATATATTCTAAAGGCAAATGCTCAACAGACAGGATCCGTTTTTCGGGGGTTATTTTTCTGACGGATCAGATAAAGGGCAAAATAATCAGTGACGTCAACACAAGCTTACTGCTGACACCCTCTCCACTCTGTCGGGGGGCTCTACTTGTATAAGCGTTTAATAGAACAGGTTCTGTAGACATCTACATGGAATCAGCTGACAACAGTGTAAAAGGAGTGCGCTTTTTCTTGGCGCTAACATCGACCTGTAAGGCTGAGTTCATACTTGAGTTATTTGGTCAGTTTCGGCCCCATGACTGCCCAAATAAGTGAAGTGTGCAGTGATTCTAAGAGCGACACCTGTCATCTACATGTCATACTGACTCACAGTATTATTACACTACCACAGCAGACTCCCGATGCGTGTTACTGCAAGGCACAATGTTCTACACCACTATAAAGGCTCTCTGCAGCCAAGAAATAGCCATTCTTAAACTAAATCTGCCGCAAATAAATTTGGATAAAACCAAATTTTTTTTTTTTAATTCGGCGAACCCGCCGAATCGAATTTTTGAAAAATTCGCTCATCTCTATTTACGACCACCCTAGCCACCTAACTCAGATGCCAGTGTTGAAAACCTTTCTAAAAGCTGGACCTTCCATACTGAATATTCTCTTCTACTGATATTACCGGACACAAGTTTGCAATTTTAAAGAGCTTGTTAAACATTAAGGGGGAAATTTATACAATGATTTACTCCAGTTTTGTGATTTATGGTGCAATGAAAATAAAATCCATATTTTTAAATTTTTTATCTCTAACAAAAGAGAAGCCAAACAAATGTCCCTCACCAGTCTGGTTGGAGATCTTGCCTTCTGCACAGGGGGCACAGTAGTAGCAGCATTTCTGTTTTCCTTCCAGTTGGACTTTTCTGTATCCGGGAAGACAACTCTCACTACAGGCGGAGCGCGGTGTCTGAAGTAAAAAGTGTCATATAGGATTTGCTTTTGAGGCATATGAGGACAAAGCAAACTTTAAATGTTCACTTTCAGAACAATTCTTGAAGACAAAGAACATTTCCTATGTGAAATTTACCTGGAGAAATTGGGGATTCCAAAAAATTGAGTTGTTATTTATAACAAATTGCAGATGACCACTGTCTTCATGAAATTGTCCAACTGTTTGTTTCCCACAGTATGGTTAGTATATACATGATAGTTCACCAGATCAAATCTAGCCGGAAAGTTTCCTTTATCATGAATCGAATCTCCACCAGAAGTTGTAAAATGAACTCTTCTTATATACTGATTCAGCTAAAAGGGGAAATAGCAGCAGATCAATGAAAGTGTAGAAATATAGAAGAACCAGATACTGATGGCAGGTGAAGAATTTAGGATCCAGTTACAGGAGAAGTAGTGCATGGCTTTATGTGTGCAGCAGAGAAA
>CM065592.1:16519935-16598148 GCA_033119425.1 Bufotes viridis | reverse complement strand
ACCAGCATCAATTCTGTTCTATGTTTTCACGCAGCCCTGGCCTCTATATGAGTGAATGAATGGGTCTTCAGTAGGGCTGCAACGATTAATCAACGCATGTCAATAACATTCAATAACGGAATTGCGCCACTAATCCCATTATCGAACAATCGGCTGGTTCGATTGCAAGGCGCGGCAAGGAATGGGCAGTCAGGCGCTATGCCTGCTGGGTCCCGTAGAATCCTGCACGCACCCGCACCGCTGCAGTTAAGTCTCTGATACATCGCTGGCTGCGATGCTTCGCACCACAAGCCATGTATCAGCAACGGAAGGGGGAGCAGGGGCCTGGAGCGCAGCTCTCAGTGGGGCCGATGCAGTCACTGTACTCTGCACCAGCCCTGCCGCTCACAGCAGTATAAAAAAGTAAGTATAGTAATATAGTAAGTGACGTTACGCCGCTGCCCGCTCTACCTGTTACCGGAGCTTCATTTCAAGGCAATAAAGATCCTTAGCGCTGACTCAAAGTTCAAGTGACGCCAGTTAAGGAATATTCTTTGGAGTATTATACTGCTGTGAGCGGTGGGCTGGTGTATTGGGGGACACTGCTATGGGGAGACCTGTGGATGACACATATAGCATAAGATGCTATATAGTGTCATCAATAGATCCCCCCCATGACGGTGTGCAACCCACTGATCCCCCCTCCCCATAACGGTGCCACCCCGCACAGATCCCCCCTCCCCCATAACGGTGCCACACCCACTGATCCCTCCCTCCCCCTACTTGACGGTGCCATCCACTGATCCCCCATAATAGTGTCATCCATGTGACCGTGTTGTCTTTTTTTACATTCTAATGCAAAATTTTTATAATTATAGGGCATATATTACTCCAGTGGAGCTACAGGTTAAAAATTCTTTAATGTCTTGTTTGTGAGCATTAGTTTTGGACATGATATAAGATGTTTTCTTCTGAAGCGATGTGGTTTGGCAGTTGTTACATTTGCCACATCTGAAAAAAACCTGTAATATCTGCCCAATCTTGGACTGTTGGTAGGTGTTTGATTTCATTTTTATTGGTAGGAGCAATTTTGAGACCAAGATTAGGGGCTTTGGTAAAAGTGATCTGGAGGTGTGTCCAAATAATGGGTCCTATCACTTTATCCTGTTTTATATGATACCAATGATCTTTTATGATTTTTTTAATTTTCTTGTATTGAGGATTATAGGGTAAAATAATTTTAAATGACATGTCGTTTTGAGGTTGTGGACTGGTGTTACTTTTGAAAAAATCTTGCCTATCCATATTCTTTACCCGTTTGAAGGACGAGTCTATGAGGGATTCTGGATATTCTTTTCTAAAAATTGGGTTTTCATTTTTTCAGATTCAAATTCAAAATGAGGTGTTAGGGTACAATTTCTTTTTAATCTACGGAATTGTCCTTGTGGTATGTTCATTAACCATGATGGAAGATGACAACTATCGAAATGAATGAAGCTATTTTTAGCTGTAGGTTTTTGACACGTAGTACATATCAATTTCTGATCATTAACAGATATTTGGAGATCTAAAAACTCAATTTTCGATGTGCTAATAGTTGGGGTAAATATAAGATTGTATGGATTAGTATTGACTTCTGCTAAAAAAGTTTGTAAACTATCTGAATTGTTCTGCCATATGAAAATTATGTCATCTATATAACGTTTCCAGAGCACCAGATCCATCCCCAGCTTAGGTGTAATATATTCCTCTTCCCATTGGGCCATAAATAAATTGGCGTAGCTGGGGGCGAATCTGGTGCCCATGGCCGTACCTTGAATTTGTAAGAAAAAATCAGAATTCCAATAAAAATAATTGTGGTTCAATATGAAATTAATACCCTTGGTTATAAATTCAATTTGATCTGGTGGAAGTTTTGCCTCTATAGTAAGTTGTTTGTAAATGGCTTGTATACCTTGTTGATGGTTGATGCTGGTGTATAGTGACTGTACATCTAAAGTGCCTATATGCCAATGGGGTTTAAATTGTAAATTCTCAATTATGGTAATTACTTGGGTGGTATCTTTGATGTAAGATCTTATGTTTTTAACTCTTGGTTGTAACAGGGTATCTAGGTATTGCGATAAATTACTAGTAATTGAGCCTATTCCTGAGATAATAGGACGGCCTGGAGGGTGTTCTTTGTTTTTATGGATTTTTGGGAGACAATATAGTGCTGGTAGTCTTTTTGGGGAATTTGTAATATATCTATATTCTGTTTCAGATAGTATTCCTTTTATTTTCACCTTTTCACAATAATCCACAAGTTCGGAATGGAATTGTTCCGTTGGGTCACTTTTCAATTTTTTATATGTGTTTGTGTCTGACAGCTGTCTTAGGCATTCTGCATTGTAATCTGTGATATCCTGAATTACAATAGCCCCCATTTATCCGCTGGGTGTATTATTATGTCCTTCTCTTTTTGTAACTGTTTAATCGCTGTAGTTTCTTTTTTAGTCAAATTATGTTTAATTTTTGATGTTTCATTTAGTTTCCTTATATCTCTCTCTACCGATTGTTTGAAGGCTGCTAGTTCTTGTCCTATTTCTTGCCGAGGGTATTTTTTAGATGTGCTTTTTAAAGAAGTATGTTCATAGGTAATATTTATGGGGGTTTCATTCATTACTGGATTTTTCATGTAGTACTTTTTTAGGCAGAGTTTTCGAATAAATTTTTCTATGCCTATAAATGTGTCAAATTTGTTCAAAGTATTAGTTGGGGCAAATTTAAATCCTTTGTGGAGTAGATTTTGTTGTGCTGGATTTAAAGGGGCTTTGCTGAGGTTTATGATGGTATCGTTTGTCTAATCTAATGGTTGTACTTGGTTCTTGTTTCTTCTTCCTCTTCGTATCTTTTTCTTTCTCTTGTTTTAACCTCTCATTTAACCCATTCGGAGCCTGCGATTTAAACCGGTAGATCCATTCGGATTCTTTTTGTAGAATCCGACGAACCCAGTCGCCTTTATGTGGGGATTCCCTCACTAATTCGAGATCTGAAAATGTCAATGATTCTGGTCTACCTTTGTGCGCCTAAATCACATGATTCGCTACTGGTGTATTATTTTTTCTTAAGGACATAATTTACATGCTCACAAATGCGTCTACGTAACTCCCTATAAGTCTTCCCCACATAGTCCTTGGGGCATGGACACTGACATGAATACACTACACCTTTGCTTCTGCAATTGACGAAATCCCTAATATAGTATACCTGTCCAGTGCTGGAGCATCTATTCATTTTCGTATTGCGGATGTATTTACACGCTTTGCCGCTCCCGCACCTAAAAATGCCAAGGGGTTGTTGATCCAACCATGTGCCAGAGATTGTAGGTGGCACATAGTGGCTGTGTACGAGGTGGTCCCTTATACTCCTTCTTTTGCGGAAGGTGACACTGGGGGTCTGGGTAATTTCTTTTTTTGCAGTATCATAGGTAGATATAATACGGATGATATTCAAATTTTTATCCCTACCCATTTGCAATTCACCTTTAGGAGTTAATAGCTGATTTCTGTCCTGATTTTTTAATATTATGCAAAATAACGACTACTTTTGAAATGTTTGCCATTTTTATCGTTTGATAATTGTGATTGCAAAAATAAAAGTTTAAACAAAAAAAAAAATTACTATTAGGGCTCTTTCACACTTGCGTTTTTGTGATCAGGATTATCCCAATGCATTCTGAATGGAGAGAAATCCGTTCAGGATGCATCAGGATGTCTTCAGTTCAGGACCGGAACGTTTTTTGGTCGGAGAAAATACCACAGCATGCTGCGCTTTTTGCTCCAGCCAAAAATCCCGAACACTTGCCGCAAGGCCGGATCTGGAATTAATGCCCATTGAAAGGCATTAATCCAGATCTGACCTTAAGCTAAACGTCGTTTCGGCGCATCGCCGGATCCGACGTTTCGCTTTTTCTCAATGGTTACCATGGCAGCCAGGACGCTAAAGTCCTGGTTGCCATGGTAAAGTGTAGTGGGGAGCGGGGGAGCGGTATACTTACCGTCCGTGCGGCTCCCGGGAAAGAAGCCTTAGATAGCTATGTTTTTGTCGCAAGAAGTGGTCAAGTTTGCCATCAGTATACCGTTTTACCCACCCTCCAGCATACTGACAGAGGAGGTATTAAGCTTAGCAGGTGGCATCGTCACACCAAAAGAGACATGCATAGAGGCATTTAGGAAAATGAATGAGGCATGGATCCATGAGGATTTTCACAGACTTCTGGATGCCAATGATAGATCTGCCATTGATGACATGTATAACCAGCTCAAATTATGGCACTGCCACTACTACTACCCCTACAATTAGTCTGGCTTGTCCATCATGTTCCATACCAGATTGTTATTATTGGAAATTAGGGGGCAACACAGGGGAGGTAAAAGTGGAGAGAACTACAACTTCCAGCATGTCTAGGCTGTTATTATTGGATATTACACAGAGAGAGTACGGCCGTATTCACATCACCGTTTAGTTTTACGTACGTCTGATCCGTCAGAAGAACAGAAAAAAACAGATCCTATATTTCAAGCATCAGTTCTGCACATTCCACATCCGTTTGAGCCATTTCCGCCTGAGATCAGTTATTTTAGAAAGAAAAAAGTCCCGCAGGCAAAACAGAAAACTAAACGGTGATGTGAACCGAGCCTAAGAAGAGAGAACTACAACGCCCAGCATAGGAAATAACTATAACCCCCAGTATGGCCAGATTTATTATGGGGCATCAGTATACATTACAGAGAGAGGATATAATAGGACAGAACTACAGTACAACTCCCAGCATTACCAGACTGTACTAAGGCAAAAGTTGAAATTACATGGAGTGGGATATAATAGGACAGGACTATAACTCCCAGCTTTTCTAGGGTTATCCCAGGACACCACTTACCTCTTCTCCAAGCACAGAAGCTCCGCCCCCTAACAGCGACATCCCACAGATCTTTCACCAGTTTTCTGCACTGGTCACATGATGATGACATCACCAAAGGTCCTTCTCCACATCCTATATTCTCCTCTCAAAGGTAGCTGTAAGTGTAATTAGTGGGCGTGGCCTATCTTCCACTGCGGGCCCCCTTTCCCCAGGGGGGACCCATATCAGCTGCGTGGTCTGCCTCTATTGGAGGTACACCACTGCGTAGTGCTATTTTACTAAACAAGTTGGTGGGAAAAAAGTACTAGGGAGGAAGAAGGGTGCTCACATCTAGTGGGGTAGGGCTTGCTTTAATTGGCTCCCAGGGCAATAAACAGGCTGTATTAGACAATGAGTGCTGCAGCAAACAGGGAGGTGCCCTAGCAGAACAAGCAGAACGCCATTCTGTGCTGGCCTGTGAATGAGGGTGGTAGGGTTTTACAGTGTCCGCCAGAGACAGTGAACGGAAAGGTTAGAATTAGAAAGAAGAAGAATTGTGTATGTAGAATAGAAACAGGCAGGGAAAGCTGTCAGCCAGGGAGTGAGAAGTGAGGAGCTGAGGCTTTGCCTCCTAGCAGAACTGCAGCTGCTGCCTGCAAGGACATTTCTTAGATTTTGTTCCCCCATTTTAACAGAAATCCTTTTTTGGGGGTGGGGTGGGCAGTGTAATAAACATAAAACTTTACAAGACGTGTTCTTTCGATTTGGCATTTTAAATCTCAATCAAAATACCTTAAACACAAGTTGAAACTTTGGTCAGGGCATCTCACATAGTTATTTATTTTTTATTAATTTTTTTTTTAAACAAGGTCGCAGACAAAATATCACTGATTGATTACGTAATATTATTTATTTCTGTCTCCACACGGTTCAAATTTTTTTTCGGGGGGTTGTTAAATTTAATAAAACCAGCATATACATCATCAGTACACTAATACAGAGGGTAACGCACAAGAGTATTTGTGAGTGATAACAAATTTAGGCCTAATTTCCATTTCCATTTATTTCTATCTCCACATGGTTTCAGGTTTTTGGGGTTGTTGAATTTATTAAAACCAGTATATATGTGATTACTACACCAATACACAGGGTAGCGAACAGCATTATCTGTGAGGCCCAAAAATGTCATCGCTATGAAAGGGTTCCTAACAAATGACCCAGTGCCAGAATGTGAGTAGTGGCAACACCAACTATCCTGTCAGAAGTAGTAGTAGTAGTAAGCAGGTTGTCCTTGGCTACGGCGGAAAGATGCAACATTATTGTTGAGGAGAAATAGGATAAGATTGTGGATTGGATGGCTCAGTCCTCCTCTCAGTTGCAGCAGGATGACATGGAGGTAATTTCAGAGTATGACACCAAGCTATGCAGCCAGGGGTCACAGTGTTCCTCCTGCTCCTCCTCTTTTCAGCCACAACAGGCCTTACAGTGGAGTCCTCTCAGTCTTCACTGCCCCTTCCTAGTGGGGTGCCTTTCTTTTCCTAAGAAGTGGCAAGAAAACACCACTACGCCCTGCAGAAGATAGTCAAGAGAGTCTTATTATTGATGAATTGTGTGAGAGCCATTACTATTTGGGCTTCCCTGAGGAGGAGATTTGGGAGGAGGCTGAGAACCCCATTCATAGCTGTGTTGGTGGTGGTAATAGTGGCACCTGTAGCCACGGCATTGGAGGTGGGGGCAGCAACTGTAAAAGTCGGGGAAAGAGCAGATGTGATATACTGTAACCATATCTCCCAAAGAACAGCTAGAGCCAAGTCTGCTCTGGATCTGCTGATTCCGCTGACGAACGTGGCAGAGCTAATCCGAGCTTGGCTGCCTGTAGCTCTGTGTGCACAACTTTAGTGTGGTGTTTTTTCTCAAGGCCATCACACAAAACCACAGCCATGTGCAAGATGTGCAGGATTAAAATAAGCTGTGACTATTCAAACACAATTGTAGGTACCAGAGCTCCATTGCAGCACATGAGGTGGCATGATCAGATCTTTTGGGAAAATACAACTGGCCAGCATTCCAAATTATAACAAGTCTGTCCTCCTTCCCCTGGTCCTCTATGTGGCAGCCAACCTGCATCCCCAAGCAATACAGTATCTTTGTCATCATCACCTTCTTCTTCTCCTGCTAAGACTCTTACTTGTCTTCTGCTCCATGATGAGACATCTTTAACAGAATGTTTGGCCATGAAAAAACTTTTTCTCCACCAGGAATTAGCTTTTCTACAAACTGGCCATCTGGCCACATTTCTTGAGGTGCAGTTGCTGCCATATCATCGTGGCTTGCACAAGGTGCTGGCAATGTCCAAGAGACTGTCCCTTTTTTTCAGCCGTTCTCATGCGGTGTGGTACGCTCTCCTGGACTTGCAGCAAAATAATGGTCTGCAGCTACATCGCTTAATCTGCAACGTTCCAACTCAATTCAACATTGCACATGCTCAAACGTCTGTACAAGCAGTGGAAATCCGAGTTGTCCCTCATCCTCCTCATATGTATTTTTGAAGATACGCTGACGCTCATGCAACAGGCGGCGATGAATATGGAGGAAGAACAACGCATATTGCTGACGCCATGGATTTCTGGGCAAGCAAACAGGGACAGTGGCCCAAACTGGTACACCACGCTTTCTTCTTTCTTGCCCAGCCTTCAGTGTCATCTCGGAGAGGGCTTTCAGTGCCATGGGGGGCATGGTGACACCTAAGTGGACCAAGTTGTCCTCCATTAGTCCCCAAAACATCACTTTTGTCAAATGTAACCAAGCCTGGATTTGAAAGGATTTTCATACTCATCCGGCTTAGGCTGATCTGGCTGTGCTGATGGGGCCCCATCTTGCCACTGTTGCTGCTTGCCTGTCTGCTTGCCATCCTGCCGCCATCAGACTGTTGCTGCCATCATGCAACTGCTGCAGCCTGCAGACCATCATGTTCTATATGGCTGCTGCTGCCTCCATCATGCCACTGCTGCCTTCATGCCACTGCTGCTGCCTGTGCCTGTCATCATCTTCAATAAGGCTGCTGCAGCCTCAATCATGCTGCTGCCTGCCTGCCAACATGTAAAATATGGCTTCTGCTGCCACGGCCTCAGCTCTTCACTCTGCTAAACCCCTACTGCCACCACTATTAATGAAGTATCACCCACTAATACCACTATGATCACTATTACCACTACCCACACTACTACTACTACTACTACTATTACCATCACTACTACTAGCCATAGACATCCAATCTACTGCTTTGTATGTCCCATGCTATGCTGCTTCTGCTGTCGCTACTATTGAGGCCATGTGTCTCTATTACCTTACCCTTTCCACATCCACACTGTACTGATGCTGCTCACAATTAAAAGGGAGAGAGAATGTTATAGGCTTTTTCAGAATGAGCTAATTTTTCTTCTGACAATCAACACTTGTGCGTGTCGTATGAACAGGCAATCTGACAAAAAATAAAAAAAAAATTCTCATAATACCATGTGTGCTTAAACATCTGCCCCCAATAAGGGACAATTTTTGGAAGCTTTGGAAAATGAAAAAGCTGAACACATGTGCCAACGTGGTGCGCTTTAAAAAAATCTGTATGTTAACAGCATCAAACATGCGTTTACCCATAACTATGTATGTCAGTGTTAGGGTGGGTTCACACTATTATTGCTATGGTTATAACGGAAAATAACGGAATGCCCAGACAGAATGCAAAACGGAAGTCTTTAAAAGGCATTCCGTTTGCTTTCTGTCATAATAAATAAAGTCTATGGGAAAGCATAACGGATCCATCTGGGTCCCATTATGCAAGACGGAAAACAAAGTCCTGTCCATAGAACTTTGTTTTCCGTCTTGCATAACGGGAACCAGACGGATCCGTTATGCTTTCCCATAGACTTGTATTATGACAGAAAGCAAACGGAATGCCTTTTAAAGACTTCCGCTTTGCATACCGTCATAATAGAAGTCTATGGGCAAAAGAACGGATCCGTCCTTCCGTCTTATGGATTCAGTTATGTTCCGTTATAACCACGTTATAACGGAAGGCCATAACGGAAACCATAACGCTAGTGTGAACCCACCCTTACCCAGACTGTACTATTGTTGTCATTGTGTTCCAGAGCTTGGGGGGAGGAGGGAACAAAAAAATTAACAAAAAATAAACTAAAAGAAATAACAAGTTTTCCTAAAGATTCTGAATCCTAGGATACAAGAGTGTTTTATATACAAATTATCAGGGTACTTGGAGCAACTTTGGTTCAGTCCAAATCGATTTGGATCCAAACCAAACTTTTTCAAAAAATTTGGCGAACCTGACTCAAAACAAATGTCGAGTGGTTCACTCATCAATGCCCTTAGCCCTTAACTGTTTCTCTGCTGCACACATAAAGCCATGCACTACTTCTCCTGTAACTGGATCCTAAATTCTTCACCTGCCATCAGTATCTGGTTCTTCTATATTTCTACACTTTCATTGATCTGCTGCTATTTCCCCTTTAAGCTCAATCAGTATATAAGAAGAGTTCATTTTACAACTTCTGGTGGAGATTCGATTCATGATAAAGGAAACTTTCCGGCTAGATTTGATCTGGTGAACTATCATGTATATGCTAACCATACTGTGGGGAAGCAAACAGTTGGACAATTTCATGAAGACAGTGGTCATCTGCAATTTGTTATAAATAACAACTCAATTTTTTGGAATCCCCAATTTCTCCAGGTAAATTTCACATAGGAAATGTTCTTTGTCTTCAAGAATTGTTCTGAAAGTGAACATTTAAAGTTTGCTTTGTCCTCATATGCCTCAAAAGCAAATCCTATATGACACTTTTTACTTCAGACACCGCGCTCCGCCTGTAGTGAGAGTTGTCTCCTCGGATACAGAAAAGTCCCACTGGAAGGAAAACAGAAATGCTGCTACTACTGTGCCCCCTGTGCAGAAGGCAAGATCTCCAACCAGACTGGTGAGGGACATTTGTTTGGCTTGTCTTTTGTTAGAGATAAAACATTTAAAAATATGGATTTTATTTTCATTACACCCTAAATCACAAAACTGGAGTAAATCATTGTATAAATTTCCCCCTTAATGTTTAACAAGCTCTTTAAAATTGCAAACTTGTGTCAGGTAATATCAGTAGAAGAGAAAGGTTTTAGACACTGGCATCTGAGTTAGGTGGCTGGGTGGTCGTAAATAGAGATGAGCGAATTTTTCAAAATTTCGATACGGCGGGTTCGCCGAATGAAAAAAAAATAATTTGGTTTTATCCAAATTTATTTGCGGCAGATTTAGTTTAAGAATGGCTATTTCTTGGCTGCAGAGAGCCTTTATAGTGGTGTAGAAGTTAGAACACTGTGCCCTGCAGTAACAAGCATCAGGAGTCTGCTGTGGTAGTGAACTAATACTGTGAGTCAGTATGACACGCAGATGACAGGTGTCGCTATTAGAATCACTGCACACTTCACTTATTTGGGCAGTCATGGGGCCAAAACTGACCAAATAACTCAAGTATGAACTCAGCCTTACAGGTCGATGTTAGCGCCAAGAAGAATCGCACTCCTTTTACACCCTCGTCAGCTGATTACACATAGATGTCTACAGAACCTGTTCTATTAAACGCTTATACAAGTAGAGCCCCCCGACAGAGTGGAGAGGGTGTCAGCAGTAAGTTTGTGTTGACGTCACTGATTATTTTGCCCTTTATCTGATCCGTTAGAAAAATAACCCCCGAAAAACGGATCCTGTCTGTTGAGCATTTGCCTTTAGAATATATAACTGCACTGATGAACGGCAAATATATTTTCTTTTGCCACTAATACACACCACAAAAAGCTTTAGAACATGTAACTGCACCGCTGAACGGCAAATATATTTTTATTTTGCCGCTAATACACGACAAAAAGTGCTGTCATTTTAACACTTCCCCACACAATGGCTAAGAAGCCCTTTTTTCCCACTAAAACAAGCCAAAAAATGCTTGAGAACATATAACTGCACCGCACAAGGGCAAATATGACATAGAAATATTTCCTTGTAATAAACCCTGTTAATGGCTGTAACACCCCAATAACAAGAACGGTTTGTTGGAATTACAGAGCTGTATAATGGCAATTTGGATCCCCACTCAGTGCAGCAAGGTGTAATAGGATTGTTCCCATTACCCAGGCTGTAACCTCCCCTACTGAACCCTGTTCAACATAAATGCTGTGGAATAATTCCTCCCTATACTTTCCCTTGACTAATCTTTCCCTGCACTTGTAAATCGTTTTTTCAGCACAATGAAGTTTTTTCTAGCACTGTCCCTAGCGCCTGCTGACGTCTCTCCCTGCACTGTAAAATGGCAGAATCCAAAATGCGGAGGTTCTGAGCTTCTGCAAAATTGACCAGGTCCACAATGTGTCTGGTATTATCAGCCTGCCACAAAACCAGTTTGGTCCGAGTGGATCAGGAAAGGGAGCAATGGGGACAGTCTGCTTGCAATGAGCTTGGCAAAGATTTTGATATCAGAATTTAGCAATTAAATGGATCTGAAATTTTGGGGGGTATCCGTCGTTTTGCCTGGTTTTAGGATGGTGACCACCAATGCTTCAAGCATCTCAGGAGGAAAGGTGTGCCCATCTAAAACTTGATAAAAAATATTCTGTAAGTGGGGCAGGAGAGTGGATTGGAAGTGGCGGAAGTACTCATTAGAGAGGCCGTCAGGGCCTGGGGATTTACCTTATGGTAGGGTTGAGAGCACCTTAGTTAGTTCTTGAGTGTAAATAGGGACATTGAGAGATTGAAGTTGCAAGTCAGTGAGGGCAGGAAGGGAGGCTTTGGAGAGAAAATCTTCCACGAGAGCAGAATAGTTCTGTGGAAGGGATGTATTTTCCTTCAAGTTATAGAGTGATTGATAGTAAAGCTTAAATTGATTGGCGATAAGGGATCTTGGAGTTTAGCTTTGGTTACGGGATGTAGTAAATACGGGATTTTAGATTTGGATTGTTGCTTTTTAAGTTGTTGGGCTAGGAGGCGTCCTGCTTTATTCCCTTTGGAGTAGTATTTGGATTTCATCCTGAGAAGGGATTTGTGGTAGTTTTGGTGCAATAGGGCACTAAGTTTATTCCGCACTAGTCGAAGGGAGTTAGAGCATTGTGGCGTGGGAGTGACTTTGTTTACTGCTTCCTAGTCAGCTATTTCTTTTAGAGTTTGTGTAATTTGTCTATCTCTGAGCTTTTTCGCTGTGATGTTTAATTTAATCAAGGAGCCCCTCATATAAGCTTTATGAGCTTGCCATAATACAAATTTGTTCGAGACAGACCCAGCATTAAAATGGAAATATTCTTCTAGGTGTGTAGAAAGCTCATCTACATGCTTAGGGTTGCTAAAGAGGTATGTGTTGTTCCTCCATACCGGGGCCCTGTGGGATTGGAATTGTTCATCTAAAATAATTGTAATTGTCTGACAACTTTATAAGGCCTATGTCGGTGGAAAGGGTATGAAGTAAGGAGATGTGGTCTACCATGAACAGGTCTATTCGTGAGTACGAAAGATGTGAAGGCGAGAAGAAAGTGTAGTCTTTTTCTAGACTATGTTGGGCTCTCCAAGCATCTACTAGGCCTTCCGTATGCAGAAAAGAGGCAAGTCCCGGGTCGGCCCTATGAGTGGTAGAAGTGGAATCATGGGCTGGATGGAGTACCGAATTAAAGTCTCCACAGAGGATCAATTTTCCTTGTTTAACTCTATTGACATTGCGCATAAGTTTGTGCAGGAAAGCTAACTGATGGGAGACTAGTGTATATACAACATTGTTAATGGAGCATACTACAATAATGTATTGACCCAAGGTGTCTAGCTTATTAGCGATGGATGTGAAAGCGACAGTATTCTTAACAGCAATGAGTGTACATCTCTTTTTCCTACGGAAGTGCAAGTGAAAGACATTTGGGAATAAGCGGTGGTGCACTCTGAATGCGTTCGCCTGGAGTAGGTGGGATTCCTGCACGCACAAAACATCAGCGCTGGAGGTCAAGGCTTCAGACCACAGATGGGATCATTTCTGAGGGCAGTTGAGACCCTTGATGTTGAGACTTATAATCTTTCGCCCATCGCACGAGGAGGCAAACACCTGTAAGAGGAACAGCGGAGATGCAACGTTAATACAATTACAGTACTACTAAGCAAATTTAGGGTGGCATTCCCGTAGGTCAGCAAACCAGACAATAGATACACAATGGGGGATGGGTGGGAGAGAGAGAAGAAAGGAAGACGAAAAGAAGACCTAGAATAGGAAAATGAAAAGACAAAACGTTTAGAGAAACGGAAATCGTCGCCTATAGGTCAAACGGGCGAAAGTCCAGTACTAGAGCTGGCGGTCTTGAGATCTGGAGGAAAATATGGATAGGAATAATGCACTATGAGGTTGCGGATGATTTGCCCAACGGTGTTAGTCCTAAGCTTCAAAAATCCCTGCAACAGATGGGAGAGTTGGATCCTGAAGGTGATATCCGCCTGGAGGTAGCGGAAATAGAAAGTAGGACCAACGTCTTAGATCTCTGAAGTGGATGGAGGTGGTGAGTCGTCGACACCGGTAAATACCCTTCGGTGGTTCGTGTAGGTAATAGGATCCGCCATAGCTGGAGAAGTTGTTTCCCTTTGTCCAAGGTTTTAATCGCGTGGGTTTGTTCATTCCTGCGGACTAGCAGTTTCAGGGGGTAACCCCGCTTATATGGGATCTCGTTATCCCGAAGGGTGATGGTAATAGGCAGTATTGCCCTGTGTTGGCAGAGTGTAAACATAGATAAGTCAATAAAGAGTTAGACTTTTTGGTAGGGAGCAGGGACTGGATGCCTTTTCCGCGCTGCGGACATCAAGGCTTCTTTGGTGTGAAAAAAGTGAATGAGTGCGAGGTATCACGCGGGATGTTAGATCCCAGGTGAGGAGACAGGAATCCTATGGGCCCTGTCAATGATTATATAAGGGGCTGGAATCTGCAGCAGGAGCGCTTTCATGAGGCCTTTTAAGTACGGTTGCAACTCTTCAGGGGTAACGTCTTCAGGAATGCCCTTGAATTTTATATTGTTTCGTCTGGAGCGGTCCTCCATGTCCACCAGTTTTAATTTGATTGCCTCTAGCTGGTCAGCCATGTCATTGTGAGCATCTATAACCTCGTTTTGGGAGAATGCATATTCGCTCATCTTTGTTTCAATGTGACTGATTTTGACTGCATTCTAGTAAATAAAGGGTTAAGCAGCCCCTCTATATCTGTGTGAAGAGAGGTTTTCAGGGCCAGTAGCATGACTTTAAGGGAATCCTCTGTGACTGGCTTATTGGAGGTAGGGAGCATTTGAAAGGGTCATCCAACCTCACAGCATGCTGTTGTGAATGGGGGGATCACTGACCTGCGGCCTGCCCGTAGCGTCAGGGCCTGGAGCATTTGGTTGAGGGCTGCGAGCTGGTGAGCAGGAGATCAGGCGCCATTTTGGGCCTTAGAGACCTTGTGCTCCGCAGCTCTGGCTTCTTCTGGCATCGGAGGAAGGGACGGCTGAGGAGAATGCAGGAGGTAGGTGATCCCAGGGGGGCCTGGTGGAGATGTAGAGCGGACCGGAGGTGCGGGAGACAGAGCACCAATAGCGGATGCTGGTGGGGTCCCGGGAGCGGAGTCGGCGCCATCTTTAAGTCTGCCCCTGGAGAAGAAGGTCTCGACTAAGCCGTCCTGAAGCTTGAGCAGATATCTTTTTGACTTCGCCATGATGGCAGGGGAGGATGAGGACGTCGGGAGGCACCAGTATCTGCCATACGAAAGCTGTGTTAAGAGGGGCAAGCGACGGCAAAGTCGCTGTGGTGCAGGAGCTCCTCGTTCAGGCGGCCATCTAGCTTAGCAGCCTAGCCACACTGATTTTTAATACAGAAATATTGGCCTACTAAAATGTCTGTTCAGTATAGGCACTTAATACTTGGTCAGGCTCCTTTTGCGATGAGTTACTACATCAATGCAGCATGGCAAGGAGGTGATCAGCCTGTGGCACTGCTGAGGTGTTATGGAAGCCCAGGTTGCTATTATAGCGGCCTTCAGCTCATCTGCATCTAGTTTCTCTCATCTTCTTCTTGACAATACCCCATAGATTCTCTATGGGGTTTAGGTCAGGCAAGTTTGCTGGCCAATCACAGTCACTCACACCAGGTATTGGTACTTTTGGCAATGTGGCCAGGTACCAAGTCCTGAAATGAAATGAGCAGCTCCATAAAGCAGAAGGAAGCATGAAATGCTCAAAAGTTCTTGAATGGCGAATTCTTGACAATCCTTTCAAGGCTGTGCTAATCCCTGTCATAGAGGGCACCTTGGCCTCCTTCTCTGCTCTGTATTTGTCCCAAGTGCCACTGTCATCACCATTGCCCCTACCACCACCACTGTGGCTACACGTCCCACTACTACTACCACCATCAAAACTGCTATGCATGGGGTCCCCGCCTCTTCCTGAACCTCCTCGTGGCAGTTCAAACGCTGACTGCTATCACACAACTCATCACCAGTGAGACTCTTGAGTGTTTTCCATAGTGTATGGTGGGGTTTTGTTGTCTCTTCTTAGGAAAAACAAAGACACCCCACTAGGAGGGGGCAGTGAAGACAGAGAAGATAGAACTGAATTTCTCTGAGGAAGAAAGGAGGTGGAGCATGAGAAATGCTGTGAACCCTGGCTTTTAGGCACAGTGTCAAAGTCCATATTAGGTAGACCTGACCTCCACATCATCTTTTCATCATTTTATCCTCTTTGTCGTTAATAATAACATCCTTTCAATACCCAGGAAGAACTTTTGCCTACTACTACTAATACTACTACTACTAGCTGGATGGCGCATGCTGCTAGAGCTGCTACTACTCACATTCTGACTATGAGTCTTTAATTTTCCACTCTTCCATTTTCCAGACATTTTGTTATGAGGCCTAAATGAAAAGTCACGGGCTCGGAATCCACATATTATTAAAGGGTATAAGCAAAATTGCAAATGTAATTTAAAGACAGAGGCACCATTAAATGTCCCTTCCCGTCTACAAATACACTGCACACTGTTATTGACAATTTACTTTGAGAATAATGCAGTGTTTGCTATAAAATGTCTTTGAACAAACATTTAATATAACTGGTTCATCAACAAAAATTTTGTACTAATGTGTGTGAAACATATGGTCTAAAGCAATAATGCTAAGTTTGCATCAAAATGTTTTTGAACTATGTGTTTAATACTATTAGTATAAAAATTGTGTTTTTCCATAGTGCAAGGCTTTTAATAACAGATATAATGCACTGAAAAGAATATGCAGTTGCTTAGCATTTGCAGCAGAATGCCGTTGGAGTGTTGTACTAGCAATAATTCTTTGTAGGAACTTGAGATTAAAAAAGAAGGTGTCTTTGTTTAGATACAGGGTTTTTGTACTGCAGAACTGCTAATCTGAAACTTCTGTAGCAGCAAGTAACTGTATTAGGGCTCATTCAGACGACCATAGTTTTTTGGGATCCGCAAAACAAGGACACCAGCTGGTGTGCGTTCTGAACTTTGCAGTCCACACATGGCCGGCAATTGTGCCCAAGAATTGGACATGTTCTATCTTTTTTGCAGGGCCGCTGAACAACACAACAGATGCGGATAGCACACAGTGTGCCGTCCGCATCTTTTGCAGCCCCATTGAAATGAATGGGTCCGCACCCATTCCGCAAAATTGCGGAATGGATGCAGGTTCATTAATATGGTCTTCTGAATCAGCCCTTAAGCGGAGTGTGACCAGTCCCAGTTCAAATAGGGAATAGGCCCCAAGCAGGGACAGGTTCCTGACGGGTCGCCCCTATCGGGTCGGGTGCTCTGTGTATGTTAGGCAGGGACCGCTAGCCCCTCCCCCTTTGTAGGTAGCGCTACAGTATTAGGGTTCCCTATTTTGCCAGCAACATCACAAGCTTTGGCTACCTCAACTCTACCGTTATCAAACTGAGAGACGGGCACCTGCAAAGCATGATTCCTGGGTTGGGTAAGACCTTTCCAATTATTTTCCAGGCAGCTACTATTCAGGTGCACAAGTGAGTTTGTTGCATATTTTATTACATTTTCTCACGATATAATTTGAGCACAGTATTATTACTTTGTTTACTTTTATTCTAAATTAGTAGAAGTTATGTTTTCTAATTAGGTCCAAGTCCCTGGAGGTTTTGTGGTATTGATTGGTGGGACACTCAAATATCAATACATTTTTACGTGTGTAGTGGATATTATTATCATTATTTGGTTTTGTAAAAAATTAGACCCTATCTAAGACAGTCAGTCAAAAAATAAAACAAAGACTATGACTCTCAGACAATTGAGACACTAAAATATGATTTTTAAATTATTGTGCTAAATTGAAATAAAAATAAAAAACCTTGTGCCATAAAGTGTATTAATGAATTATCAAAAAATCATATGTACCTAAAAATGGTACCAATAAAAACATCAACTCTTCCTAAAAAACAAGCCCCTGGACAAGGTGATCTATGGAAAAATATAAAAATAAGGTGTTCAGAAAATGGAGACACAAAAACATAATTTTTTTTCAAAAATGCTTTATTATGTAAAATTCAAAAAACGAACAAAGTAGACATATTTGATATCATTGCGTCCATAACAACCTGCTCTATTAAAAAAGCACAGGATCTACCCTGTCAGATGAATGTTGTAAAAATAAAACGGTACCAAAACAGACATTTTTGGTTATCTTGTCTCTAGAGTTGAGCGGACACCTGGAAGTTTGGGTTCGACGGGTTCAGCCGAACTTCACAAAAAATTCGGGTTCAGTACCCGAACTTTACCCCAAACTTCATTGGAGTCAATGGGGACCTGAACTTTTGGCACTAAAATGGCTGTAAAAAGACTTGGAAAGGGCTAGAGGGCTGCAAAAGGCAGCAAAATGTGCTTAAGAGCATGTCAAGTGTTCTGCAAACAAATGAGTATAGGGAAATAACTTAAAATAAAATAAATCAAAATTAAAAATTATTAATCTGCAACTCGGAGGAGAAGGTGGATGTGGAGTCGGAGGTTGAGGAGGCGGTGAATGTGGTGTTGTAGGTGGAAGTTGCGATGGAGGAGGAGTTTGTGGTAGCCAACAATGTTTTTGGTTTTGTTTTTAAATTGGGGTAGCCCCAAAATAATGGGACAAATAAAAAAAGAAAAGAAAGAATAAGTGCACTTGAGTACAAGAATGTACAGTTGTGTTCAAAATTATTCAACCCCCAATGCTGTAAAGGGTTTTAGGGAATTTAGTGTACATTTGTAATTGTGTTCAGAATGAAATCTTACAAGGACTTTTTAAAGAACCAAATGCAACTAAAATGACATCAATTGTTTTTGTAATACAGTATTAAATGTTTTTTGTGATTTCTTCATTGACACAATTATTCAACCCCTTAAAGACGACCACTCTTAAGAACAGAGGTTCATTCAAGTGTTTTTGATCAGGTATTGAAAACCCCTCTGGATGTCAAGGAGCAGCAATCAAGCAGAATAAGCACCAATTAGGCAGATTTAAAATGACTGTGATACTCAGCTCCTTCTAGACATTTCCTGGTGTGTTTACAGACATGGTGAAGTCAAGAGAATGGTCCAGGAAGACTAGAGAAGAGGTGATTTCTCTTCACAGGAAGGGCAATGGCTATAAGAAGATTGCAAAGATGTTAAACATACCAAGAGACACCATAGGAAGCATCATTCGCAAATTCAAGGCAAAGGGCACTGTTGAAACGCTACCTGGTCGTGGCAGAAAGAAGATGCTGACTTCGACTGCTGTGCGCTACCTGAAGCGCAAAGTGGAGAAAAGTCCCGTGTGACTGCTGAGGAACTGAAAAAGATTTGTCAGATGCGGGTACTGAAGTTTCAGCTCAGACAATAAGGCGCACACTGCGTAATGAAGGCCTCCATGCCAGAACTCCCAGGCGCACCCCCTTGCTGTCTCCAAAGAATAAGAAGAGTCGACTACAGTATGCCAAAAGTCATGTGGACAAACCACAACAGTTTTGGGATAGTGTTCTGTGGACTGATGAAACAAAATTAGAACTGTTTGGGCCCATGGATCAACGCTATGTTTGGAGGAGGAAGAACAAGGCCTATGAAGAAAAGAACACCTTGCCTACTGTGAAGCATGGCGGGGTCAATCATGCTTTGGGGCTGTTTTGATTCTACAGTTACAGGGAAGCTTCAGCGTGTGCAAGGTACCATGAATTCTCTTCAGTACCAGGAGATATTGGATGAAAATGTGATGCAGTCCGTCACAAACCTGAGGCTTGGGAGACGTTGGACCTTTCAACAGGACAATGATCCCAAGCATACCTCAAGTCCACTAGAAGCATGGTTGCAGATTAAAGGCTGGAACATTTTGAAGTGGCCATCGCAGTCACCAGACTTAAATCCGATTGAGAACCTCTGGTGGGACTTAAAGAAAGCAGTTGCAGCGCGCAAGCCTAAGAATGTAACTGAACTGGAGGCTTTTGCCCATGAAGAATGGGCGAAGATACCCGTAGATCGCTGCAAGACACTTGCAAGCTATGCTTCACGTTTAAAAGCTGTTATAACTGGGAAAGGATGTTGTACTAAGTACTAAGACTGAATGTCACTTGGGGGTTGAATAAAACTGATAATGATGTGAGCACAGAAAAGACATTTGTGGTTATTTCATTATAAATGTTATGTTATTTTTGTCTGACTTACAAGTGCCTCTTTGATTTAATTGTAAACAAGATGACGGAAATGATCAAAATCAATGTCAAACTGGCCAAAACAATCAATTTCAGTGGGGGTTGAATAATTTTGAACACAACTGTATGGTTGAGGCCGGTATAAATGTCTATCCTGCAAAAGGTACAGACAAGTCTTTTGGGATCCAAGCCTGGTTCATTTTAATGAACGTGAGCTTGTCCACTTTGGCTGTGGACAGGCGGCTGCGTTTGTCTGTAATGACGCCCCCTCCAAGACATAGCACCTCCAAGACATAAAGGGCAAGCTCAGGCCATGTGGACAATTTGGAGACCCAGAAGTTGAATGGGGCAGAACCATCAGTCAGTACGTGTAGGCGTGTGCACATGTACTGTTCCACCATGTTGTTCAAATGCTGCCTCCTGCTAAGACGTTCCATATCAGCTGGTTGTGCTGGTTGCTATGGCATGGTGACAAAGCTTTTCCACATGTTGGCCATGTTAAACCTGCCTTCTGAGGTGCTGGCCGTGACCCAGCTGCGTTGGCAACCTCTTCCTCCTCCTCTGCCTTCACCTTGTGCTTCCACTTGTCCCCCGGTGTCAGTTGGGAATGCCCTCAGGAGCGCGTTTACCAGCGTGCGCTTGTAGTCGCGCACCTTCCTATCACACTCCAGTGAGGAAATTAAGGACACCACGTTGTCTTTGTAACGTGGATTCAGCAGGGTGGCAACCCAGTAGTCAGCCCAAGTTAAAATATGGGCAACTCTGCTGTCGTTCTGCGGGCACTGCAGCATGTAGTCGCTCATGTGTGCCAGGCTGCCCAGAGGTAAGGATAAGCTGTCCTCTATGGGTGGTGTATCGTCTGTGTCCTCCGTATCCCCCAGCCACGCTCCAGTGATGGCTATGAGCTGCGTTAGGTGCCACCCTGCTGTGAACCTGGTTCCTCCTCCTCTCTACCTTATCTTCCTCTGCTCTCCTCCTCCAGAACTGTGCCCTGGCTGGCCAAATGTGTACCTGGCTTCTGCTGGTGCAGGAACCCACCCTCTGAGCCATTTCTGAATGACTGGGCTGAAACCCTTTAAAATGACCCTCATCCTCCTCCTCCTCTTCCTCCTGTGCCACATCCTCTTCCATCATCGCCCTAAGTGTTTTTTTAAGGAGACATAGAAGTGTTATTGTAATGCTAATAACAGTGTCACCACCACTGGCCATGTTGGTTGAGTACTCGAAACACCGCAACAAGGCACACAGGTCTCGCATGGAGGCCCACTCATTGGTGGTGAAGTGGTGCTGTTCCGCAGAGCGACTGACCTGTGCGTGCTGCAGCTGAAACTCCACTATCGCCTGCTGCTGCTCGCACCGTCTCTCCAGCATATGCAAGGTGCAGTTCCACCTGGTGGGCACGTTGCATATGAGGCGGTGAGTGGGAAGGCCAAAGTTACGCTGCAGCACAGACAGGCGAGCAGCAGCAGGGTGAGAACTTCAAAAGCGCACACAGACGGAACGCACTTTCTGAGGCAGCTCTGACATGTCTGGGTAGTTTTTAAGGGATTTCTGCACCACCAAATTCAGCACATGCGCCAGGCAAGGGATGTGCATCAAACCGGCTAGTCCCAGAGCTGCAACGAGATTTCACCATGATCGCACACCACCAGGCCAGGCTTTAGGCTCACTGGCAGCAACCACTCATCGTTCTGTTATTCTATGCCCCTCCACAGCTCCTGTGCAGTGTGGGGTTTGTCCCCCAAACACATGAGTTTTAAAACCGCCTGCTGACGTTTACCGCTGGCTGTGCTGAAGTTGGTGGTGAAGGTCTTTCGCTGACAGGATGAAGAGGTGGTAGAAGAGGAGGAGGAGGAAGCAGAGTAGAAGGAGGAGGCAACAAGAGGCAAAGAATAATGCTCTGCGATCCTTGGTGGTGGAAGGACATGCTCCAAACCGCTATCCGCCTCGGGCCCAGCCGCCACTACATTTACCCAGTGTGCAGTTAGGGAGATATAGCGTCCCCGCCCATGCTTACTGGTCCATGTATCTGTGGTCATGTGGACCTTGCCACGGATGGCGTTGCACAGCGCACACTTGATTTTATCCTCCACTTAGTTGTGCAGGGAAGGGACAGCTCGCCTGGAAAAGTAGTGGCGGCTGGGAACGAGGACTCGGGGACAGCCACCGCCATCAGCTGTTTAAAACAGTCCGTCTCCAGATGGAATGACAGCATTTCACAGGCCAGTAAATTTGAAATGCCGGCATTCAGGGCCAGGGATCGAGGGTTTGGGAGATGGACAGCTGAACGCTTGTGTGTGACATGGTGTAGATGCTTGGTGATGGTGACGAAGGTGGTGGTGGCATATCCTCTGTTTGCTGGGTGGCAGGTGCCACTGTGACTCCAGAGGTGGAGGAAGAGGCAGAGACAGCAGCAGAAGAGGAAGCGGGAGGAGCCTGAGACCTTTTTTGGTTTTTAAGGTGTTTACTCCACTGCAGTTCGTGCTTTGCATGTAGATGCCTGGTCATTTTTGAAGACAGAATTCAGACCGCGCGTTGGAATCGAAAGTCCCAAAAAGCAGTTCACCTGTCCCTCCATAAAATGTCGAGGTCTGCAGATATCCTGGATTTCCAATATCCTGCAACTTGTAAAAGATACACAATAGTGAAGTTCCGTGAGGTTCCTCACCCTTTATTCCGCACAGATTATACTCACAAAAGTGGCAGATTTTTCAGGCACATCAAAAAAGAAGCTGCAGCTTCAGCCCTTTATACGATCAGAAGGCACGCTTCCACAGTAGCAGAAAGGGTGTAGCATAAACTCAGGTATACACCGACTTCAGAGGAGGCTTCCTTTCACTTCAAACACTGCAAAGCTCGGAGCTTCTGGTTTGCAGTGTTTGAAGGAAAAGGAAGCCTCCTCTGAAGTCTCCAAGCGTGCCTGGACAACTCCGAATGCCTTGGATACCACGTGAAAGGTGGCTGCGATACGGAGCACGTGATAAAGTCCCACCAGCGTGGTCAAAATAGGGAAAACCTACCTAGGAATATAAGAAGGCACGGAGGCAGTGGGTAAGATTGCTCCAATATTGAATGCCGGCATAGTTTGCAGAGATAATTACAGGCGGTGCACAGTACTTTCAGTGGGACGCCGCTGTGAACACTGCCACACGCGGAGGCTATCAATACCTCTGCAGTGTGTTCGTGTGACTATTTAACACAAATAACAGACAAATGGAATGGGTTGTGGTCTGGATCAAGGACATGGATTACTAGATGATTGGTCACAACTGTAAATCCACTCCGACATCGTTGCTGTGGTATTGAATTAGGTGCCACCTTATATGGATGGTGCAATATTCTTATGATTGCTTCTAATATTTGATGTGCTCTATATATTTGATGCTGCTATATGGTTTTTTTTTTTATTCAAATCTGACGCTGCTACATTGATGCTGCTATTGATCTTTATATGATTTAAATCTGATGCTGCTATTTTAGTCTCTTTGCTCAGGAAGTGGTTTTGAGTATATGGATGTTACTGGTTGCCAGGATTTAGATACAAAGTTGAAGTATAATGTTAGTACCATTTTATTGTAATTGAAATATTGCGGTAATAATTTTTTGGATTTTAAGTACGATTATTATAATAAAGTGTGAATCCAGCGATTCATTAGAGTGCCCAGTCTTATTACTACAAATATTGAGTTTTGTTTGGCTGTTAACCCTCAATGTGTTAAAGAACAAAATGGATTAAAATGGAAAATCTGCCAAATTTCATCTCCATTTTCCTTTAATTCTTGTGGAACACCTAAAGGGTTAACAAATTAGTCAGTAAGTTAACGAATATGGATGGAATTATTTAGCAATGCTAAGTTGAAACGGCAATGCGATTAAGCAGATATATAAGAATCGCATCGCGATTTCAACTTAATTCTCACATCCGACAGTACATTCTACTGGAGGAGGCGTTCCCATGGTGATCGGTAGCTCAAAGTTGTAATCGCAATGCGATTAAGCAAATACATAAGAATCGCATTGCGATTCCAACTTTAAGTACTCAACTTTTAAAATCGTACACCACTTTAAGTTCCAAAGTTGCAATCAGCGTCGAATAGAACTTAAAGCTGTCTCTTAGTCAGTTTTAGTATTGGTGTGCTGTAATAGAAGTTGCATTCGTGCGCGAATATAACTTAGAGCAATACAGTCAACTTTACACTGTTAGTTTTATTATCGCGATAATACAACTATTCAAGAATCGTGTACGTGCGTCTGTACGTGTGTGCGTTACCTCGGACACTATTCTATTTTGCCAGCCACAGCTGGAAACCACTGATTTATTGGTATTGCTATTTTGGCGATTGAATTTAACCCCAGAAAATAATCTATCCTTTGCCAGACAGCAGACAGTATTATACTTGTCTAGCCAAAGCTGGAACACCAGATTTAGGGATTGGTATTTGGGCAATTGTATTTAACCCCTTAATAAAATATAGAAATTTCTTTCCTGAGTTTCTAGGGGTGACAATTAGCACAGCCAAGCCCCTGATGTAGAGATATAGCAAAAAGAAAAACTAGTATTGATGGATTGATGGACTTGGTGGCAGCTTCTTCTGGCGCACCACAAGTCACAAAATGGCCGCCGATCAACCCAGAAAATAAGTGACAGAAAAACGCTCTGTGCAGCCTAAAAACCAGCGAGCAAGTAACTAGCAGAAGTTCAATGATTCTCAGCTGTAAATTGATCCGTTCATTAGGTGCTGTTGCTGACTTTTCCCTGCCTAATCTCGCCCTGATAGAAGCTGCGTCCTCTCCCTACACTAATCAGAGCAGTGTGACGTGCGGCGCTACGTGACTCCAGCTTAAATAGAGGCTGGGTCACATGCTGCACTTGGCCAATCACAGTCATGCCATTAGTAGGCATGGCTGTGATGGGTTCTTAGGGCAAGAAGTAAAATGCTAACTGAACTCTGTATGTATAGAGGAAAGACTATCAGTCACCGCTAGGGCTGCCTCCTTGACCTTAAAGCTCAGAAAGAGCAGGAATTCAAATTAATAAAACACAAGTTTTGCTGAATCTTTCTCCATAAAACTACATATCAATCTTCTCAGCTCCTTCTGCTCTATAACATGGTGACCATAGCTTAAATTGCATTTTCATGGTGACGGGTTCCCTTTAAAAAAAATATTTTATGTTCATTTCATGTTCAGTACGTTTCTACTCAGCCATATTGGTTTCCTTTATTTCCTGCACAGAATTAACAAAATATATAAATAAATAAAAAAAACTTTTAGATTCGGTGTCCATATTTACCAGAACCCGATCCCAAGTCTATAACATTAAGCTCTTCTCTTAGTTTAGCTTTCAGGTTTTTGAACCTTCCTCTTCTAGGACTGCATTAAATATTATAGTGAAGCTTATAATATTATGGTCACTGCTACCCATTTGCTCCCAGACCCAGATATTTAATATTGGGTCTGCTCTGTTTGACAAGACCAGATCAAGCAAACTATCTCCTCTAATCAGATCAATGACCAACTGAGAGAAAAAAATTATGGATAAAAACTTACAGCTTTTAGCATAACCAGAGGGCTCAAGGTTCCAATTAGGGTGGAGATAGTTCAAATCCATCATAATTAGGGCCCCATTATTATATTTATATGAAAATACAATATTAGCCACACAATTAGTGTTGAGCAAATTGAAGCCAAATTGACTTTGATCCAAAAATCTGGCAAAAATGTATTCGACCTCGAAGCTGAACTTGCTTGCACTTCGTGGTAACAAATCTATTTTTCCTTTAAAAAAAAATACTCACCCCATCCATTTGTGCGCCAAGAGGCTGTCGCAGCCATCTTGATTGAAATCTTGCGCAAGGTGTTGTATGAGGGTGCGCTGGTAGGGCGTAGTGGCATCATCATCATCACTCCCTGTCATCAAGTCATCACATCACTGAGCGAGATTTTGGGCGGTGTCTTCAATCAAGATGGCTGTGACAGCCTCTACTCGAGCAAATTAATAAGGTAATTTTTACCCTGATTAACCCCGGAAAGGCCTAATTGTAGACTTAGATGCCACGACCAACGATGAAAGAGGCTGAGAGGTTCAATGACGAGGTACAGTGCGATTGCCATTCTCCATCATTGTGCCCGCTATGCGCTTTGTGACAAAGTAATTTCAGACTAATCAAATTTATTTGTAAAATTCGGCGAAGCAGCCAAATCAAATTTTTCGTAAATTCACTCATCTCTACACACAACTTTTCCTCTCTTTCTCTTCTACAGATATGGAAGAATGCTTAGAGTGTCCTGAAGACCAGTGGTCTAATGAGAGAAGAGATGCCTGTATCCCGCGACCACTTGACTTCCTTTCATATGAAGATACAATGGGATTATCTCTCGTTATTATCAATCTCTTCTTCTGTTCTGTGACGTTCGTTGTGTTGGGGATATTTATAAAGCACAAAAACACGTCAATTGTGAAAGCCAATAACCAGAACCTGAGCTATATCCTGCTCCTTTCTCTGCTCTTCTCATTCCTATGTCCTCTCTTATTCATCGGACGTCCAACAAGGATGTCATGTCTGCTACGACAAGTAACTTTTAGGATCATTTTTAGTCTTGCAGATTCTTCTATCTTAGCTAAAACAGTGACTGTAGTCTTGGCTTTTCACACAATTCAACCAGGCAGGACAATGAGGCAGTGGTTGGGGAGACATCTGTCTACATCATTACTCATTACTGGTACAATAGGAGAGGTTGTGATCTGTGTCTTCTGGTTGTCTTTCTATCCACCATTCCCAGATTATAACACTGAAATAGAAGTCGGAAAGATAATATTACAGTGTGATGAGGGATCTGCCATTGCTTTCTACTTGTCCATTGGCTACATTGGATTTCTGGCTATGTTGAGCTTTATTGTAGCATTCTTGGCCAGGAAACTTCCAGACACCTTCAATGAGGCTCAGTACATCACCTTCAGCATGCTGGTCTTCTGCAGTGTGTGGATCTCCTTCATCCCGGCCTACCTCAGCACCAAGGGGAAATACATGGTGACTGTGGAAATTTTTGCCATCTCATCTTCCAGTGCTGGACTTCTGGGCTGTATCTTCATTCCCAAATGTTACATTATTCTAATGAGACCAGAATTGAACACAAAGCCTAATCTAATTTTTTCACGAGAATAGAGGAGAATTATGATTATATACAAATCTCCACAATGCTAGAATTAGCCAGTCTTTCCCATTTATCCTTATCTTCTGTGGTTCAGTATTTAGCACTGGTGTCTTGCCATGCTCAAGTCCTAGGTTCAAATTTGGCCAAGGACAAAATCTGCATGGAGTTTGGATGTTCTCCTGTGTTTGTGTGGGTTTCCTCAAGTTGCTACAGTTTCCTCTCACGCTCTAAAAATACTGGAAGAGAATTTAGATTGTGAGCTCCATTGGAGACATCAAGTAATATTAATAAAGTTTCATTCATTGAAATCTGTAGAGGTAATTGGGAACCCAGAGTATCATACATGACTCCTCAAAGCAATCTGGGCACTTTCAGTTCAGGTCCAATTTATTCATACTGGAATGGAATATGCTGACAGATTTTTTCGAATTGGATGCAAAACAAATTTCAAGTCATTCACTGATCTTTACTTCCAAGACCAATCCTCAGGATAGGTGTCCAATATCAAATTGGCGGGGGTCCGACACGCCTGCCGATCAGCTGTATGAGGAGACGGCGCATACAGTGCGCATGTGCCGTCTCCCTTTTCTCTACCTGCTCACAGCTGCAAAGACCATAGACAGCAGCAGCAGACAGGAAGAGATACGGGAGATGGCACGTTCGCACTGTGAGCGCCATCTCCTCATACAGCTGATCGACTGTGATGCCGGGTGTTGGACTCCCGCCGATCTAATATTGATGACCTATCTTAAGGAAAGGTCATCAATAGTAAAAGCCAAGACAATCTCTTAAATTACATTGTTTCTCACCTGGCTTTCTCTTCCTATGTTGGGGCCCTAACATATCTAAATACTCTAGATAAATTTTATGATTTTGCACAGATATTACCATCTTAAGGGGACCTCAACATTGCAGTTAACCTAGCTTTCGATACCTCCATGGATGCTTCTGTGCACTTCCCAGAATGAAGAGAAAAACGGTCCAGCTTCACTGGAAAACTTGAGGCTTTATTGAATCCCGTGCAGATAAAAACCAACGTACAGCAATGCAAGAAATCGACCGGTTTCGGATCACTATAGATGCGGATCCTTAGTCATGATGCACAGGACGAGGTCCGGGCTCCTGGTTTCCTGTGGACGAGCGCGACATTCTCCAGTGTTTCTTCTGTGCACTTGCAATAATAATCTAGGGAGTGTCCAGAAAGCATTATGAGAGGCCGACCTAGAGGATACCTGAAGTACTATCCATGTGTCCTCCAATGATTATACTTACTTCTCTAGAGTGCAAACTTCTTTAAAGTTGAAGTATAATGATATTAACATGATATGCAAGTTGGATGAGGGCCCTATTACTATTTCAGATCACGACATGGTGTTGACTTCCATGCAATTCACTAATGAAAATCCATCTAGAAACACAAAGAATGACATTGGAAAGCGCAAGTATCCGTAACAGGAGAGCTTATTGCCCTGGGATGGCTGTGACAGCCTCTACTCGAGCAAATTAATAAGGTAATTTTTACCCTGATTAACCCCGAAAGGCCTAATTGTAGACTTAGATGCCACGACCAACGATGAAAAGAGGCTGAGAGGTTCAATGACGAGGTACAGTGCGATTGCCATTCTCCATCATTGTGCCCGCTATGCGCTTTGTGACAAAGTAATTTCAGACTAATCAAATTTATTTGTAAAATTCGGCGAAGCAGCCAAATCAAATTTTTCGTAAATTCACTCATCTCTACACACAACTTTTCCTCTCTTTCTCTTCTACAGATATGGAAGAATGCTTAGAGTGTCCTGAAGACCAGTGGTCTAATGAGAGAAGAGATGCCTGTATCCCGCGACCACTTGACTTCCTTTCATATGAAGATACAATGGGATTATCTCTCGTTATTATCAATCTCTTCTTCTGTTCTGTGACGGTCGTTGTGTTGGGGATATTTATAAAGCACAAGGACACGTCAATTGTGAAAGCCAATAACCAGAACCTGAGCTATATCCTGCTCCTGTCTCTGCTCTTCTCATTCCTATGTCCTCTCTTATTCATCGGACGACCAACAAGGATGTCATGTCTGCTACGACAGGTGACTTTTAGGATCATTTTTAGTCTTGCAGATTCTTCTATCTTAGCTAAAACAGTAACTGTAGTCTTGGCTTTTCACACAATTCAACCAGGCAGGACAATGAGGCAGTGGTTAGGGAGACATCTGTCCACATTATTACTTATTACTGGTACAATAGGAGAGGTTGTGATCTGTGTCTTCTGGTTGTCTTTCTATCCACCATTCCCAGATTATAACACTGAAATAGAAGTCGGAAAGATAATATTACAGTGTGATGAGGGATCTGCCATTGCTTTCTACTTGTCCATTGGCTACATTGGATTTCTGGCTATGTTGAGCTTTATTGTAGCCTTCTTGGCCAGGAAACTCCCAGACACCTTCAATGAGGCTCAGTACATCACCTTCAGCATGCTGGTCTTCTGCAGTGTGTGGATCTCCTTCATCCCGGCCTACCTCAGCACCAAGGGGAAATACATGGTGACTGTGGAAATTTTTGCCATCTCATCTTCCAGTGCTGGACTTCTGGGCTGTATCTTCATTCCCAAATGTTACATTATTCTAATGAGACCAGAATTGAACACAAAGCCTAATCTAATTTTTCACGAGAATAGAGGAGAATTATGATTATATACAAATCTCCACAATGCTAGAATTAGCCAGTCTTTCCCATTTATCCTTATCTTCTGTGGTTCAGTATTTAGCACTGGTGTCTTGCCATGCTCAAGTCCTAGGTTCAAATTCTGGCCAAGGACAAAATCTGCATGGAGTTTGGATGTTCTCCTGTGTTTGTGTGGGTTTCCTCAAGTTGCTACAGTTTCCTCTCACGCTCTAAAAATACTGGAAGAGAATTTAGATTGTGAGCTCCATTGGAGACATCAAGTAATATTAATAAAGTTTCATTCATTGAAATCTGTAGAGGTAATTGGGAACCCAGAGTATCATACATGACTCCTCAAAGCAATCTGGGCACTTTCAGTTCAGGTCCAATTTATTCATACTGGAATGGAATATGCTGACAGATTTTTTCGAATTGGATGCAAAACAAATTTCAAGTCATTCACTGATCTTTACTTCCAAGACCAATCCTCAGGATAGGTGTACAATATCAGATTGGTGGGGGTCCGACACGCCTGCCGATCAGCTGTATGAGGAGACGGCGCATACAGTGCGCATGTGCCGTCTCCCTTTTCTCTACCTGCTCACAGCTGCAAAGACCATAGACAGCAGCAGCAGACAGGAAGAGATACGGGAGATGGCACGTTCGCACTGTGAGCGCCATCTCCTCATACAGCTGATCGACTGTGATGCCGGGTGTTGGACTCCCGCCGATCTAATATTGATGACCTATCTTAAGGAAAGGTCATCAATAGTAAAAGCCAAGACAATCTCTTAAATTACATTGTTTCTCACCTGGCTTTCTCTTCCTATGTTGGGGCCCTAACATATCTAAATACTCTAGATAAATTTTATGATTTTGCACAGATATTACCATCTTAAGGGGACCTCAACATTGCAGTTAACCTAGCTTTCGATACCTCCATGGATGCTTCTGTGCACTTCCCAGAATGAAGAGAAAAACGGTCCAGCTTCACTGGAAAACTTGAGGCTTTATTGAATCCCGTGCAGATAAAAACCAACGTACAGCAATGCAAGAAATCGACCGGTTTCGGATCACTATAGATGCGGATCCTTAGTCATGATGCACAGGACGAGGTCCGGGCTCCTGGTTTCCTGTGGACGAGCGCGACATTCTCCAGTGTTTCTTCTGTGCACTTGCAATAAGATCTAGGGAGTGTCCAGAAAGCATTATGAGAGGCCGACCTAGAGGATACCTGAAGTACTATCCATGTGTCCTCCAATGATTATACTTACTTCTCTAGAGTGCAAACTTCTTTAAAGTTGAAGTATAATGATATTAACATGATATGCAAGTTGGATTAAGGGCCCTATTACTATTTCAGATCACGACATGGTGTTGACTTCCATGCAATTCACTAATGAAAATCCATCTAGAAACACAAAGAATGACATTGGAAAGCACAAGTATCCGTAACAGGAGAGCTTATTGCCCTGGGATCGAAGGTTAGGAAGGCCCTTTCAAATCACTGAAATTCAAACAAGCCATCTACAGCCCTTGAAGCTCAAAAGGGGCCTGATCAAGCACAGGCAGCAATCAAATGACAAACTTAATCATATAAAAGCCAAACAAAACTAATATGCCAGGTTCAAACGCTATGCTTATGGGGACGGGCGGATAGACTTTGATGAAAAAAGGGAGAGGCTCGAACATTTCTTAAATCAATTCTCACAGATTCTAACACAGAAGAAATTGTGGATGCCTTTTATAAATTATATCATGTTCTTTACAACTTAGAGATGCTGTTATGGTTCCCCCGGCATTCGCTGCCTCTGTGCGGGGGAACCAGATCAGCTGGGCAGCCTGCTCTGAGATCATAGAGCCCAGGGCCAATGATAAGGCGCGCCAAGGCTCCAGAGCATCTGGACGCTCAGCTGGCAGCTCCGCCTAGCACGAAGAGATATCAGCATGAGCTGTTCCCAGCACACTATTTAAGCCTGGCACCTGCATGTGCAGGTGCCAGTGAATTTCTTGCCCTCTGGCTCCCCCTGCTGTTCCCTTGCATTAATTGAAGTATCCTCTGGCTTGGATTTCTGGACTGGCATTGTGACTACGTTTTTGTCTTCTGACGATTTGGTAAGGTATTGATCCCGTGTTTTTTTTTTTTTTTGCGTGTTGGTTTTCCTGTTTGCTTCTGAAGTTTCTTGCATTTAGTTGCCTGACTGGCATTTGACCCTTTACCGTACAACCTCTCTCTGATTGTTTGTCTGTTTGTTGTTCCCCGTGTGTGTGTGTGTGTGTATGTGTGTGTTCCTCGCACATATTTCAGCATAAAGACTGAGACCCAGTTGTGGGGTCACTGTCAAGGGTAACCATGCAAGTTGATAGGGATAGTGGGTTGAGGAAGTTTTTGTCACTACCAGAGTTTTGAGGAGTTCTCACAGCTCTGTTTCTCTGCCCCTGTGATGAGGTCTTTACTTTCATTTTCACTCCTTTCCCTCTTCCCAGCTGTTCCTTCTCTGATTGATTCCTCTTCCTTTAAATCACCCCTCTTCCTGTTTCACCTTGCGGGTTATATTTCTCATCTTGAGTTGTGTCAGCCGCTGGAGTATCTACACTGCTGTGGTCTCTTTACACTGGATGTGTGTTTTGCTGAAGCAAGCAACATTGGATATTGTCTGCTGAGATTGGATCTGTCTTCACTGCTGCTGCAGCCCCTACAGAGAAGTTTGCAGACATTGTTGGTTTTGTTTATTTGCTGACTGGATCTGAGGCGACCCCGGTTTCCGTCCGTATACTGAGCAGGGAGCCGGTGGCCGTGCCCCCCCCCCCCCCTTTATCATAGGGGTTTCAGGTGTCACTCAGCCTTAGGTACGCGGGCATGCCTCGACCCACCATCAGGGTCTGGGCATGTGCATAGCAGCGCAGGGAGAGCTCTTAGGGTCTGACAGGGGTTACCTTTTATGCTCCCTAGTTTGGGTCCGCTCAGTAGCTTGTGCACTGATTGTACTCCTGTTGTTCGCATATACTCGTGACATTATAACCCGCCCTAACCGTCTTTTGACATGAATCCGCTTTCTGACCTGGTTGACCGCATGCAGGGTCTTTCTTTGGAAGTAGCGGATCTCCGTCAATCTATGACGCTTCAGGCATCTGGGTCTGCTAGCGTCCATGGAGTTTGTTGCGAGCCGAAGGTCTCACTTCCGGAGACGTTCTGTTCTGACGTTTTGTTCGCTTCAGAGAGGCTTGCAAACTTCATTTCCGCTTGCTTCCCCATTCCTCTGGTGATGAGGAGCAGAGGGTGGGGATTATCATCCCCATGCTCAGGGGTAATGCTCAGACTTGGGCTTTTTCGCTGCCATCAGGGGCACTCCCCCTTCGATCAGTGGATGGATTTTTTGTGGCCCTCGGGCAGATATATGATGACCCGGATCGTGTTGCTCTGGCTGAATCTAGCTTACGTTCTTTATGCCAGAACAAACTGTCTGCTGAGCTTTAGTGTTCTGAATTTTGGAGATGGGCAGCTGATTCAGGTTGGAATGATGCTGCACTCCGAGTTAGTTCTGTCTCTCAGAGAGATTAAAAGATGCATTTGCTTTCCATGAGAGACCAACGTCCTTAGAGTCTGCCATGTCTCTAGCGGTACGCCTGGACAGGCGCCTTAGAGAGAGAGAGGAGACTTCTCTTCCCTGCCATTTTCAGCCTAGGGGCAGTGGGGCGGACTCATTCAATGTGCAGGGGCCTCATCCTGCCTCGGCTCCCTCTGAGGAGGAGGCTATGCAGCTGGGTCGACATGCCCCTGATAAAGGAGGATTTAGTCCTCAGAGAATGATGTGTTTCTGTTGTGGGGGCATTGGTCATTTGGCAAATGTTTGCCCTCTAGGAGATTCATGAATTTTGCTGAGGGTGATAATAAAAGAAAAACCTCAAAAGGTAAAAAAAACTCAAGGTTTGCTCCATCTGCTACCCTGGGCAAAGTTGATGTGGGGATAGATGCTTTTCCCTTGGCCTGCACTTCCCGTTTTCTCCTATCTGCCAGGGTGGCGCTAAGGAGCAAAGTAATTTCTTGTGAAATTTTTGTTGATAGTGGAGCAGCCGTCAATCTTATTGACAATAAATTTGTAGCCATGCATGGTTTTCAGGTTTGCACATTAGAAAAGGATATACCTGTTTTTTCTATTGACTCTGTTCCACTCTCGCAAAGATCCCTAAAGGGCATAGTTCACAATATCCGATTGACTGTGGGTGATGCTCATGTGGAGGATATATCTTGTTTTGTCCTTAGCGGATTGCCTACTCCTCTAGTGTTGGGGTTACCCTGGCTCACTAGACATAACCCCACTATTGATTGGCAAGCAAGGCAAATAATTGAATGGAGTGAGTTTTGTAGAGAGAATTGTCTCACGGCGACTTTTGCAGAGGTTACTACTAAGACTGTGCCATCATTTCTCTCTGAATTTTCGGACGTATTTTCCGAGAGTGGTGTTCAGGAGCTACCTCCTCACCGGGAGTATGACTGTCCCATTTATCTAATTCCCGGCACCAAGCTACCAAAGTCACGCCTGTACAATCTCTCCCAACCAGAAAGAATCGTTATGCATACCTATATCTCTGAGAGTCTGGGTAAGGGGCATATCCGTCCCTCAAAATCTCCTGTTGCCGCTGGGGTTTTTTTTTTGTTAAAAAAAAGATGGCTCATTAAGACCTTGCCTAGATTTTAGGGAGCTGAACCGTATCACGATTCGCGATCCCTATCCCCTTCCTCTGATCCCGGACCTCTTCAACCAAATTGTTGGGGCCAAGGTTTTTTCTAAACTGGATTTGAGAGGCACGTACAACCTGGTCAGGGTCAGAGAGGGGGATGAATAGAAAATGGCCTTTAATACCCCTGAGGGGCATTTCGAGAATCTCGTTATGCCTTTTGGCTTGATGAATGCTCCGGCCGTTTTTCAGCATTTTGTTAACAGTATTTTCTACCATTTAATGGGGAAATTTGTTTTGGTGTATCTTGATGATATTTTGATTTTTTCCCCTGATGTTCAGACCCATCAGGATCATCTTTTTCAGGTTCTGCAGATTCTGCGGGAAAATAAATTGTACGCCAAGCTGGAGAAATGTGTTTTTATGGTATCGGAGATTCAATTTCTGGGTTTTCTCCTCTCTGCTTCTGGTTTTCGCATAGATCTGGAGAAGGTCCGTGCTGTGCTTGAGTGGGAGCTCCCTGAGAATCAGAAGGCATTGATGCGCTTTCTGGGTTTTGAGAACTATTACAGAAAGTTCATTTTGAATTATTCCTCTGTTGTCAAACCCCTCACTGACATGACAAAAAGGGGCGGATTTTTCCTCTTGGTCGGAGGAGGCGCTTGCAGCTTTTTCTAAGATTAAAGAGAGTTTTGCGTCTGCTCCCATCTTGGTGCATCCCGATGTTTCCTTACCTTTTATTGTTGAGGTGGATGCTTCCAAGGTGGGTGTGGGTGCGGTTTTGTCCCAGGGCCCTTCTCCTGCCAAATGGCGACCCTGTGCCTTTTTCTCTAAAAAACTCTCCCCGGCAGAGAAGAACTATGATGTGGGAGATAGGGAGTTGTTGGCCATCAAGTTGACTTTCGAGGAATGGCGCCATTGGTTGGAGGGGCCAGGCAACCTATCACCGTTTTTACCGACCATAAGAATCTGGCGTACTTGGAGTCGGCCAAGCGTATGAATCCGAGACAGGCCAGATGGTCTCTGTTCTTCTCCAGATTCAATTTTGTCGTTACATTCCGCCCTGGGATCAAAAATGTGAAGGCTGATGCTCTCTCTCGCTGTTTTCCGGGAGGAGGAAACTCCGAGGACCCGGGTTCTTATTTTGGCGGAGGGGGTAGTTGTTTCTGCTCTGTATTCTGATTTGGAGGCCGAGGTCCAGGCTGCCCAGACTGAGGCACCTGCCCGTTGTCCTTCTGGGAAGTTGTTTGTGCCTCCTGAGTTACGTCACAAACTCTTCAAGGAGCATCATGATACTGTTCTTGCTGGTCACCCCGGGAGTAGAGCCACGGTAGATCTCATTGCTCGGAGATTTTGGTGGCCGGCTCTTCATAAGTCGGTGGAGGGTTTTGTGGCTGCTTGTAAGACGTGCGCTCGCGCTAAGGTCCCTCGTTCACGGCCTTCAGGTCCCCTTCTCCCGTTACCCATACCTTCCCGTCCTTGGACACACCTGTCCATGGACTTTATCACGGATCTTCCTCGTTCCTCAGGGAAGTCGGTGATCCTGGTGGTGGTGGACCATTTTAGCAAGATGGCTCATTTTGTACCCTTCCCTGGTTTACCTAATGCTAAAACGTTGGCGCAAGCTTTTGTCGACCATATTGTTAAATTGCATGGCATTCCCTCTGATATTTTTTCCGATAGAGGCACGCAGTTTGTGTCCAGATTCTGGAAGGCTTTCTGTTCTTGCCTGGGGGTTCGGCTGTCCTTCTCTTCTGCTTTTCACCCGCAGTCGAATGGTCAGACTGAACGCGTCAATCAGAATCTGGAGACATATTTGCGCTGTTTTGTGGCAGAGAACCAGGAAGATTGGTGTTCGTTTCTCCCTCTTGCTGAGTTTGCTCTGAACAACCGTCGTCAGGTGCATATGGGTTCTTTGGTGCATATGGGTTCCATCCACAGTTTGGGACATTCTCGGGAGGGACTCCTTCTGGTTTGCCTGAGGAGGAGAGATTTTCCTCGTCTTTGTCTACCATTTGGCAAAAGATTCAGAGTAATCTAAGAAAGATGAGTGAGAAATATAAGCGTGTGGCTGATAAGAGACGTGTGCCTGGTCCGGACCTGAATGTGGGTGATCTGGTGTGGTTGTCTACAAGAAATATTAAACTGAAGGTTCCCTCCTGGAAATTGGGTCCCAAGTTTATTGGGCCTTATAAGATCCTGTCCATCATCAATCCTGTTGCCTTCCGTCTTGATCTTCCACGGGTTTGGAAGATACATAATGTATTTCACAGATCTCTCTTAAAACCATATGTCCAGCCCATGGTACCCTCCTCTTTGCCTCCTCCTCCGATTTTGGTTGATGGCAACCTAGAGTTTGAGGTTTCCAGAATTGTGGACTCTCGCCTTGTCCGCGGTTCTCTTCAGTACCTCGTTCATTGGAAGGGTTATGGTCCTGAGGAGAGGATGTGGGTTCCGGTGTCGGACATTAAAGCCACTCGCCTCATCAGGGCTTTTCATAGGGCTCATCCTGAGAAGGAGAGTCCTGGGTGTCCGGAGTCCACCCGTATAGGGGGGGGGGGTACTGTCACTACCAGAGCTTTGAGACGTTCTCACAGCTCTGTTTCTCCACCCCTGTGATGATGTCACTACTAGAGCTTGGAGGAGTTCTCTCTGCTCTGTTTCTCCGCCCCTGTGATGAGGTCTTTACTTTCAGTTTCCCTCCTCCCAGCTGTCCCTCTTGTGATTGATTCCTCTTCCTATAAAATACCCCTCTTCCTGTTTAATCGTGCGGATTTTACTTTTCGTTTGACCTGTATCTCTCGCTTGAGTATCTTCACTTGTGTGATATCTTTTCACTGGACTTGTGTTCTGCTGAAGCAAGTACTTCGGATATTGTCTGCTGACTTTGGATCTGTTTTCACTGCTGCTGCAGCTCCTTCAGTTAAGTGTGCAGACATTGTGTGTTTCAGTTTGTTTGCTGACTGGATCCGAGGCGACCCCGGTTCCGTCCATATACTCTTCAGGGCACCGGTGGCCGTGCCCCTTCCACTATTGTAGGGGTTACAGTGGTCATCAGCCTTAGGTACGCGGGCATGTCTCGATCCACCATCTGGATCTGGACATGGGATTAGCAGCATAGGGAGAGCTTTTAGGGTCTGACAGGGGTCACCCTTTATGTTCCCTAGTTTGGGTGCGGTCAGTAGCTATTCACTGTATATGCTCTTGTTACTCACATACAGCCCTGACAGACTTTCAGTTATTTAGGCTTCAGCACCCCGACAGAGGAGAGAGGTCCCACAGCAGAGAATCATGCATCATATCACCCATCACTGGAGAAGGCCACTTTCAGTTATTTAAGCCCCAGCACCCAGACAGAGGAGAGAGGTCCCACAGCAGAGAATCATGCGTCATATCACCCACCACTGGAGAAGGTCACTTTCAGTTATTTAGGCCCCAGCACCCAGAGAGAGGAGAGAGGTCCCACAGAAGAGAATCACGCGTCATATTACCCACCACTGGAGAAGGCCACTTTCAGTTATTTAGGCCCGAGCACCCAGACAGAGCAGAGAGGTCCCACAGCAGAGAATCATACGTCATATCACCCACCACTGGAGAAGGCCACTTTCAGTTATTTAGGCCCCAGCACCCAGACAGAGGAGAAAGGTCACACAACAAGGAATATGGCGTCATATCACCCACCACTGGAGAAGGCCACTTTCAGTTATTTAGGCCCCAGCACCCAGACAGAGGACAGAGGTCCCACAGCAGAGAATCATGCGTCATATCACCCACCACTGAAGAAGGCCACTTTCAGTTATTTAGGCCCCAGCACCCAGAAAGAGGAGAGAGGTCCCACAGCAAGGAATCATGCGTCATATCACCAACCACTGGAGAATTCGTCTTTCAGTTATTTAGGCCCCAGCACCCAGAAAGACGAGAGAGGTCCCACAGCAAGAAATCATGCGTTATATCACCCACCACTGGAGAAGGCCACTTTGAGTTATTTAGGCCCCAGAACCCAGACAGAGGAGAGAGGTCCCACAGCAAGGAATCATGCGTCATATCACCCAACACTGGAGAAGGCCACTTTCAGTTTTTTAGGCCCCAGCACCCAGACAGAGGAGAGAGGTCCCACAGCAAGTAATCATGCGTCATATCACCCACCACTGGAGAAGGCCACTTTCAGTTATTTAGGCCCCAGCACCCAGACAGAGGAGAGAGGTCCCACAGCAAGGAATAATGCGTCATATCACCCACGACTGGAGAACGCCACTTTCAGTTATTTAGGCCACAGCACCCAGACAGAGGAGAGAGGTCCCACTGCAAGGAATAAGGCGTCATATCACCCACCACTGGAGAAGTCTACTTTCAGTTATTTAGGCCCCAGCACCCAGACAGAGGAGAGAGGTCCCACAGCAGAGGAATCATTCGTCATATCACCCACCACTGGAGAAGGCCACTTTCAGTTATTTAGGCCCCAGCACCCAGACAGAGGAGAGGTCCCACATCAGAGAATCATGCGTCATATCACCCACCACTGGAGAAGGCGACTTTCAGTTATTTAGGCTCCCAGCACCCAGACAGAGGAGAGAGGTCCCACAGCAGAGAATCATGCATCATATCACCCACCACTGAGAAGGCCACTTTCAGTTATTTAGGCCCCAGCACCCAGAACAGAGGAGCGAGGTCCCGACAGCAAGGAATCATGCGTCATATCACCCACCACTGTAGAAGGCCACTTTCAGTTATTTAGGCCCCAGCACCCAGACAGAGGAGAGAGGTCCCACAGCAAGGAATAAGGCGTCATATCACCCACCACTGGAGAAGTCTACTTTCAGTTATTTAGGCCCCAGCACCCAGACAGAGGAGAGAGGTCCCACAGCAGAGAATCATTCGTCATATCACCCACCACTGGAGAAGGCCATTTTCAGTTATTTAGGCCCCAGCACCCAGACAGAGGGAGAGGTCCCACATCAAGGAATCATGCGTCATATCACCCACCACTGGAGAAGGCCACTTTCAGTTATTTAGGCCCCAGCACCCAGACAGAGGAGAGAGGTCCCACAGCAGAGAATCATGCATCATATCACCCACCACTGGAGAAGGCCACTTTCAGTTATTTAGGCCACTAGCACCCAGACAGAGGAGCGAGGTCCCACAGCAAGGAATCATGCGTCATATCACCCACCACTGTAGAAGGCCACTTTCAGTTATTTAGCCCCAGCACCCAGAAAGAGGAGAGAGGTACCACAGCACGGAATCATGCGTCATATCACCCACCACTGGAGAAGGCCACTTTCAGTTATTTAGGCCCCAGCACCCAGACAGAGGAGAGAGGTCCCACAGCAGAGAATCATGCGTCATATCACCCACCACTGGAGAAGGTCACTTTCAGTTATTTAGGCCCCAGCACACAGAAAGAGGAGAGAGGTCCCACAGTAGAGTATCACGCGTCATATTACCCACCAGTGGAGAAGGCCACTTTCAGTTATTTAGGCCCCGTCACCCAGACAGAGGAGAGAGGTCCCACAGCAGAGAATCATGCTTCATATCACTCACCACTGGAGAAGTCCCCTTTCAGTTATTTAGGCCCCAGCACCCAGACAGAGGAGAGAGGTCCCACAGAAGAGAATCATGCGTCATATCACCCACCCCTGGAGAAGGTCACTTTCAGTTATTTAGGCCCCAGCAACAAGACATAGGAGAGAGGTCCCACAGTAGAGAATCACGCGTCATATTACCCACCACTGGAGAAGGCCACTGTCAGTTATTTAGGCCCCAGCTCCCAGACAGAGGAGAAAGGTCACACTACAAGGAATATGGCATCATATCACCCACCACTGGAGAAGGCCACTTTCAGTTATTTAGGCCCCAGCACCCAGACAGAGGAGAGAGGTCCCACAGCAAGGAATCATGCGTCATATCACCCACCACTGAGAAGGCCACTTTCAGTTATTTAGGCCCCAGCACCCAGACAGAGGAGAGAGGTCCCACAGCAAGGAATCATGCGTCATATCACCCACCACTGGAGAAGGCCACTTTCAGTTATTTAGGCCCCAGCACCCAGACAGAGGAGAGAGGTCCCACAGCAAGGAATCATGCGTCATATCACCCACCACTGGAGAAGGCCACTTTCAGTTATTTAGGCCCCAGCATCCAGACAGAGGAGAGAGGTCCCACAGCAAGGAATCATGCGTCATATCACCCACCACTGGAGAAGGCCACTTTCAGTTATTTAGGCCCCAGCACCCAGACAGAGGAGAGAGGTCCCACAGCAGAGAATCACGCGTCATATCACCCACCACTGGAGAAGGCCACTTTCAGTTATTTAGGCCCCAGCACCCAGACAGAGGAGAGAGGTCCCACAGCAAGAGAATCATGCGTCATATCACCCACCACTGGAGAAGGCCACTTTCAGTTATTTAGGCCCCAGCACCCAGACAGAGGAGAGAGGTCCCACAGCAAGGAATCATGCGTCATATCACCCACCACTGGAGAAGGCCACTTTCAGTTATTTAGGCCCCAGCACCCAGACAGAAGACGAGAGGTCCCACAGCAAGGAATCATGCGTCATATCACCCACCACTGGAGAAGGCCACTTTCAGTTATTTAGGCCCCAGCACCCAGACAGAGGAGCGAGGTCCCATAGCAAGGAAACATGCGTCATATCACCCACCACTGGAGAAGGCCACTTTCAGTTATATAGGCCCCAGCACCCAGACAGAGGAGAGAGGTCCCACAGCAAGAGAATCATGCGTCATATCACCCACCACTGGAGAAGGCCACTTTCAGTTATTTAGGCCCCAGCACCCAGAAAGAGGAGCGAGATCCCGCAGCAAGAGAAACATGCGTCATATCACCCACCACTGGAGAAGGCCACTTTCAGTTATTTAGGCCCCATGCACCCAGAAAGACGAGAGAGGTCCCACAGCAAGGAATCATGCGTCATATCACCCACCACTGGAGAAGGCCACTTTGAATTATTTAGGCCCCAGAACCAAGACAGAGGAGAGAGGTCCCACAGCAAGGAATCATGCGTCATATCACCCATCACTGGAGAAGGCCACTTTCAGTTATTTAGGCCCCAGCACCCAGACCGAGGAGAGAGGTCCCACAGCAAGGAATCATGCGTCATATCACCTACCATTGGAGAAGGCCACTTTCAGTTATTTAGGCCCCAGCACCCAAACAGAGGAGAGAGATCCCACAGCAAGGAATCATGCGTCATATCACCCACCACTGGAGAAGGCCACTTTCAGTTATTTAGGCCCCAGCACCCAGACAGAGGAGAGAGGTCCCACTGCAAGGAGTAAGGCGTCATATCACCCACCACTGGAGAAGGCTAATTTCAGTTATTTAGGCCCCAATACCCAGACGGAGGAGAGAGGTCCCACAGCATAGAATCATTCGTCATATCACCCACCACTGGAGAAGGCCACTTTCAGTTATTTAGGCCCAGCACCCAGACAGAGGAGAGAGGTCCCACAACAAGGAATCAAGGCGTCATATCACCCACCACTGGAGAAGGCCACTTTCAGTTATTTAGGCCCCAGCACCCAGACAGAGGAGAGATCCCACAGCAAGGAATCATGCGTCATATCACCCACCACTGGAGAAGGCCACTTTCAGTTATTTAGGCCCCAGCACCCAGACAGAGGAGAGAGGTCCCACAGCAGAGAATCATGCGTCATATCACCCACCACTGGAGAAGGCCACTTTCAGTTATTTAGGCCCCAGCACCCAGACAGAGGAGAGAGGTCACACAGCAAGGAATCATGCGTCATATCACTCACCACTGGGAAGGCCACTTTCATTTATTTAGGCCCCAGCACCCAGACAGAGGAGAGAGGTCCCACAGAAGAGAAACACGCGTCATATCACTCACCACTGGAGAAGGACACTTTCAGTTATATAGGCCCCAGCACCCAGACAGAGGAGAGAGGTCCCACAGCAAGAGAATCATGCGTCATATCACCCACCACTGGAGAAGGCCACTTTCAGTTATTTAGGCCCCAGCACCCAGAAAGAGGAGCGAGATCCCGCAACAAGGAAACATGCGTTATATCACCCACCACTGCAGAAGGCCACTTTCAGTTATTTAGGCCCCAGCACCCAAGAAAGACGAGAGAGGTCCCACAGCAAGGAATCATGCGTCATATCACCCACCACTGGAGAAGGCCACTTTGCAATTATTTAGGCCCCAGCAACCAAGACAGAGGAGAGAGGTCCCACAGCAAGGAATCATGCGTCATATCACCCATCACTGGAGAAGGCCACTTTCAGTTATTTAGGCCCCAGCACCCAGACAGAGGAGAGAGGTCCCACAGCAAGGAATCATGCGTCATATCACCCACCACTGGAGAAGGCCACTTTCAGTTATTTAGGCCCCAGCAGCCAGACAGAGGAGAGAGGTCCCACAGCAAGGAATCATGCGTCATATCACCCACCACTGGAGAAGGCCACTTTCAGTTATTTAGGCCCCAGCACCCAGACAGAGGAGAGAGGTCCCACAGCAAGGAATCATGCGTCATATCACCCACCACTGGAGAAGGCCACTTTCAGTTATTTAGGCCCCAGCACCCAGACAGAGGAGAGAGGTCCCACAGCAAGGAATAAGGCGTCATATCACCCACCACTGGAGAAGGCCACTTTCAGTTATTTAGGCCCCAGCACCCAGACAGAGGAGAGAGGTCCCACAGCATAGAATCATGCGTCATATCACCCACCACTGGAGAAGGCCACTTTCAGTTATTTAGGCCCAGCACCCAGACAGAGGAGAGAGGTCCCACAGCAAGGAATCATGGCGTCATATCACCCACCACTGGAGAAGGCGACTTTCAGTTATTTAGGCCCCAGCACCCAGACAGAGGAGAGAGGTCCCACAGCAAGGAATCATGCGTCATATCACCCAACACTGGAGAAGGCCACTTTCAGTTATTTAGGCCCCAGCACCCAGACAGAGGAGAGAGGTCCCACAGCAAGGAATCATGCGTCATATCACCCACCACTGGAGAAGGCCACTTTCAGTTATTTAGGCCCCAGCACCCAGACAGAGGAGAGAGTTCCCACAGCAAGGAATCATGCGTCATATCACCCACCACTGGAGAAGGCCACTTTCAGTTATTTAGGCCCCAGCACCCAGAAAGAGGAGAGAGGTCCCACAGCAAGGAATCATGCATCATATCACCCACCACTGGAGAAGGCCACTTTCAGTTATTTAGGCCCCAGCACCCAGAAAGAGGAGCGAGGTCCACAGCAAGGAATCATGCGTCATATCACCCACCACTGGAGAAGGCCACTTTCAGTTATTTAGGCCCCAGCACCCAGACAGAAGAGAGAGGTCCCACAGCAGGGAATCATGCGTCATATCACCCACCACTGGAGAAGGCCACTTTCAGTTATTTAGGCCCCAGCACCCAGAAAGAGGAGAGAGGTCCCACAGCAAGGAATCATGCGTCATATCACCCACCACTGGAGAAGGCCACTTTCAGTTATTTAGGCCCCAGCACCCAGACAGAGGAGAGGGTCCACAGCAAGAGAATCATGCGTCATATCACCCACCACTGAAGAAGGCCACTTTCAGTTATTTAGGCCCCAGCACCCAGACAGAGGAGAGAGGTCCCACAGCAAGGAATCATGCGTCATATCACCCACCACTGGAGAAGGCCACTTTCAGTTATTTAGGCCCCAGCACCCAGACAGAGGAGAGAGGTCCCACAGCAGAGGAATCATGCGTCATATCACCCACCACTGGAGAAGGCCACTTTCAGTTATTTAGGCCCCAGCACCCAGACAGAGGAGAGAGGTCCCACAGCAAGGAATCATGGCGTCATATCACCCACCACTGGAGAAGGCCACTTTCAGTTATTTAGGCCCCAGCACCCAGACAGAGGAGAGAGGTCACACAGCAAGGAATCATGCGTCATATCACTCCACCACTGGAGAAGGCCACTTTCAGTTATTTAGGCCACAGCACCCAGACAGAGGAGAGAGGTCCCACAGCAAGGAATCATGCGTCATATCACCCACCACTGGAGAAGGCCACTTTCAGTTATTTAGGCCCCAGCACCCAGACAGAGGAGAGAGGTCCCACAGCAGAGAATCATGCGTCATATCACCCACCACTGGAGAAGGCCACTTTCAGTTATTTAGGCCCCAGCACCCAGAAAGACAGAGAGGTCCCACAGCAAGGAATCATGCGTCATATCACCCACCACTGGAGAAGGCCACTTTCAGTTATTTAGGCCCCAGCACCCAGACAGAGGAGAGGTCCCACAGCAAGGAATCATGCGTCATATCACCCACCACTGGAGAAGGCCACTTTCAGTTATTTAGGCCCCAGCACCCAGACAGAGGAGAGAGGTCCCACAGCAGAAAATCATGCGTCATATCACCCACCACTGGAGAAGGCCACTTTCAGTTATTTAGGCCCCAGCACCCAGACAGAGGAGAGAGGTCACATAGCAAGGAATCATGCGTCATATCACTCACCACTGGGAAGGCCACTTTCATTTATTTAGGCCCCAGCACCCAGACAGAGGAGAGAGGTCCCACAGAAGAGAAACACGCTTCATATCACTCACCACTGGAGAAGGACACTTTCAGTTATATAGGCCCCAGCACCCAGACAGAGGAGAGAGGTCCCACAGCAGAGAATCATGCGTCATATCACCCACCACTGGAGAAGGCCACTTTCAGTTATTTAGGCCCCAGCACCCAGAAAGAGGAGCGAGATCCCGCAACAAGGAAACATGCGTTATATCACCCACCACTGGAGAAGGCCACTTTCAGTTATTTAGGCCCCAGCACCCAAAAAGACGAGAGAGGTCCCACAGCAAGGAATCATGCGTCATATCACCCACCACTGGAGAAGGCCACTTTGAATTATTTAGGCCCCAGAACCAAGACAGAGGAGAGAGGTCCCACAGCAAGGAATCATGCGTCATATCACCCATCACTGGAGAAGGCCACTTTCAGTTATTTAGGCCCCAGCACCCAGACAGAGGAGAGAGGTCCCACAGCAAGGAATCATGCGTCATATCACCTACCATTGGAGAAGGCTACTTTCAGTTATTTAGGCCCCAGCAGCCAGACAGAGGAGAGAGATCCCACAGCAAGGAATCATGCATCATATCACCCACCACTGGAGAAGGCCACTTTCAGTTATTTAGGCCCCAGCACCCAGACAGAGGAGAGAGGTCCCACTGCAAGGAGTAAGGCGTCATATCACCCACCACTGGAGAAGGCTAATTTCAGTTATTTAGGCCCCAATACCCAGACGGAGGAGAGAGGTCCCACAGCAGAGAATCATGCGTCATATCACCCACCACTGGAGAAGGCCACTTTCAGTTATTTAGGCCCCAGCACCCAGACAGAGGAGAGAGGTCCCACAGCAGAGGAATCATGGCGTCATATCACCCACCACTGGAGAAGGCCATTTTCAGTTATTTAGGCCCCAGCACCCAGACAGAGGAGAGAGGTCCCACAGCAAGGAATCATGCGTCATATCACCAACCACTGGAGAAGTCGTCTTTCAGTTATTTAGGCCCCAGCACCCAGAAAGACGAGAGAGGTCCCACAGCAAGAAATCATGCGTTATATCACCCACCACTGGAGAAGGCCACTTTGAGTTATTTAGGCCCCAGCACCCAGACAGAGGAGAGAGGTCCCACAGCAAGGAATCATGCGTCATATCACCCACCACTGGAGAAGGCCACTTTCAGTTATTTAGGCCCCAATACCCAGAAAGAGGAGCGAGGTCCCGCAGCAAGGAATCATGCATTATATCACCCACCACTGGAAATGGCCACTTTCAGTTATTTAGGCCCCAGGACCCAGAAAGACGAGAGAGGTACCACAGCAAGGAATCATGCGTCATATCACCCGCCACTGGAGAAGGCCACTTTCAGTTTTTTAGGCCCCAGCACCCAGACACAGGAGAGAGGTCCCACAGCAGAGAATCATGCGTCATATCACCCAACACTGGAGAAGGCCACTTTCAGTTATTTAGGCCCCAGAACCCAGACAGTAGAGAGAGGTCCCATAGCAGAGAATCATGCATCATATCACCCTCCACTGGAGATGGCCACTTTCAGTTATTTAGGCCCCAGCACCCAGACAGAGGAGAGAGGTCCCACAGCAAGGAATCATGCGTCATATCACACACCACTGGAGAACGCCACTTTCAGTTATTTAGGCCACAGCACCCAGACAGAGGAGAGAGGTCCCACTGCAAGGAATAAGGCGTAATATCACCCACCAATGGAGAAGTCTACTTTCAGTTATTTAGGCCCCAGCACCCAGACAGAGGAGAGAGGTCCCACAGCAGAGAATCATTCGTCATATCACCCACTACTGGAGAAGGCCACTTTCAGTTATTTAGGCCCCAGCACCCAGACAGAGGAGAGAGGTCCCACATCAAGGAATCATGCGTCATATCACCCACCACTGGAGAAGGCGACTTTCAGTTATTTAGGCTCCAGCACCCCGACAGAGGAGCGAGGTCCCGAAGCAAGGAATCATGCATTATATCACCCACCACTGTAGAAGGCCACTTTCAGTTATTTAGGCCCCAGCAACCAGAAAGACGAGAGAGGTACCACAGCAAGGAATCATGCGTCATATCACCCACCACTGGAGAAGGCCACTTTCAGTTATTTAGGCCCCAGCACCCAGACAGAGGAGAGAGGTCCCACAGCAGAGAATCATGCGTCATATCACCCACCACTGGAGAAGGTCACTTTCAGTTATTTAGGCCCTAGCACACAGAAAGAGGACAGAGTTCCCAAAGTAGAGAATCACGCATCATATTACACACCACTGGAGAAGGCCACTTTCAGTTATTTAGGCCCCGTCACCCAGACAGAGGAGAGAGGTCTCACAGCAGAGAATCATGCGTCATATCACCCACCACTGGAGAAGTCCCCTTTCAGTTATTTAGGCCCCAGCACCCAGACAGAGGAGAGAGGTCCCACAGAAGAGAATCATGCGTCATATCACCCACCACTGGAGAGGGTCACTTTCAGTTATTTAGGCCCCAGCAACCAGACAGAGGAGAGAGGTCCCACAGTAGAGAATCACGCGTCATATTACCCACCACTGGAGAAGGCCACTGTCAGTTATTTAGGCCCCAGCACCCAGACAGAGAAGAAAGGTCCCACTACAAGGAATATGGCGTTATATCACCCACCACTGGAGAAGGCCACTTTCAGTTATTTAGGCCCCAGCACCCAGACAGAGGAGAGAGGTCCCACAGCAAGGAATCATGCGTCATATCACCCACCACTGGAGAAGGCCACTTTGAATTATTTAGGCCCCATAACCAAGACAGAGAGAGAGGTCCCACAGAAGAGAATCATGCGTCATATCACCCACCACTGGAGAAGGTCATTTTCAGTTATTTAGGCCCCAGCAACCAGACAGAGGAGAGAGGTCCCACAGCAAGTAATCATGCGTCATATCACCCACCACTGGAGAAGGCCACTGTCAGTTATTTAGGCCCCAGAACCAAGACAGAGGAGAGAGGTACCACAGCAAGTAATCATGCGTCATATCACCCACCACTGGAGAAGGCCACTTTCAGTTATTTAGGCCCCAGCACCAAGAGAGAGGGAGAGGTCCCACAGCAAGGAATCATGCGTCATATCACCCACCACTGGAGAACGCCACTTTCAGTTATTTAGGCCCCAGCACCCAGACAGAGGAGAGAGGTCCCACTGCAAGGAAAAAGGCGTCATATCACCCACCACTGGAGAAGTCTACTTTCAGTTATTTAGGCCCCAGCACCCAGACAGAGGAGAGAGGTCCCACAGCAGAGAATCATTCGTCATATCACCCAACACTGGAGAGGGCCACTTTCAGTTATTTAGGCCCCAGCACCCAGACAGAGGAGAGAGGTCCCACATCAAGGAATCATGCGTCATATCACCCACCACTGGAGAAGGCGACTTTCAGTTATTTAGGCTACAGCACCCCGACAGAGGAGAGAGGTCCCACAAAAGAGAATCATGCATCATATCACCCACCACTGGAAAAGGCCACTTTCAGTTATTTAGGCCCCAGCACCCAGAAAGAGGAGCGAGGTCCCGAAGCAAGGAATCATGCGTTATATCACCCACCACTGTAGAAGGCCACTTTCAGTTATTTAGGCCCCAGCACCCAGAAAGACGAGAGAGGTACCACAGCAAGGAATCATGCGTCATATCACCCACCACTGGAGAAGGCCACTTTCAGTTATTTAGGCCCCAGCACACAGACAGAGGAGAGAGGTCCCACAGCAGAGAATCATGCGTCATATCACCCACCACTGGAGAAGGTCACTTTCAGTTATTTAGGCCCCAGCACACAGAAAGAGGAGAGAGGTCCCACAGTAGAGAATCACGCATCATATTACCCACCAGTGGAGAAGGCGACTTTCAGTTATTTAGGCCCCGGCACCCAGACAGAGGAGAGAGGTCCCACAGCAAGGAATAAGGCATCATATCACTCACCACTGGAGAAGTCCCCTTTCAGTTATTTAGGCCCCAGCACCCAGACAGAGGAGAGAGGTCCCACAGAAGAGAATCACGCGTCATATTACCCACCACTGGAGAAGGCCACTTTCAGTTATTTAGGCCCCAGCACCCAGACAGAGGAGAGAGGTCTCACAGTAGAGAATCACGCGTCATATTACCCACCACTGGAGAAGGCCACTTTCAGTTATTTAGGCCCCAGCACCCAGACAGAGGAGAAAGGTCCCACTACAAGGAATATGGCGTCATATCACCCACCACTGGAGAAGGCCACTTTCAGTTATTTAGGCCCCGGCACCCAGACAGAGGAGAGAGGTCCCACAGCAAGGAATAAGGCATCATATCACTCACCACTGGAGAAGTCCCCTTTCAGTTATTTAGGCCCCAGCACCCAGACAGAGGAGAGAGGTCCCACAGAAGAGAATCATGCGTCATATCACCCACCACTGGAGAAGGTCATTTTCAGTTATTTAGGCCCCAGCAACCAGACAGAGGAGAGAGGTCCCACAGTAGAGAATCACGCGTCATATTACCCACCACTGGAGAAGGCCACTTTCAGTTATTTAGGCCCCAGCACCCAGACAGAGGAGAAAGGTCCCACTACAAGGAATATGGCGTCATATCACCCTCCACTGGAGAAGGCCACTTTGGATTATTTAGGCCCCAGAACCAAGACAGAGGAGAGAGGTCCCACAGCAAGGAATAATGCGTCATATCACCCACCACTGGAGAAGGCCACTTTGAATTATTTAGGCCCCAGAATCAAGACAGAGGAGAGAGGTCCCACAGCAAGGAATCATGCGTCATATCACCCACCACTGGAGAAGGCCACTTTCAGTTATTTAGGCCCCAGCACCCAGACAGAGGAGAGAGGTCCCACAGCAAGGAATCATGCGTCATATCACCCACCACTGGAGAAGGCCACTTTGAATTATTTAGGCCCCAGAATCAAGACAGAGGAGAGAGGTCCCACAGCAAGGAATCATGCGTCATATCACCCACCACTGGAGAAGGCCACTTTCATTTATTTAGGCCCCAGCACCCAGACAGAGGAGAGAGGTCCCACAGAAGAGAATCACGCGTCATATCACTCACCACTGGAGAAGGACACTTTCAGTTATATAGGCCCCAGCACCCAGACAGAGGAGAGAGGTCCCACAGCAGAGAAGCATGAGTCATATCACCCACCACTGGAGAAGGCCACTTTCAGTTATTTAGGCCCCAGCACCCAGAAAGAGGAGCGAGATCCCGCAACAAGGAAACATGCGTTATATCACCCACCACTGGAGAAGGCCACTTTCAGTTATTTAGGCCCCAGCACCCAAAAAGACGAGAGAGGTCCCACAGCAAGGAATCATGCGTCATATCACCCACCACTGGAGAAGGCCACTTTCAGTTATTTAGGCCCCAGCACCCAGAAAGAGGAGCGAGATCCCGCAACAAGGAAACATGCGTTATATCACCCACCACTGGAGAAGGCCACTTTCAGTTATATAGGCCCCAGTACCCAGACAGAGGAGAGAGGTCCCACAGCAGAGAATCATGCGTCATATCACCCACCACTGGAGAAGGCCACTTTCAGTTATTTAGGCCCCAGCACCCAGAAAGAGGAGCGAGATCCCGCAACAAGGAAACATGCGTTATATCACCCACCACTGGAGAAGGCCACTTTCAGTTATTTAGGCCCCATCACCCAAAAAGACGAGAGAGGTCCCACAGCAAGGAATCATGCGTCATATCACCCACCACTGGAGAAGGCCACTTTCAGTTATTTAGGCCCCAGCACCCAGACAGAGGAGAGAGGTCCCACAGCAAGGAATCATGCGTCATATCACCCACCACTGGAGAAGGCCACTTTGAATTATTTAGGCCCCATAACCAAGACAGAGGAGAGAGGTCCCACAGAAGAGAATCATGCGTCATATCACCCACCACTGGAGAAGGTCATTTTCAGTTATTTAGGCCCCAGCAACCAGACAGAGGAGAGAGGTCCCACAGCAAGTAATCATGCGTCATATCACCCACCACTGGAGAAGGCCACTGTCAGTTATTTAGGCCCCAGAACCAAGACAGAGGAGAGAGGTACCACAGCAAGTAATCATGCGTCATATCACCCACCACTGGAGAAGGCCACTTTCAGTTATTTAGGCCCCAGCACCAAGAGAGAGGAGAGAGGTCCCACAGCAAGGAATCATGCGTCATATCACCCACCACTGGAGAACGCCACTTTCAGTTATTTAGGCCCCAGCACCCAGACAGAGGAGAGAGGTCCCACTGCAAGGAAAAAGGCGTCATATCACCCACCACTGGAGAAGTCTACTTTCAGTTATTTAGGCCCCAGCACCCAGACAGAGGAGAGAGGTCCCACAGCAGAGAATCATTCGTCATATCACCCAACACTGGAGAGGGCCACTTTCAGTTATTTAGGCCCCAGCACCCAGACAGAGGAGAGAGGTCCCACATCAAGGAATCATGCGTCATATCACCCACCACTGGAGAAGGCGACTTTCAGTTATTTAGGCTACAGCACCCGACAGAGGAGAGAGGTCCCACAAAAGAGAATCATGCATCATATCACCCACCACTGGAAAAGGCCACTTTCAGTTATTTAGGCCCCAGCACCCAGAAAGAGGAGCGAGGTCCCGAAGCAAGGAATCATGCGTTATATCACCCACCACTGTAGAAGGCCACTTTCAGTTATTTAGGCCCCAGCACCCAGAAAGACGAGAGAGGTACCACAGCAAGGAATCATGCGTCATATCACCCACCACTGGAGAAGGCCACTTTCAGTTATTTAGGCCCCAGCACACAGACAGAGGAGAGAGGTCCCACAGCAGAGAATCATGCGTCATATCACCCACCACTGGAGAAGGTCACTTTCAGTTATTTAGGCCCCAGCACACAGAAAGAGGAGAGAGGTCCCACAGTAGAGAATCACGCATCATATTACCCACCAGTGGAGAAGGCGACTTTCAGTTATTTAGGCCCCGGCACCCAGACAGAGGAGAGAGGTCCCACAGCAAGGAATAAGGCATCATATCACTCACCACTGGAGAAGTCCCCTTTCAGTTATTTAGGCCCCAGCACCCAGACAGAGGAGAGAGGTCCCACAGAAGAGAATCACGCGTCATATTACCCACCACTGGAGAAGGCCACTTTCAGTTATTTAGGCCCCAGCACCCAGACAGAGGAGAGAGGTCTCACAGTAGAGAATCACGCGTCATATTACCCACCACTGGAGAAGGCCACTTTCAGTTATTTAGGCCCCAGCACCCAGACAGAGGAGAAAGGTCCCACTACAAGGAATATGGCGTCATATCACCCACCACTGGAGAAGGCCACTTTCAGTTATTTAGGCCCCGGCACCCAGACAGAGGAGAGAGGTCCCACAGCAAGGAATAAGGCATCATATCACTCACCACTGGAGAAGTCCCCTTTCAGTTATTTAGGCCCCAGCACCCAGACAGAGGAGAGAGGTCCCACAGAAGAGAATCATGCGTCATATCACCCACCACTGGAGAAGGTCATTTTCAGTTATTTAGGCCCCAGCAACCAGACAGAGGAGAGAGGTCCCACAGTAGAGAATCACGCGTCATATTACCCACCACTGGAGAAGGCCACTTTCAGTTATTTAGGCCCCAGCACCCAGACAGAGGAGAAAGGTCCCACTACAAGGAATATGGCGTCATATCACCCTCCACTGGAGAGGGCCACTTTGGATTATTTAGGCCCCAGAACCAAGACAGAGGAGAGAGGTCCCACAGCAAGGAATAATGCGTCATATCACCCACCACTGGAGAAGGCCACTGTCAGTTATTTAGGCCCCAGCACCCAGACAGAGGAGAAAGGTCCCACTACAAGGAATATGGCGTCATATCACCCAACACTGGAGAAGGCCACTTTCAGTTATTTAGGCCCCAGCACCCAGACAGAGGAGAGAGGTCCCACAGCAAGGAATCATGCGTCATATCACCCACCACTGGAGAAGGCCACTTTGGATTATTTAGGCCCCAGAACCAAGATAGAGGAGAGAGGTCCCACAGCAAGGAATCATGCGTCATATCACACACCACTGGAGAAGGCCACTTTCAGTTATTTAGGCCCCAGCACCCAGACAGAGGAGAGAGGTCCCACAGCAAGGAATCATGCGTCATATCACCCTCCACTGGAGAAGGCCACTTTGGATTATTTAGGCCCCAGAACCAAGAAAGAGGAGAGAGGTCCCACAGCAAGGAATCATGCGTCATATCACCCACCACTGGAGAAGGCCACTTTCAGTTATTTAGGCCCCAGCACCCAGACAGAGGAGAGAGGTCCCACAGCAAGGAATCATGCGTCATATCACCCTCCACTGGAGAAGGCCACTTTGGATTATTTAGGCCCCAGAACAAAGACAGAGGAGAGAGGTCCCACAGCAAGGAATCATGCGTCATATCACCCACCACTGGAGAAGGCCACTGTCAGTTATTTCGGCCCCAGCACCCAGACAGAGGAGAAAGGTCCCACTACAAGGAATATGGCGTCATATCACCCAACACTGGAGAAGGCCACTTTCAGTTATTTAGGCCCCAGCACCCAGACAGAGGAGAGAGGTCCCACAGCAAGGAATCATGCGTCATATCACCCACCACTGGAGAAGGCCACTTTGGATTATTTAGGCCCCAGAACCAAGACAGAGGAGAGAGGTCCCACAGCAAGGAATCATGCGTCATATCACCCACCACTGGAGAAGGCCACTTTCAGTTATTTAGGCCCCAGCACCCAGACAGAGGAGAGAGGTCCCACAGCAAGGAATCATGCGTCATATCACCTACCATTGGAGAAGGCTACTTTCAGTTATTTAGGCCCCAGCAGCCAGACAGAGGAGAGAGATCCCACAGCAAGGAATCATGCGTCATATCACCCACCACTGGAGAAGGCCACTTTCAGTTATTTATTCCCCAGCACCCAGACATAGGAGAGAGGTCCCACTGCAAGGAGTAAGGCGTCATATCACCCATCACTGGAGAAGGTTAATTTCAGTTATTTAGGCCCCAATACCCAGACGGAGGAGAGTGGTCCCACAGCAGAGAGTCATGCGTCATATCACCCATCATTGGATAAGGCCACTTTCAGTTATTTAGGCCCCAGCACCCAGACAGAGGAGAAAGGTCCCACAGAAGAGAATCATGCGTCATATCACTCACCACTGGAGAAGGCCACTTTCAGTTATTTAGGCCCCAGCACCCAGACAGAGGAGAGAGGTCCCACAGCAGAGAATCATGCGTCATATCACCCACCACTGGAGAAGGCGAATTTCAGTTATTTAGGCCCCAGCACCCAGACAGAGGAGAGAGGTCCCACAGCAAGGAATCATGCGTCATATCACCCACCACTGGAAAAGGCCACTTTCAGTTATTTAGGCCCCAGCACCCAGACAGAGGAGAGAGGTCCCACAGCAAGGAATCATGCGTCATATCACACACCACTGGAGAAGGCCACTTTCAGTTATTTAGGCCCCAGCACCCAGACAGAGAGAGAGGTCCCACAGCAAGGAATCATGCGTCATATCACCTACCACTGGAGAAGGCCACTTTCAGTTATTTAGGCCCCAGCAGCCAGACAGAGGAGAGAGGTCCCACAGCAAGGAATCATGCGTCATATCACCCACCACTGGAGAAGGCCACTTTCAGTTATTTATGCCCCAGCACCCAGACAGAGGAGAGAGGTCCCACTGCAAGGAGTCATGCGTCATATCACCCACCACTGGAGAAGGTTACTTTCAGTTATTTAGGCCCCAGTACCCAGACAGAGGAGAGAGGTCCCACAGCAGAGAATCATGCGTCATATCACCCACCACTGGAGAAGGCCACTTTCAGTTATTTAGGCCCCAGCACCCAGACAGAGGAGAGAGGTCCCACAGCAGAGAATCATGCGTCATATCACCCACCACTGGAGAAGGCCACTTTCAGTTATTTAGGCCCCAGCACCCAGACAGAGGAAAGAGGTCCCACAGCAAGGAATCATGCGTCATATCACCCACCACTGGAGAAGGCCACTTTCAGTTATTTAGGCCCCAGCACCCAGACAGAGGAGAGAGGTCCCACAGCAAGGAATCATGCGTCATATCACTCACCACTGGAGAAGGCCACTTTCAGTTATTTAGGCCCCAGCACCCAGACAGAGGAGAGAGGTCCCACAGCAAGGAATCAGTGCGTCATATCACCCACCACTGGAGAAGGCCACTTTCAGTTATTTAGGCCCCAGCACCCAGACAGAGGAGAGAGGTCCCACAGCAAGGAATCATGCGTCATATCACCCACCACTGGAGAAGGCGATTTTCAGTTATTTAGGCCCCAGCACCCAGACAGAGGAGAGAGGTCCCACAGCAAGGAATCATGCGTCATATCACCCACCACTGGAGAAGGCCACTTTCAGTTATTTAGGCCCCAGCACCCAGACAGAGGAGAGAGGTCCCACAGCAGAGAATCATGCGTCATATCACCCACCACTGGAGAAGGCCACTTTCAGTTATTTAGGCCCCAGCACCCAGACAGAGGAGAGAGGTCCCACAGCAAGGAATCATGCGTCATATCACCCACCACTGGAGAAGGCCACTTTCAGTTATTTAGGCCCCAGCACCCAGACAGAGGAGAGAGGTCCCACAGCAAGGAATCATGCGTCATATCACTCACCACTGGAGAAGGCCACTTTCAGTTATTTAGGCCCCAGCACCCAGACAGAGGAGAGAGGTCCCACAGCAAGGAATCATGCGTCATATCACCCACCACTGGAGAAGGCCACTTTCAGTTATTTAGGCCCCAGCACCCAGACAGAGGAGAGAGTCCCACAGCAAGGAATCATGCGTCATATCACCCACCACTGGAGAAGGCCACTTTCAGTTATTTAGGCCCCAGCACCCAGACAGAGGAGAGAGGTCCCACAGCAAGGAATCATGCGTCATATCACCCACCACTGGAGAAGGCCACTTTCAGTTATTTAGGCCCCAGCACCCAGACAGAGGAGAGAGGTCCCACAGCAAGAGAATCATGCGTCATATCACCCACCACTGGAGAAGGCCACTTTCAGTTATTTAGGCCCCAGCACCCAGACAGAGGAGAGAGGTCCCACAGCAAGAGAATCATGCGTCATATCACCCACCACTGGAGAAGGCCACTTTCAGTTATTTAGGCCCCAGCACCCAGACAGAAGAGAGAGGTCCCACAGCAAGGAATCATGCGTCATATCACCCACCACTGGAGAAGGCCACTTTCAGTTATTTAGGCCCCAGCACCCAGACAGAGGAGAGAGGTCCCATAGCAAGGAATCATGCGTCATATCACCCACCACTGGAGAAGGCCACTTTCAGTTATTTAGGCCCCAGCACCCAGACAGAGGAGAGAGGTCCCACAGCAAGGAATCATGCGTCATATCACCCACCACTGGAGAAGGCCACTTTCAGTTATTTAGGCCCCAGCACCCAGACAGAGGAGAGAGGTCCCACAGCAGAGAATCATGCGTCATATCACCCACCACTGGAGAAGGCCACTTTCAGTTATTTAGGCCCCAGCACCCAGACAGAGGAGAGAGGTCCCACAGCAAGGAATCATGCGTCATATCACCCACCACTGGAGAAGGCCACTTTCAGTTATTTAGGCCCCAGCACCCAGACAGAGGAGAGAGGTCCCACAGCAAGGAATCATGCGTCATATCACCCACCACTGGAGAAGGCCACTTTCAGTTATTTAGGCTCCAGCACCCAGACAGAGGAGAGAGGTCCCACAGCAAGGAATCATGCGTCATATCACCCACCACTGGAGAAGGCCACTTTCAGTTATTTAGGCCCCAGCACCCAGACAGAGGAGAGAGGTCCCACAGCAAGAGAATCATGCGTCATATCACCCACCACTGGAGAAGGCCACTTTCAGTTATTTAGGCCCCAGCACCCAGACAGAGGAGAGAGGTCCCACAGCAAGGAATCATGCGTCATATCACCCACCACTGGAGAAGGCCACTTTCAGTTATTTAGGCCCCAGCACCCAGACAGAGGAGAGAGGTCCACAGCAAGGAATCATGCGTCATATCACCCACCACTGGAGAAGGCCACTTTCAGTTATTTAGGCCCCAGCACCCAGACAGAGGAGAGAGGTCCCACAGCAAGGAATCATGCGTCATATCACTCACCACTGGAGAAGGACACTTTCAGTTATATAGGCCCCAGCACCCAGACAGAGGAGAGAGGTCCCACAGCAAGGAATCATGCTTCATATCACCCACCACTGGAGAAGGCAACTTTTAGTTATTTAGGCCCCAGCACCCAGAAAGAGGAGCGAGATCCCGCAGCATGGAATCATGCGTTATATCACCCACCACTGGAGAAGGCCACTTTCAGTTATTTAGGCCCCAGCACCCAGAAAGACGAGAGAGGTCCCACAGCAATAAATCAATGCGTTATATCACCCACCACTGGAGAAGGCAGCTTTCAGTTATTTAGGCCCAAGTACCCAGAAAGACGAGAGAGGTACCACAGCAAGGAACCATGAGTCATATCACCCACCACTGGAGAAGGCCACTTTCAGTTATTTAGGCCCCAGCACCCAGAAAGACGAGAGAGGTACCACAGCAAGGAATCATGCGTTATATCACCCACCACTGGAGAAGGCCACTTTCAGTTATTTAGGCCCCAGCACCCAGACAGAGGAGAGAGGTCCCCCAGCAGAGAATCATGCGTCATATCACCAACCACTGGAGAAGACCACTTTCAGTTATTTAGGCCCCAGCACCCAGAAAGAGGAGCGAGGTCCCACAGCAAGGAATCATGCGTCATATCACCCACTACTGGAGAAGGCCACTTTCAGTTATTTAGGCCCCAGTACCCAGAAAGACGAGAGAGGTCCCACAGCAATAAATCATGCGTTATATCACCCACCACTGGAGAAGGCCGCTTTCAGTTATTTTGGCCCCAGCACCCAAAAAGACGAGAGAGGTACCACAGCAAGGAGTCATGCGTCATATCACCCACCACTGGAGAAGGCGACTTTCAGTTATTTAAGCCCCAGCACCCCGACAGAAGAGAGAGATCCCACAGCAAGTAATCATGCGTCATATCACCCACCACTGGAGAAGGCCACTTTCAGTTATTTAGGCCCCAGCACCCAGACAGAGGAGAGAGGTCCCACAGCAGAGAATCATGCGTCATATCACCCACCACTGGAGAAGGCCACTTTCAGTTATTTAGGCCCCAGCACCCAGACAGAGGAGAGAGGTCCCACAGCAAGGAATCATGCGTCATATCACCCACCACTGGAGAAGGCCACTTTCAGTTATTTAGTGCCCCAGCACCCAGACAGAGGAGAGAGGTCCCACAGCAGAGAATCATGCGTCATATCACCCACCACTGGAGAAGGCCACTTTCAGTTATTTAGGCCCCAGCACCCAGACAGAGGAGAGAGGTCCCACAGCAAGGAATCATGCGTCATATCACCCACCACTGGAGAAGGCCACTTTCAGTTATTTAGGCCCCAGCACCCAGACAGAGGAGAGAGGTCCCACAGCAAGGAATCATGCGTCATATCACCCACCACTGGAGAAGGCCACTTTCAGTTATTTAGGCCCCAGCACCCAGACAGAGGAGAGAGGTCCCACAGCAAGGAATCATGCTGTCATATCACCCACCACTGGAGAAGGCCACTTTCAGTTATTTAGGCCCCAGCACCCAGACAGAGGAGAGAGGTCCCACAGCAGAGAATCATGCGTCATATCACCCACCACTGGAGAAGGCCACTTTCAGTTATTTAGGCCCCAGCACCCAGACAGAGGAGCGAGGTCCCGACAGCAAGGAATCATGCGTTATATCACCCACCACTGGAGAAGGCCACTTTCAGTTATTTAGGCCCCAGCACCCAGAAAGACGAGAGAGGTCCCACAGCAAGAGAATCATGCGTCATATCACCCACCACTGGAGAAGGCCACTTTCAGTTATTTAGGCCCCAGCACCCAGACAGAGGAGAGAGGTCCCACAGCAGAGAATCATGCGTCATATCACCCACCACTGGAGAAGGCCACTTTCAGTTATTTAGGCCCCAGCACCCAGACAGAGGAGAGAGGTCCCACAGCAAGGAATCATGCGTCATATCACCCACCACTGGAGAAGGCCACTTTCAGTTATTTAGGCCCCAGCACCCAGACAGAGGAGAGAGGTCCCACAGCAAGGAATCATGCGTCATATCACCCACCACTGGAGAAGGCCACTTTCAGTTATTTAGGCCCCAGCACCCAGACAGAGGAGAGAGGTCCCACAGCAAGAGAATCATGCGTCATATCACCCACCACTGGAGAAGGCCACTTTCAGTTATTTAGGCCCCAGCACCCAGACAGAGGAGAGAGGTCCCACAGCAGAGAATCATGCGTCATATCACCCACCACTGGAGAAGGCCACTTTCAGTTATTTAGGCCCCAGCACCCAGACAGAGGAGAGAGGTCCCACAGCAAGGAATCATGCGTCATATCACCCACCACTGGAGAAGGCCACTTTCAGTTATTTAGGCCCCAGCACCCAGACAGAGGAGAGAGGTCCCACAGCAAGGAATCATGCGTCATATCACCCACCACTGGAGAAGGCCACTTTCAGTTATTTAGGCCCCAGCACCCAGACAGAGGAGAGAGGTCCCACAGCAAGGAATCATGCGTCATATCACCCACCACTGGAGAAGGCCACTTTCAGTTATTTAGGCCCCAACACCCAGAAAGAGGAGCGAGGTCCCGCAGCAAGGAATCATGCATTATATCACCCACCACTGGAGAAGGCCACTTTCAGTTATTTAGGCCCCAGCACCCAGACAGAGGAGAGAGGTCCCACAGCAAGAGAATCATGCGTCATATCACCCACCACTGGAGAAGGCCACTTTCAGTTATTTAGGCCCCAGCACCCAGACAGAGGAGAGAGGTCCCACAGCAAGGAATCATGCGTCATATCACCCACCACTGGAGAAGGCCACTTTCAGTTATTTAGGCCCCAGCACCCAGACAGAGGAGAGAGGTCCCACAGCAAGAGAATCATGCGTCATATCACCCACCACTGGAGAAGGCCACTTTCAGTTATTTAGGCCCCAGCACCCAGACAGAGGAGAGAGGTCCCACAGCAAGGAATCATGCGTCATATCACCCACCACTGGAGAAGGCCACTTTCAGTTATTTAGGCCCCAACACCCAGAAAGAGGAGAGAGGTCCCACAGCAAGGAATCATGCGTTATATCACCCACCACTGGAGAAGGCCACTTTCAGTTATTTAGGCCCCAGCACCCAGACAGAGGAGAGAGGTCCCACAGCAAGAGAATCATGCGTCATATCACTCACCACTGGAGAAGGCCACTTTCAGTTACATTAGGCCCCAGCACCCAGACAGAGGAGAGAGGTCCCACAGCAGAGAATCATGCGTCATATCACCCACCACTGGAGAAGGCCACTTTCAGTTATTTAGGCCCCAGCACCCAGACAGAGGAGAGAGGTCCCACAGCAAGGAATCATGCGTCATATCACCCACCACTGGAGAAGGCCACTTTCAGTTATTTAGGCCCCAGCACCCAGACAGAGGAGAGAGGTCCCACAGCAAGGAATCATGCGTCATATCACCCACCACTGGAGAAGGCCACTTTCAGTTATTTAGGCCCCAGCACCCAGACAGAGGAGAGAGGTCCCACAGCAAGGAATCATGCGTCATATCACCCACCACTGGAGAAGGCCACTTTCAGTTATTTAGGCCCCAGCACCCAGACAGAGGAGAGAGGTCCCACAGCAAGGAATCATGCGTCATATCACCCACCACTGGAGAAGGCCACTTTCAGTTATTTAGGCCCCAGCACCCAGACAGAGGAGCGAGGTCCCACAGCAAGGAATCATGCGTTATATCACCCACCACTGGAGAAGGCCACTTTCAGTTATTTAGGCCCCAGCACCCAGACAGAGGAGAGAGGTCCCACAGCAGAGGAATCATGCGTCATATCACCCACCACTGGAGAAGGCCACTTTCAGTTATTTAGGCCCCAGCACCCAGACAGAGGAGAGAGGTCCCACAGCAAGGAATCATGCGTCATATCACCCACCACTGGAGAAGGCCACTTTCAGTTATTTAGGCCCCAGCACCCAGACAGAGGAGAGAGGTCCCACAGCAAGGAATCATGCGTCATATCACCCACCACTGGAGAAGGCCACTTTCAGTTATTTAGGCCCCAGCACCCAGACAGAGGAGAGAGGTCCCACAGCAAGGAATCATGCGTCATATCACCCACCACTGGAGAAGGCCACTTTCAGTTATTTAGGCCCCAGCACCCAGACAGAGGAGAGAGGTCCCACAGCAAGGAATCATGCGTCATATCACCCACCACTGGAGAAGGCCACTTTCAGTTATTTAGGCCCCAGCACCCAGACAGAGGAGAGAGGTCCCACAGCAAGGAATCATGCGTCATATCACCCACCACTGGAGAAGGCCACTTTCAGTTATTTAGGCCCCAGCACCCAGACAGAGGAGAGAGGTCCCACAGCAAGGAATCATGCGTCATATCACCCACCACTGGAGAAGGCCACTTTCAGTTATTTAGGCCCCAGCACCCAGACAGAGGAGAGAGGTCCCACAGCAAGGAATCATGCGTTATATCACCCACCACTGGAGAAGGCCACTTTCAGTTATTTAGGCCCCAGCACCCAGACAGAGGAGAGAGGTCCCACAGCAAGGAATCATGCGTCATATCACCCACCACTGGAGAAGGCCACTTTCAGTTATTTAGGCCCCAGCACCCAGACAGAGGAGAGAGGTCCCACAGCAAGGAATCATGCGTCATATCACCCACCACTGGAGAAGGCCACTTTCAGTTATTTAGGCCCCAGCACCCAGACAGAGGAGAGAGGTCCCACAGCAAGGAATCATGCGTCATATCACCCACCACTGGAGAAGGCCACTTTCAGTTATTTAGGCCCCAGCACCCAGACAGAGGAGAGAGGTCCCACAGCAAGGAATCATGCGTCATATCACCCACCACTGGAGAAGGCCACTTTCAGTTATTTAGGCCCCAGCACCCAGACAGAGGAGAGAGGTCCCACAGCAAAGAATCATGCGTCATATCACCCACCACTGGAGAAGGCCACTTTCAGTTATTTAGGCCCCAGCACCCAGACAGAGGAGAGAGGTCCCACAGCAAGAGAATCATGCGTCATATCACCCACCACTGGAGAAGGCCACTTTCAGTTATTTAGGCCCCAGCACCCAGACAGAGGAGAGAGGTCCCACAGCAAGGAATCATGCGTCATATCACCCACCACTGGAGAAGGCCACTTTCAGTTATTTAGGCCCCAGCACCCAGACAGAGGAGAGAGGTCCCACAGCAAGGAATCATGCGTCATATCACCCACCACTGGAGAAGGCCACTTTCAGTTATTTAGGCCCCAGCACCCAGACAGAGGAGAGAGGTCCCACAGCAAGGAATCATGCGTCATATCACCCACCACTGGAGAAGGCCACTTTCAGTTATTTAGGCCCCAGCACCCAGACAGAGGAGAGAGGTCCCACAGCAGAGAATCAGGCGTCATATCACCCACCACTAGAGAAGGCCACTTTCAGTAATTTAGGCCCCTGCACCCAGACAGGGGAGAGAGGTCCCACAGGAAGGAATCATGCGTCGTATCACCCACCACTGGAGAAGGCCATTTTCAGTTATTTAGGCCCCAGCACCCAGACAGAGGAGAGAGGTCCCACAGCAAGGAATCATGCGTTATATCACCCACCACTGGAGAAGGCCACTTTCAGTTATTTAGGCCCCAGCACCCAGACAAAGGAGAGAGGTCCCACAGCAAGGAATCATGTGTCATATCACTCACCACTGGAGAAGGCCACTTTCAGTTATTTAGGCCCCAATACCCAGAAAGAGGAGCGAGGTCCCGCAGCAAGGAATCATGCATTATATCACCCACCACTGGAGAAGGCCACTTTCAGTTATTTTTGTGTCCAGCACCCAGACAGAGGAGAGAGGTCCCACAGCAAGGAATCATGCGTCATATCACCCACCACTGGAGAAGGCCACTTTCAGTTATTTAGGCCCCAGCACCCAGACAGAGGAGAGAGGTCCCACAGCAAGGAATCATGCGCCATATCACCCACCACTGGAGAAGGCCACTTTCAGTTATTTAGGCCCCAGCACCCAGACAGAGGAGAGAGGTCCCACAGCAAGGAATCATGCGTCATATCACCCACCACTGGAGAAGGCCACTTTCAGTTATTTAGGCCCCAGCACCCAGACAGAGGAGAGAGGTCCCACAGCAAGGAATCATGCGTCATATCACCCACCACTGGAGAAGGCCACTTTCAGTTATTTAGGCCCCAGCACCCAGAAAGAGGAGCGAGGTCCCGCAGCAAGGAATCATGCGTTATATCACCCACCACTGGAGAAGGCCACTTTCAGTTATTTAGGCCCCAGCACCCAGAAAGACGAGAGAGGTCCCACAGCAAGGAATCATGCGTCATATCACCCACCACTGGAGAAGGCCACTTTCAGTTATTTAGGCCCCAGCACCCAGACAGAGGAGAGAGGTCCCACAGCAAGAGAATCATGCGTCATATCACCCACCACTGGAGAAGGCCACTTTCAGTTATTTAGGCCCCAGCACCCAGACAGAGGAGAGAGGTCCCACAGCAGAGAATCATGCGTCATATCACCCACCACTGGAGAAGGCCACTTTCAGTTATTTAGGCCCCAGCACCCAGACAGAGGAGAGAGGTCCCACAGCAAGGAATCATGCGTCATATCACCCACCACTGGAGAAGGCCACTTTCAGTTATTTAGGCCCCAGCACCCAGAAAGAGGAGCGAGGTCCCACAGCAAGGAATCATGCGTTATATCACCCACCACTGGAGAAGGCCACTTTCAGTTATTTAGGCCCCAGCACCCAGACAGAGGAGAGAGGTCCCACAGCAAGAGAATCATGCGTCATATCACCCACCACTGGAGAAGGCCACTTTCAGTTATTTAGGCCCCAGCACCCAGACAGAGGAGCGAGGTCCCACAGCAAGGAATCATGCGTCATATCACCCACCACTGGAGAAGGCCACTTTCAGTTATTTAGGCCCCAGCACCCAGACAGAGGAGAGAGGTCCCACAGCAAGGAATCATGCGTCATATCACCCACCACTGGAGAAGGCCACTTTCAGTTATTTAGGCCCCAGCACCCAGACAGAGGAGAGAGGTCCCACAGCAAGGAATCATGCGTCATATCACCCACCACTGGAGAAGGCCACTTTCAGTTATTTAGGCCCCAGCACCCAGACAGAGGAGAGAGGTCCCACAGCAAGGAATCATGCGTCATATCACCCACCACTGGAGAAGGCCACTTTCAGTTATTTAGGCCCCAGCACCCAGACAGAGGAGAGAGGTCCCACAGCAAGGAATCATGCGTCATATCACCCACCACTGGAGAAGGCCACTTTCAGTTATTTAGGCCCCAGCACCCAGACAGAGGAGAGAGGTCCCACAGCAAGGAATCATGCGTCATATCACCCACCACTGGAGAAGGCCACTTTCAGTTATTTAGGCCCCAGCACCCAGACAGAGGAGAGAGGTCCCACAGCAAGGAATCATGCGTCATATCACCCACCACTGGAGAAGGCCACTTTCAGTTATTTAGGCCCCAGCACCCAGACAGAGGAGAGAGGTCCCACAGCAAGAGAATCATGCGTCATATCACCCACCACTGGAGAAGGCCACTTTCAGTTATTTAGGCCCCAGCACCCAGACAGAGGAGAGAGGTCCCACAGCAAGAGAATCATGCGTCATATCACCCACCACTGGAGAAGGCCACTTTCAGTTATTTAGGCCCCAGCACCCAGACAGAGGAGAGAGGTCCCACAGCAAGAGAATCATGCGTCATATCACCCACCACTGGAGAAGGCCACTTTCAGTTATTTAGGCCCCAGCACCCAGACAGAGGAGAGAGGTCCCACAGCAGAGAATCATGCGTCATATCACCCACCACTGGAGAAGGCCACTTTCAGTTATTTAGGCCCCAGCACCCAGACAGAGGAGAGAGGTCCCACAGCAAGGAATCATGCGTCATATCACCCACCACTGGAGAAGGCCACTTTCAGTTATTTAGGCCCCAGCACCCAGACAGAGGAGCGAGGTCCCACAGCAAGGAATCATGCGTCATATCACCCACCACTGGAGAAGGCCACTTTCAGTTATTTAGGCCCCAGCACCCAGACAGAGGAGAGAGGTCCCACAGCAAGGAATCATGCGTCATATCACCCACCACTGGAGAAGGCCACTTTCAGTTATTTAGGCCCCAGCACCCAGACAGAGGAGAGAGGTCCCACAGCAAGGAATCATGCGTCATATCACCCACCACTGGAGAAGGCCACTTTCAGTTATTTAGGCCCCAGCACCCAGACAGAGGAGAGAGGTCCCACAGCAAGGAATCATGCGTCATATCACCCACCACTGGAGAAGGCCACTTTCAGTTATTTAGGCCCCAGCACCCAGACAGAGGAGAGAGGTCCCACAGCAAGGAATCATGCGTCATATCACCCACCACTGGAGAAGGCCACTTTCAGTTATTTAGGCCCCAGCACCCAGACAGAGGAGAGAGGTCCCACAGCAAGGAATCATGCGTTATATCACCCACCACTGGAGAAGGCCACTTTCAGTTATTTAGGCCCCAGCACCCAGACAGAGGAGAGAGGTCCCACAGCAGAGAATCATGCGTCATATCACCCACCACTGGAGAAGGCCACTTTCAGTTATTTAGGCCCCAGCACCCAGACAGAGGAGAGAGGTCCCACAGCAAGGAATCATGCGTCATATCACCCACCACTGGAGAAGGCCACTTTCAGTTATTTAGGCCCCAGCACCCAGACAGAGGAGAGAGGTCCCACAGCAAGAGAATCATGCGTCATATCACCCACCACTGGAGAAGGCCACTTTCAGTTATTTAGGCCCCAGCACCCAGACAGAGGAGAGAGGTCCCACAGCAAGGAATCATGCGTCATATCACCCACCACTGGAGAAGGCCACTTTCAGTTATTTAGGCCCCAGCACCCAGACAGAGGAGAGAGGTCCCACAGCAAGGAATCATGCGTCATATCACCCACCACTGGAGAAGGCCACTTTCAGTTATTTAGGCCCCAGCACCCAGACAGAGGAGAGAGGTCCCACAGCAAGGAATCATGCGTCATATCACCCACCACTGGAGAAGGCCACTTTCAGTTATTTAGGCCCCAGCACCCAGACAGAGGAGAGAGGTCCCACAGCAGAGAATCATGCGTCATATCACCCACCACTGGAGAAGGCCACTTTCAGTTATTTAGGCCCCAGCACCCAGACAGAGGAGAGAGGTCCCACAGCAAGGAATCATGCGTCATATCACCCACCACTGGAGAAGGCCACTTTCAGTTATTTAGGCCCCAGCACCCAGACAGAGGAGAGAGGTCCCACAGCAAGGAATCATGCGTCATATCACCCACCACTGGAGAAGGCCACTTTCAGTTATTTAGGCCCCAGCACCAAGACAGAGGAGAGAGGTCCCACAGCAAGGAATCATGCGTTATATCACCCACCACTGGAGAAGGCCACTTTCAGTTATTTAGGCCCCAGCACCCAGACAGAGGAGAGAGGTCCCACAGCAAGGAATCGTGTGTCATATCTCTCACCACTGGAGAAGGCCACTTTCAGTTATTTAGGCCCCAATACCCAGAAAGAGGAGCGAGGTCCCGCAGCAAGGAATCATGCATTATATCACCCACCACTGGAGAAGGCCACATTCAGTTATTTAGGCCCCAGCACCCAGAAAGACGAGAGAGGTCCCACAGCAAGGAATCATGCGTCATATCACCCACCACTGGAGAAGGCCACTTTCAGTTTTTTAGGCCCCAGCACCCAGACACAGGAGAGAGGTCCCACAGCAGAGAATCATGCGTCATATCACCCACCACTGGAGAAGGCCACTTTCAGTTATTTAGGCCCCAGCACCCAGACAGTAGAGAGAGGTCCCATAGCAGAGAATCATGCATCATATCACCCACCACTGGAGATGGCCACTTTCAGTTATTTAGGCCCCAGCACCCAGACAGAGGAGAGAGGTCCCACAGCAAGGAATCATGCGTCATATCACCCACCACTGGAGAAGGCCACTTTCAATTATTTAGGCCACAGCACCCAGAAAGAGAAGCGAGGTCACGCAGCAAGGAATCATGCGTTATATCACCCACTACTGGAGAAGGCCACTTTCAGTTATTTAGGCCCCAGCACCCAGACAGAGGAGAGAGGTCCCACAGCAGAGAATCATGCGTCATATCACCCACCACTGGAGAAGGCCACTTTCAGTTATTTAGGCCCCAGCACCCAGACAGGGGAGAGAGGTCCCACAGCAGAGAATCATGCGTCATATCACCCACCACTGGAGAAGGCCACTTTCAGTTATTTAGGCCCCAGCACCCAGACAGAGGAGAGAGGTCCCACAGCAAGGAATCATGCGTCATATCACCCACCACTGAGAAGGCCACTTTCAGTTATTTAGGCCCCAGCACCCAGACAGAGGAGAGAGGTCCCACAGCAAGGAATCATGCGTCATATCACCCACCACTGGAGAAGGCCACTTTCAGTTATTTAGGCCCCAGCACCCAGACAGAGGAGAGAGGTCCCACAGCAAGGAATCATGCGTCATATCACCCACCACTGGAGAAGGCCACTTTCAGTTATTTAGGCCCCAGCACCCAGACAGAGGAGCGAGGTCCCACAGCATGGAATCATGCGTCATATCACCCACCACTGGAGAAGGCCACTTTCAGTTATTTAGGCCCCAGCACCCAGACAGAGGAGAGAGGTCCCACAGCAAGGAATCATGCGTCATATCACCCACCACTGGAGAAGGCCACTTTCAGTTATTTAGGCCCCAGCACCCAGACAGAGGAGAGAGGTCCAACAGCAAGAGAATCATGCGTTATATCACCCACCACTGGAGAAGGCCACTTTCAGTTATTTAGGCCCCAGCACCCAGACAGAGGAGAGAGGTCCCACAGCAAGAGAATCATGCGTCATATCACCCACCACTGGAGAAGGCCACTTTCAGTTATTTAGGCCCCAGCACCCAGACAGAGGAGAGAGGTCCCACAGCAAGGAATCATGTCTGGGCCATATCATTCCCACCACTAGGTAGTATATATGTGATACCTAATCATATTATATTCAAAATGCATGCTCATTGTCTTTAAGACAACAGTGAGCCAAAGTTTTGCTGTGTGGTAGAAACAGGCCAATTATGAGGTCATCCAGGCTCAGTCTGTGATAACCGAATACAGAGAGTATTAGTGTCTCAAAAGCTAATTGCCACAGGAGATGAGGTGCTCATCTGTTAGGAATACACTGGATATCTCCACATGTCCGTCTGAGAGAACAAGGCACCATTCAGTACCATATGGTCCATAGATCACATAGGTCAGAGGAGACTCCAAGTTGTCTATCTTTAGCTGATACAAAATGCTCACTTAATCACTTATCTCTAATTCTCACGACGACGAGGGCCGAATGTATATCATGCAAAATAGGCCCTAAGTCAACTCTTCATGAGTATGGTGACTAATAGCTTGTCTGACAACAGTGCCATCCAAGACAGATGCGATATCACCATCACCATCTTCAGCAAGGCATTATGGTCAAACATGATCTCAAGGATCTCATTATTATGTGTTCACAGCACCCTCAGACAGATTGGAGAAGTCCTACAGCCAGGGGATGGTAATGTTAGATCACCCACCACGGGAGATAGTTGCCACTAGATTCAGTAATTTAGGCCCCAGCACTCAGACAGGGGAGAGAGGTCCTACAGCAAGGAATCATGCGTCAGATCACCACTCACTGGCGAAGGCCATTTCAGCTATTTAGGTCCTGCACCCAGACAGATGAGAGGTCCCACAGCAAGGAATCATGCCTATATCACCCACCACTGGAGAAGGCCACTTTCAGTTATTTAGGCCCCAGCACCCAGACAGAGGAGAGGTCCCACATAAAGGAATCATGTGTCATACTCACCACTGAGAAGGCCACTTTCAGTTATTTAGGCCCTGCATCCTGACAGAAGAGAGGTCCCACAGCAAGGAATCATGCGCGGTATCATCCAATCCACTGGAGAAGGCCACTTTCAGTTATTTAGGCCCCCAGCACTCCAGACAGAGGAGAGAGGTCCCACAGCAGAGAATCATGCGTCATATCACCCACCACTGGAGAAGGCGACTTTCAGTTATTTAGGCCCCAGCACCCTGACAGAAGAGAGAGGCGCCACACAGCAAGGAATAAGGCATCATATCACTCCACCACTCAAGGCGTCACTTTCTCAGTTATTTAGGCCCCAGCACACAGAAAGAGGAGCGAGGTCCCGCAGCAAGGAATCATGCGTTATATCACCCACCACTGGAGAAGGCCACTTTCAGTTACATAGGCCCCAGCACCCAGACAGAGGAGAGAGGTCCCACAGCAGAGAATCATGCGTCATATCACCCACCACTGGAGAAGGCCACTTTCAGTTATTTAGACCCCAGCTCCCAGAAAGAGGAGCGAGGTCCCGAAGCAAGGAATCATGCTTTATATCACCCAACACTGGAGAAGGCCAATTTCAGTTATTTAGGCCCCAGCACACAGAAAGACAGAGAGGTCCCACAGCAAGGAATCATGCGTTATATCACCAACCACTGGAGAAGGCCACTTTCAGTTATTTAGGCCCCAGCACCCAGAAAGACAAGAGAGGTACCACAGCAAGGAATCATGCGTCATATCACCCACCACTGGAGAAGGCCACTTTCAGTTATTTAGGCCCCAGCACCCAGACTGAGGAGAGAGGTCCCACAGCAGAGAATCATGCGTCATATCACCCACCACTGGAGAAGGCCACTTTCAGTTACTTAGGCCCCAGCACCCAGACAGAGGAGAGAGGTCCACAGCAGAGAATCATGCGTCATATCACCCACCACTGGAGAAGGCCACTTTCAGTTATTTAGGCCCCAGCACCCAGACAGTAGAGAGAGGTCCCATAGCAGAGAATCATGCATCATATCACCCACCACTGGAGATAGCCACTTTCAGTTATTTAGGCCCCAGCACCCAGACAGAGGAGAGAGGTCCCACAGCAAGGAATTGTCGGGCATTTTCATAGGTATATATATATTGATACCTAATCATATTATATTCAAAATGCATGCTCATTGTCTTTAAGAAACAGTTTGAGCCAAAGTTTTGCTGTGTGGTAGAAACAGGCCAAGATGAGTTCATGCCGAGCTCAATCTGTGTAAAAATACAGAGAGTATTGTGTCTTAAAAATTATTGCCACAAATGTGGTCTTATCTATAAAGGAGTACACTGGATTCTCCAGACATGTCCGTCTGTAGAGAACAAGGCCCATTCATACCATAATGGCCCATAGATCAATAGTGTCAGAGAGACGCCTAAAGGTCTGTCTTTAGTTGTTTCAAAGTTGTCTTAACTAATCCTTATCTCTGATTTACGACTGACAAAGGTCAAAGTATATGATGCAAAAATACCCTAGTTAACTCTTCATGGTATGGTGTTAATAGCTTGCACAACAGTGCCATCCGGACACAGATGGGATATCGCTACACCATCCTCCATTAGTTGCATTATGGGTAAACATGATCTCATAGGATCTTATTACATATGTTTACACCCCTCAATTGATTGGAGAATACTAATCCAGGGGTGGTAATGTTAGATTACAAGGGAGATAATTATCCTAGATAGATCAGCATCAGGAGAGCATCAGGAGAAGTGAGAGAGGCCAGAAGGAGAAGCTAAGAAACAAAGGAGGAAGCATAGCATTCCTACATTCCAGCCTACACCCAAGATTGAGGGGTCTACCAATATGAAAGCCATGGTGATGGACCATCCAGCTTTCCTAGGAGCAGAAGTGAGATTCCTGCTAGGACTTGGTAAGAAACACAAAGAATGATGTTTCATTTTATTAAGACTATTTAGATAATGTGGGTAAAATCATAGCATCTATGTTGGCGAACATATTAATTTATTTATCATCTCTTTATATGAGATGTAGTCTTAGATATAGAATAATTGTGAGCCTTCATTCTACCTGCAGAAGAATCAAGTTTCATAATTTATCAGAGTATTAAATGATTGCATACATATATGCATAGATATAGATATATTGATAGTAGCATTCTTCGCCAAGCTAGATGATAAATTCCCACTGGAAGATTTGTTCCAAGTTCTTCCAATTTCTGTTGTCTTAATAGTCTTACCAGGTTATACAGATATGAAAGTAGTATTGACAGAAGTATACATGCAAAAGTAGTCTAGGATTTGACTACTATCTTCTAAGTTATATACTTGAATGGATTTGCCCATTACTACATGTGAGGTGTATTTTAGTTTGGTTAGAGAGGGTGGGGAATGTATTTATCATTCCATATAGATGTCTAGGATTAGACACGCCTCTGAACAGGAGTAATGTATATAATGTAACTTCTTGTTTTGATATCCTAACCAAATAGCTTTGTTATAATGTGACAAGCTGCTCTTACCCACATGTGTTTATTTACTTATTGTGAAGCTTCTAGTGCCTGATATCAATGCCATATATATTAATTGGCATATATCATTGTTTATTTACTTATGATAAGCTTGTAATGCTTCATATATCATTGCCATATATATTCCTTGGCATATATAATCGTGTTTATATACCTATTTGTTTATAATCGTGTAACTAATAAAATCTGCATATTTTTATAATATCTGCGTATTATTTAATGTCAAAACTACATCTTTAGCATTAATGTCATCTCTCATGAAAAGAACTTATTATCTGAGGAAATAGTCGGCCTCAGATGTGAATTGTATCGATTGGGTTATCTACAATTCACCAGGTCATAATTTCGACAAGTTATGGAAAATTCTTGATTAATTTTTTTATGACCATAATTAATAATTCTTAATTGAATTATTATAAACCCGACAGAATCATGCGTCATATCACCCACCACTGGAGAAGGCCACTTTCAATTATTTAGGCCACAGCACCCAGAAAGAGGAGCGAGGTCTCGCAGCAAGGAATCATGCGTTATATCACCCACTACTGGAGAAGGCCACTTTCAGTTATTTAGGCCCCAGCACCCAGACAGAGGAGAGAGGTCCCACAGCAAGGAATCATGCATCATATCACCCACCACTAGAGAAGGCCACTTTCAGTTATTTAGGCCCCAGCACCCAGACAGAGGAGAGAGGTCTCGCAGCAAGGAATCATGCGTTATATCACCCACTACTGGAGAAGGCCACTTTCAGTTATTTACGCCCCAGCACCCAGACAGAGGAGAGAGGTCCCACAGCAGAGAATCATGCGCCATATCACCCACCACTGGATAAGGCCACTTTCAGTTATTTTGGCCCCAGCACCCAGACAGAGGAGAGAGGTCCCACAGCAGATAATCATGCGTCATATCACCCACCACTGGAGAAGGCAACTTTCAGTTATTTAGGCCCCAGCACCCAGACAGAGGAGAGAGGTCCCACATAAGAGAATCACGCGTCATATCACTCACCACTGGAGAAGGACACTTTCAGTTACATAGGCCCCAGCACCCAGACAGAGGAGAGAGGTCCCACAACAAGGAATAAGGCGCCATATCACCCACCACTGGAGAATGCCACTTTCAGTTTTTTCGGCCCCAGCACTCAGACAGAGGAGAGAGGTCCCAAAGCAGAGAATCAAGCGCCTTATCATACACCACTGGAGAAAGCCACTTTCAGTTATTTAGGCCCCATCACCCAGACAGAGGAGAAAGGTCCCACAACAAGGAATAAGGCGTCATATCACCCACCACTGGAGAATGCCACTTTCAGTTTTTTAGGCCCCAGCACCCAGACAGAGGAGAGAGGTCACATAGCAAGGAATCATGCGTCATATCACCCACCACTGGAGAAGGCCACTTTCAGTTATTTAGGCCCCAGCACACAGACAGAGGAGAGAGGTCCCACAGCAGAGAATCATGCGTCATATCACCCACCACTGGATAAGGCGACTTTCAGTTATTTAGGCCCCAGCACCAAGACAGAGGAGAGAGGTCCCACAGCAAGGAATCATGCGTCATATCACCCACCACTGGAGAAGGCCACTTTCAGTTATTTTTGTGTCCAGCACCCAGACAGAGGAGAGAGGTCCCACAGCAGAGAATCATGCGTCATATCACCCACCACTGGAGAAGGCCACTTTCAGTAATTTAGGCCCCAGCACCCAGACAGAGGAGAGAGGTCCCACAGCAAGGAATCATGCGTCGTATCACCCACCACTGGAGAAGGCCATTTTCAGTTATTTAGGCCCCAGCACCCAGACAGATGAGAGAGGTCCCACAGCAAGGAATCATGCGTTATATCACCCACCACTGGAGAAGGCCACTTTCAGTTATTTAGGCCCCAGCACCCAGACAGAGGAGAGAGGTCCCACAGCAAGGAATCATGTGTCATATCACTCACCACTGGAGAAGGCCACTTTCAGTTATTTAGGCCCCAGCATCCTGACAGAAGAGAGAGGTCCCACAGCAAGGAATCATGCGTTATATCATCCACCACTGGAGAAGGCCACTTTCAGTTATTTAGGCCCCAGCACCCAGACAGAGGAGAGAGGTCCCACAGCAGAGAATCATGCGTCATATCACCCACCACTGGAGAAGGCGACTTTCAGTTATTTAGGCCCCAGCACCCAGACAGAAGAGAGAGGTGCCACAGCAAGGAATAAGGCATCATATCACCCACCACTGGCGAAGGCCACTTTCAGTTATTTAGGCCCCAGCACCCAGAAAGAGGAGCGAGGTCCCGCAGCAAGGAATCATGCGTTATATCACCCACCACTGGAGAAGGCCACTTTCAGTTACATAGGCCCCAGCACCCAGACAGAGGAGAGAGGTCCCACAGCAGAGAATCATGCGTCATATCACCCACCACTGGAGAAGGCCACTTTCAGTTATTTAGGCCCCAGCACCCAGACAGAGGAGAGAGGTCCCACAGCAGAGAATCATGCGTCATATCACCCACCACTGGAGAAGGCCACTTTCAGTTATTTAGGCCCCAGCACCCAGACAGACGAGAGAGGTCCCACAGCAAGAGAATCATGCTGTCATATCACCCACCACTGGAGAAGGCCACTTTCAGTTATTTAGGCCCCAGCACCCAGACAGACGAGAGAGGTCCCACAGCAGAGAATCATGCGTCATATCATACACCACTGGAGAAGGCCACTTTCAGTTATTTAGGCCCCAGCACCCAGACAGAGGAGAGAGGTCCCACAAGCAGAGGAATCATGCTTTATATCACCCAACACTGGAGAAGGCCACTTTCAGTTATTTAGGCCCCAGCACACAGAAAGACGAGAGAGGTCCCACAGCAAGGAATCATGCGTTATATCACCAACCACTGGAGAAGGCCACTTTCAGTTATTTAGGCCCCAGCACCCAGAAAGACAAGAGAGGTACCACAGCAAGGAATCATGCGTCATATCACCCACCACTGGAGAAGGCCACTTTCAGTTATTTAGGCCCCAGCACCCAGACTGAGGAGAGAGGTCCCACAGCAGAGAATCATGCGTCATATCACCCACCACTGGAGAAGGCCACTTTCAGTTACTTAGGCCCCAGCACCCAGACAGAGGAGAGAGGTCCCACAGCAGAGAATCATGCGTCATATCACCCACCACTGGAGAAGGCCACTTTCAGTTATTTAGGCCCCAGCACCCAGACAGTAGAGAGAGGTCCCATAGCAGAGAATCATGCATCATATCACCCACCACTGGAGATAGCCACTTTCAGTTATTTAGGCCCCAGCACCCAGACAGAGGAGAGAGGTCCCACAGCAAGGAATTGTCGGGCATTTTCATAGGTATATATATATTGATACCTAATCATATTATATTCAAAATGCATGCTCATTGTCTTTAAGAAACAGTTTGAGCCAAAGTTTTGCTGTGTGGTAGAAACAGGCCAAGATGAGTTCATGCCGAGCTCAATCTGTGTAAAAATACAGAGAGTATTGTGTCTTAAAAATTATTGCCACAAATGTGGTCTTATCTATAAAGGAGTACACTGGATTCTCCAGACATGTCCGTCTGTAGAGAACAAGGCCCATTCATACCATAATGGCCCATAGATCAATAGTGTCAGAGAGACGCCTAAAGGTCTGTCTTTAGTTGTTTCAAAGTTGTCTTAACTAATCCTTATCTCTGATTTACGACTGACAAAGGTCAAAGTATATGATGCAAAAATACCCTAGTTAACTCTTCATGGTATGGTGTTAATAGCTTGCACAACAGTGCCATCCGGACACAGATGGGATATCGCTACACCATCCTCCATTAGTTGCATTATGGGTAAACATGATCTCATAGGGTCTTATTACATATGTTTACACCCCTCAATTGATTGGAGAATACTAATCCAGGGGTGGTAATGTTAGATTACAAGGGAGATAATTATCCTAGATAGATCAGCATCAGGAGAGCATCAGGAGAAGTGAGAGAGGCCAGAAGGAGAAGCTAAGAAACAAAGGAGGAAGCATAGCATTCCTACATTTCAGCCTACACCCAAGATTGAGGGGTCTACCAATATGAAAGCCATGGTGATGGACCATCCAGCTTTCCTAGGAGCAGAAGTGAGATTCCTGCTAGGACTTGGTAAGAAACACAAAGAATGATGTTTCATTTTATTAAGACTATTTAGATAATGTGGGTAAAATCATAGCATCTATGTTGGTGAACATATTAATTTATTTATCATCTCTTTATATGAGATGTAGTCTTAGATATAGAATAATTGTGAGCCTTCATTCTACCTGCAGAAGAATCAAGTTTCATAATTTATCAGAGTATTAAATGATTGCATACATATATGCATAGATATAGATATATTGATAGTAGCATTCTTCGCCAAGCTAGATGATAAATTCCCACTGGAAGATTTGTTCCAAGTTCTTCCAATTTCTGTTGTCTTAATAGTCTTACCAGGTTATACAGATATGAAAGTAGTATTGACAGAAGTATACATGCAAAAGTAGTCTAGGATTTGACTACTATCTTCTAAGTTGTATACTTGAATGGATTTACCCATTACTACATGTGAGGTGTATTTTAGTTTGGTTAGAGAGGGTGGGGAATGTATTTATCATTCCATATAGATGTCTAGGATTAGACACGCCTCTGAACAGGAGTAATGTATATAATGTAACTTCTTGTTTTGATATCCTAACCAAATAGCTTTGTTATAATGTGACAAGCTGCTCTTACCCACATGTGTTTATTTACTTATTGTCAAGCTTCTAGTGCCTGATATCAATGCCATATATATTAATTGGCATATATCATTTTTTATTTACTGATGATAAGCTTGTAATGCTTCATATATCATTGCCATATATATTCCTTGGCATATATAATCGTGTTTATATACCTATTTGTTTATAATCGTGTAACTAATAAAATCTGCATATTTTTATAATATCTGCGTATTATTTAATGTCAAAACTACATCTTTAGCATTAATGTCATCTCTCATGAAAAGAACTTATTATCTGAGGAAATAGTCGGCCTCAGATGTGAATTGTATCGATTGGGTTATCTACAATTCACCAGGTCATAATTTCGACAAGTTATGGAAAATTCTTGATTAATTTTTTTATGACCATAATTAATAATTCTTAATTGAATTATTATAAACCCGACAGAATCATGCGTCATATCACCCACCACTGGAGAAGGCCACTTTCAATTATTTAGGCCACAGCACCCAGAAAGAGAAGCGAGGTCTCGCAGCAAGGAATCATGCGTTATATCACCCACTACTGGAGAAGGCCACTTTCAGTTATTTACGCCCCAGCACCCAGACAGAGGAGAGAGGTCCCACAGCAAGGAATCATGCATCATATCACCCACCACTAGAGAAGGCCACTTTCAGTTATTTAGGCCCCAGCACCCAGACAGAGGAGAGAGGTCTCGCAGCAAGGAATCATGCGTTATATCACCCACTACTGGAGAAGGCCACTTTCAGTTATTTACGCCCCAGCACCCAGACAGAGGAGAGAGGTCCCACAGCAGAGAATCATGCGTCATATCACCCACCACTGGATAAGGCCACTTTCAGTTATTTTGGCCCCAGCACCCAGACAGAGGAGAGAGGTCCCACAGCAGATAATCATGCGTCATATCACCCACCACTGGAGAAGGCAACTTTCAGTTATTTAGGCCCCAGCACCCAGACAGAGGAGAGAGGTCCCACATAAGAGAATCACGCGTCATATCACTCACCACTGGAGAAGGACACTTTCAGTTACATAGGCCCCAGCACCCAGACAGAGGAGAGAGGTCCCACAACAAGGAATAAGGCGCCATATCACCCACCACTGGAGAATGCCACTTTCAGTTTTTTCGGCCCCAGCACTCAGACAGAGGAGAGAGGTCCCAAAGCAGAGAATCAAGCGCCTTATCATACACCACTGGAGAAAGCCACTTTCAGTTATTTAGGCCCCATCACCCAGACAGAGGAGAAAGGTCCCACAACAAGGAATAAGGCGTCATATCACCCACCACTGGAGAATGCCACTTTCAGTTTTTTAGGCCCCAGCACCCAGACAGAGGAGAGAGGTCACATAGCAAGGAATCATGCGTCATATCACCCACCACTGGAGAAGGCCACTTTCAGTTATTTAGGCCCCAGCACACAGACAGAGGAGAGAGGTCCCACAGCAGAGAATCATGCGTCATATCACCCACCACTGGATAAGGCGACTTTCAGTTATTTAGGCCCCAGCACCAAGACAGAGGAGAGAGGTCCCACAGCAAGGAATCATGCGTCATATCACCCACCACTGGAGAAGGCCACTTTCAGTTATTTTTGTGTCCAGCACCCAGACAGAGGAGAGAGGTCCCACAGCAGAGAATCATGCGTCATATCACCCACCACTGGAGAAGGCCACTTTCAGTAATTTAGGCCCCAGCACCCAGACAGGGAGAGAGGTCCCACAGCAAGGAATCATGCGTCAGTATCACCCACCACTGGAGAAGGCCATTTTCAGTTATTTAGGTCCCAGCACCCAGACAGATGAGAGAGGTCCCACAGCAAGGAATCATGCGTTATATCACCCACCACTGGAGAAGGCCACTTTCAGTTATTTAGGCCCCAGCACCCAGACAGAGGAGAGAGGTCCCACAGCAAGGAATCATGTGTCATATCACTCACCACTGGAGAAGGCCACTTTCAGTTATTTAGGCCCCAGCATCCTGACAGAAGAGAGAGGTCCCACAGCAAGGAATCATGCGTTATATCATCCACCACTGGAGAAGGCCACTTTCAGTTATTTAGGCCCCAGCACCCAGACAGAGGAGAGAGGTCCCACAGCAGAGAATCATGCGTCATATCACCCACCACTGGAGAAGGCGACTTTCAGTTATTTAGGCCCCAGCACCCCGACAGAAGAGAGAGGTGCCACAGCAAGGAATAAGGCATCATATCACCCACCACTGGCTAAGGCCACTTTCAGTTATTTAGGCCCCAGCACCCAGAAAGAGGAGCGAGGTCCCGCAGCAAGGAATCATGCGTTATATCACCCACCACTGGAGAAGGCCACCAGTT
>CM065592.1:16492141-16519435 GCA_033119425.1 Bufotes viridis | reverse complement strand
GTGATGTTTAATACTTTAGGGTTAAAAAAACGGTAAAGTATTCTACCCATGACACTTTTAACCAGAAATATTATGGGTGGATATTTATCAAACCGGTGTAAAGGAAAACTAGCTTAGTGGCTCATATTGACCAATTGGATTCCAAATTTAATTTTCCAAAGCAACCCTGGAAAATGAGAGGTGGAATCTGATTGGTTGCTATGAATCATTAAACCATTTTTACTTTACACCAATTTTGATAAATCCACCTCTATATTTTCAAGCTTTCAGAGAACAGAGGCTTCTTCCTACTTGTACATGGGGTGATACATCATTAAGACAGATTAATAAAATTGAAGTTATTGTTACAGAAGGACAGGCAATAGGGTATAAAACTAAAGGAGGCCATTCACATTCCATAGCTGTTGATTTCCAGACAACAATACTACATGCATACATGCTCGGCTTGGCTATATGTTTTTTGTGAATTCTATGGATAGGGCTGAGAAGGCCTCTGCCAGAGACTTCTGGTTCTGGTGGAGGCTTATCTCCTAGAAGAACAAAATAATAGGGCAAAAATATTTATTTTGCCCAATTCTTCACTCCCCTGACATCATATGTATGGAGAGAGTCGGGAGCTCCCCATAAACATATTAGTGTATTGTTGGCTGAACCTGTCTAGGACGGCAGCGTATCGAAGTTGACGAGGTGGAATACAATCCAAATTTCAGGAAAAATCTGATTTGAATTGACTCGTGCTTCGTGGTAACAAATCACATTTTTTCCTAAAATAGCTGCTGCCTGTGTTTAGGACATGGAGCAAAGAACTCTGGGAACGAGGGATCACCCACAATGCCATGCATACAGCCAATTAGCAGCCAGCCAGACGTGATGTCAGAGCCCTATAAATAGCCTCAGCCATCTTGGATTCTGCCATTTTTGTGCTTAGTGCAGGGAGAGACGTGACAGGTGCTGATTTTACATTGTTTTACTTTTTTTGGGGGGGGGGGGGGGTTTAATAGGAAAAAAAGAAAAAATGTATGTCATAATTGCTGTTCGGCGGTTAAGTTACATTGTACTACAGCCATTCACGGGGTGTATTAATAGGAAAGATACGTACGTCTTATTAGCCGTTCTGCGTTTAATTTTAATTGTTCTATTTTTTGGGGGTGTATAAATAGGAAAAAAAACGTCTTATTAGCCGTTCTGCGGTAAATTTAAATTGTCATACAGCCATTGTGGCACTGTATTAATAGCAAAAATAAGTATGTGTTATTAGCCATTCTGCGGTGAATTTACATTGTCATACAGCCATTGTTGGGGTTTATTAATAGAAAAAATAAGTAATTCTTATTAGCCGTTCTGCGGTGAACTTACATTGTCATTCTCTGGTGACATTTTTTGGGGGATACAGCCTGTTTTGCGCAAATTGCTCGGTGAATGCTGAGTTTCTTCTGTAAGGACTGAATAATCGTCTATTGGCCGTTCAGTGGGGACATTTTCTTTGGGCTACAGCCTGTTTTGGGGTTTGATTCATTTATTTTACAGTATGTTAGACAAACAAGTGACAGGCCCTTCAAAGGTAATGGGCAGCAGGCAGAAGTAGCAGCAGCAGAAGAAGGGTGGCAGCAGAAGCCGCAGCGAGAGGCCTGAGTTCCTGGTGTCATCTAGCTGTCGTGTCTTGACCAGCAACCCAGCGCTGCTTGAATGGTTGACTTGGTCTTCGTTGCAAGTAACATCAGACACCCCCAGCCAAGAGTCATTGGGTTCCCCTGACACGACGCTTAGTTGGCATGTCCCGGGAGCAGGTCCTGTGCCCACAACTGTCCTCAAGGTGCCTCTGTCATTTTCAGTTCCCTCAACGCAAGAAGTATTATATGCCGTAGGCTCGGCTCCACTTTTCAGTGAGGACGAGCTACTAGAGGACAGTCAGCAGCTACTGCCCAGCCAAGATCTAGGGGAGACATCTGCAGCTTCCTCCAGTAGGCGGGTAGTGATGATTAGAGTCGCTTGGGAGCAGGTGTTGCGAGCGGTCAGGCTCCTGGCCCTAAGACCGTTGAGGGTGACATCAGTTACATGCAAACAGTAGCAGAAGATGATGATGTAGCCGATCGCACTTGGGAGCTGGGTGAAGAAAGGGCATCATCATCAGGAGAAGAGAGTGGCAGCTTGCATGTGAGGCAGTGGCTGAGCCGGCAGGGAGGTGGCGTGGCCATGAGTCAGCAGGGTGGCAGCAGTGGGAGGTGGGGAGCCAAACATGCGTGGGGTAGACCACCAGTATGGGAAAATGCCATACTTGGTGGTGCAGCAATTTTTTGTTAGGTCGCCGAAGGAGGTGAACATAGCCATTTGCCAAATATGTAGGCAGAAGGTGATGTGTGGCCAGGGTGCCAATGTTGGCACCACGATCCTGCGTCAACACATGCAGCGTCACCATAAAGTGACCTGGGAGAACCATGGCTCCGATGTGGTGGTCCAGCCTGCCGCAGCAACAGCTGCATCACCCAGTGGCACGCACCCAATTTCATGCAGTCAAGGCTCCACCACCTCAGCCGAAGGGAGCTGTCTGTCCTTCCCACGATCTGATGGTCCTGATTAGTGTTGAGCGAACAGTTCGAGCATAGTTCGGGTTCGTACCAAATTTTGGGCTGTTCGGGACCGGGACCCGACCCTTTTTGCAAAAAGGTTCTGGTCCGTTGTTCGGCTATTTCTTTCCGCTTTCTGAAGGGCTGCAGAGCAGCCAATCAGCTAGCGTTTTACTTCTTGCCATAAGAAGCCATCACAGCCATGCATACTAATGGCATGGCTGTGATTGGCCAAGTGCAGCATGTGACCCAGCCTCTATTTAAGCTGGAGTCACATAGCGCCGCACGTCACACTGCTATTATTAGTGTAGGGAGAGGACGCAGCTTCTGTGAGGGCGAGATTAGGCAGGGAAAAGTCAGCAAAAGCACCTAATGAAGTGATCAATCTACATCTGTGAATCATTCAACTTCTGCTAGTTAATTGCTCACTGTTTTTTATGCTCCACAGAGCATTTTTCTGTCAATTTGATTGGCGGCCATTTTGTGTCTTGTGGTGCACCAGCACAAGCTGCCACCAAGTCCATCAATCCATCAATACTAGTTTTTTTTTTTTTTTGCTATATCCTACATCAGGGGCTTGGCTGTGCTTATTGTCACCCCTAGAAACTCAGGATAGAAATTTCTATATTTTATTAAGGGGTTAAATTCAATTGCCAAAATAGCAATCCCCTAAATATGGTGTCCCAGCAGTGGCTGGCAAAGTATAATAGTGTCCGGCAAAGGATGTATTTTGTTCTGGGGTGAAATTCAATAGCCAAAATAGCAATACCGTAAATCAGTGGTTTCAGCTGTGGCTGGCCAAGTTTAATAATGTCTTGCAAAGGATATATTTTGTTCTGGAAAATAATATATCCTTTAACGGACACTAGGGAAATTGTCCAGTCACAGCTGGAACACCAGATTCAGGGTATTGCTATTTTGGCAATTTAATTTCACCCCAGAAAAAAATATACCCTGTTACAGACAGATTTTAAACTAGGCCTGCAACAGCTGGAACATCAGATTCAGGGTATTTCTATTTTGGCAATTAAATTTCACCCCAGAACAAAATATATCCTTTGCAGGACACTATTAAACTTGGCCAGCCACAGCTGAAACCACTGATTTATTGTATTGCTATTTTGGCAATTGAATTTCACCCCAGAAAAAAATATATCCTTTGCCGTACACTATTTAACTTGGCCAGCCACTGCTGGGACACCAGATTTACTGTATTTCCATTTTTGCTACTGACTTTCACCCCAGAAAATAATATGTCCTTTGACGGACACTAGGGAAATTGTCCAGTCACAGCTGGAACACCAGATTCAGGGTATTGCTATTTTGGCAATTAAATTTCACCCCAGAAAAAAATATACCCCGTTACGGACAGATTTAAACTAGGCCTGCAACAGCTGGAACACCAGATTCAGGGTATTGCTATTTTGGCAATTAAATTTCACCCCAGAACAAAATATATCCTTTGCAGGACAATATTAAAATTGGCCAGCCACAGCTGAAACCACTGATTTATGGTATTGCTATTTTGGCAATTGAATTTCACCCCAGAACAAAATATATCCTTTGCAGGACACTATGAAACTTGGCCAGCCACAGCTGAAACCACTGATTTATGGTATTGCTATTTTGGCAATTGAATTTCCCCCCAGAACAAAATCTATCCTTTGCAGGACACTATGAAACTTGGCCAGCCACAGCTGAAACCTCTGATTTATGGTATTGCTATTTTGGCAATTTAATTTCACCCCAGAACAAAATATATCCTTTGCAGGACACTATGAAACTTGGCCAGCCACAGCTGAAACCACTGATTTATGGTATTGCTATTTTGGCAATTGAATTTCACCCCAGAAAAATCTATCCTTTGCAGGACACTATGAAACTTGGCCAGCCACAGCTGAAACCACTGATTTATGGTATTGCTATTTTGGCAATTGAATTTCAACCCAGAACAAAATATATCTGTTACGGTATAACCCGGTATAGTGAGGGTTAATACCGTTCGGGCGATTCCCCTGGCGAAGAGCACAGCAACCCACAACCGCTGGAATCCACCAAACTGGAACCATACGAAGTCCTCCTTTCCTGGAACAGGCAAGAGAACATTCTGACGTAGCAATTCCCCCCAAGTACGAGACGAGGCTCCGTATTAATGGTTAAACAGGAATTCTCTCTTTATTGAGGGCTACCTGCCCGGTATTTATCCAGGTCTCCCACCTGGTGGACACTCCCCTAGGGGACCAGAAGGAAGACTGCGACACGGGATACAGCAGCCAATCACACACAATGGGACAATACAGACACCCCCAGCATATCCCTCCCCTCTGCCTGTGATACAATTACCCTACATGGGTAATGTAATCATCACAGGCAGGAGAATACACAATGTCTTCTGTCCTGGAGACAACAGAGGAGTGATTCAATTATCTCTCAGGACAAAGGAAAATCTCCAATACACAAGTGGGGACAATAGGACAGACATCATTATTCAATATACAATGTCCCACCCTTTACAGTACACACAGACATTTAACATATCCCCAGATGGCTTGGATCTGAGCGCTCAATATATCCAACCAGCGCTCAGATGCCACAAACACAGTCAAATCGCCATGGGGTTTAAATTTAGCATGGGCTGATGTGAGGGCCCATAATCCTGGGGCAAGAGGCTGGCAATCTGTCCCCTCCAAAACCCAGTGGCGTGGTTGGTTTCGCCACACATCTCCCCTTTTCCAAACAGACTAACAGGGTATCTGACCTTCTGCCGGTCAGTGCCCTTGTTAGTCCAGCAGCCCACCCACAAAACAGAAACAGCAGTACAGCCCACCCACAATAAATGGTTACTACACCTGAGCAAGGGAAAAACCTGTCCATGTCCATGTGCCTCACTACGGCTGTGTGGGGGACTGGTAGACTGCCTGAGTGGGTTGCTGAGTGGGCAGAGACCAGCGGTACTCTGCCCTGGTGCCAGCGCTACCACGAAGTAGCCTGGTTGTAGCCTGAAGTTGTTGTAGGGGAGACCGACTGTCTCCCTTTAGATACACAGCTCTGCTAGTTGTAGGGAGAGACTGACTGTCTCCCTTTAGATAGACCACCATGCTGCTGTGGGGAGACCGACTGTCTCCCCTTTGGCTAAATGGCCCTGTTGCTGGGGACAGGACCGACTGTCCCTACCCCTGTGCTGTGAGTGCAGAAACCACGGTCCCATCTGCACTGTTGTGGGGCTTACTGTCTCCCCTGGTGCGTTAAACTGCCGCTGGGGATGGAGACTGGGCTCCCAATTCCCTGTAAATCACACGGCCGATGGGGAATGGAGACGATGCTCTTCTCTCCTGCAAACATACTGCCGCTGGGGAGCAGGACCGACTGTCCCTACTCCCTTAAAATCCGGCTGCCACTGGGGATCTGGACCGACTACCCAGCATCCCTGTAGGACCGGTGGAGAGCTCTCGGTCCCATCTCCACTGTTGTGGGGCTTACTGTCTGCCCCTGGTATGTTAAGCTGCCGCTGGGGAGAGCAGGTAACAAGCTTCTCTCCCAGACATACTTCCAGCCGCTGGGGAGGGAGACCGACTGTCTCGGCTCCCAACACAGTGTCCTGCTGCTGGGGAAAGGAGACTGGGCTCTCTATTCCCTGCCGGACTCTCTGCCGATGGGGAGGGAGGACAAGGCTCTCCTCTCCCAGTAAGTCACTCTGCTGCTGGGGGCCAGGACCGACTGTCTCTGCCCTCTGTAACTTAGCCTGCCGCTGGGGAAAGGGGGTAACAAGCTCCTCCCCCATACATACTTCCAGCCTCTGGGGAGGGAGACCGTCTGTCTCCGCTCCCAATACAGTGTCCTGCTGCTGGGGAAAGGAGACTGGGCTCTCTATTTTCTGCTGGACACTCTGCCGATGGGGAATGGAGACTGGGCTCCCAATTCCCTGCACTTGACTCTGCCGCTGGGGGACAGGACCGACTGTCTCTGCCCCCTGTAACTCAGCCTGCCGCTGGGGAATGGAGACTGGGCTCCCAATTCCCTGCAGGATCGGTGGAGAGACCTCGGTCCCATCTCCACCGGCCACCTGGGGTTCTTCCCAGTAGACCTCCACAATATCCTCCCAGCTGAAGGGCTCTGGACCTGGGTCTGACACTCTGCTCTCTCGCTGAGCCCTCTCACTGGAGTGGAACAGCTGCTGGTAGTCCTGTTCCAGCTCCATCTCCCGGGTCACCAGGTGGACCAGGTCTTGCTCAATTTTGTGAGTGTCAGTCCCAGTCATACCTGCTCTCCCGCCACTCAAAGAGGTCCCTGAACCGGGCTTGTGTAGGGCTCCCAAACTCCAGCTCTGAAAAAGTCTCCCATAACAAGCCAGGACCATCAAACTCCTCTCCCTCTGGCATGTCATGCTCGGCTGTCCGGGGTAGGTACCGAGCTTCATACCACCAGAGTGCCTGGTAGGCATCTTCCAGCCACATCTCCCACCTTACCAGGTGCTTCAGGTGTTCTACCCACTCTTCCAGGGGCTGCTCTCCTAGGAAGGGCATCCGCAGGGCTACTCGCTTCTGCTGTCGCTGCTCGTCCCGCAGATACTCCACAATACCCAGTGCCTGGTACCAGATGCCTTTGCGGACTGCATCTCGGTCATCCATGACACCCTCATCATACTCCACTAGTGGTTCCATACCGGTGCTGTACTGGGACACGCTTTGCCCTTAAATTGTGAAATCCACGGTGCCTTCTGTTGCTGTCCTTCTGGCTGTAGGAACGATCCCACCGCTGCCACCAGTTGTTACGGTATAACCCGGTATAGTGAGGGTTAATACCGTTCGGGCGATTCCCCTGGCGAAGAGCACAGCAACCCACAACCGCTGGAATCCACCGAACTGGAACCATACGAAGTCCTCCTTTCCTGGAACAGGCAAGAGAACATTCTGACGTAGCAATTCCCCCCAAGTACGAGACGAGGCTCCGTATTAATGGTTAAACAGGAATTCTCTCTTTATTGAGGGCTACCTGCCCGGTATTTATCCAGGTCTCCCACCTGGTGGACACTCCCCTAGGGGACCAGAAGGAAGACTGCGACACGGGATACAGCAGCCAATCACACACAATGGGACAATACAGACACCCCCAGCATATCCCTCCCCTCTGCCTGTGATACAATTACCCTACATGGGTAATGTAATCATCACAGGCAGGAGAATACACAATGTCTTCTGTCCTGGAGACAACAGAGGAGTGATTCAATTATCTCTCAGGACAAAGGGAAATCTCCAATACACAAGTGGGGACAATAGGACAGACATCATTATTTAATATACAATGTCCCACCCTTTACAGTACACACAGACATTTAACATATCCCCAGATGGCTTGGATCTGGGCGCTCAATATATCCAAACAGCGCTCAGATGCCACAAACACAGTCAAATCGCCATGGGGTTTAAATTTAGCATGGGCTGATGAGAGGGCCCATAATCCTGGGGCAAGAGGCTGGCAATCTGTCCCCTCCAAAACCCAGTGGCGCGGTTGGTTTCACCACAATATCCTTTGACGGACACTATTAAACTTGGCCAGCCACAGCTGAAACCTGTGGCTGGCCAAGTTTAATAATGTCCGGCAAAGGATATATTTTGTTTTGGGGTGAAATTCAATTGCCAAAATAGCAATACCATAAATCAGTGGTTTCAGCTGTGGCTGGCCAAGTTTCATAGTGTCCTGCAAAGGATATATTTTGTTCTTGGGTGAAATTTAATTGCCAAAATAGCAATACCCTGAATCTGGTGTTCCAGCTTTTGCAGGCATAGTTTCAATCTGTCCGTAATAGGGTATATTTTTTTCTGGGGTGAAATTCAATTGCCAAAATAGCAATATCCTGAATCTGGTGTTCCAGCTGTGACTGGACAAGTTTAATAGTATCCGTTAAAGGATAGATTTTGTTCTGGTGTGAAATTCACTTGCCAATATAGCAATACCCTGAATCTGGTGTTCCAGCTGTTGCAGGCCAAGTGTTAATCTGTCCTTTAAAGGGAATATTACACTCAAGGTGTATATATAAGTGCTGAGAGGGTCATCCTCAATAAGTTCACACGCTACCGTACATCTGCCATTGTATTTCTGTCCGTTAAAGGTTATATTACACAAAGTGTTAAAATACAATTGCTGAAGAGCTAATCCTAGATATTTTTTCACACGCTACTGTGCATCTCCAAGTGTAAATCTGTCCATAAAAGGATACCTTTCATCCAGGGCCTAAATACTAGGCCTACAATTGATATTCCCCTAAATCAGTGGTTACTGCTGTGCCTGGATTAGTGTAATACGGTACATAAAAAAATAGGCAGATAGTGTTAGGTGACTGTAAAAAAGACCTGAATTTAAAATCAATACATTGGGCCAAATATTTTTTTTCCTTTTGTGGTGCTTGGTGAACGGTAACAATGAGGAAAACATCTAGTAAGGGACACGGATGCGGTCGTGGTGGTGTTAGTGTACCCTCTGGTGCTGGGAGAGGACGTGTCCATTCTGCCACAGCCACACGTCCTAGTGAACCAACTACCTCAGGTTCCAGTACCCGCCAGAATGTACAGCGATATTTGGTGGGGCCCAATGCCATTCTAAGGATGGTAAGGCCTGAGCAGGTACAGGCGCTAGTCAATTGGGTGGCCGACAGTGGATCCAGCACGTTCACAACATTATCTCCCACCCAGTCTTCTGCAAGAAAGCGCACAGGTGGCACCTGAAAACCAAGCCCATCAGTCTGTCACATCACCCCCATGCATATCAGGGAAACTGTCAGAGCCTGAAGCTATGCAGCAGTCTCTTGTGCTGTTTGAAGACTCTGCTGGCAGGGTTTTCCAAGGGAATCCACCTAGCCCTTCCCCAGTGGTGGAAGACATAGAATGCACTGATGCACAACCACTGATGTTTCCTGATGATGAGGACATGGGAATACCTCCTCATCGGAGTCTGCACGTCTCTGGTGATGACGAAACACAGTTGCCAACTGCTGCGTCTTTCTGCAGTGTGCAGACCGAACAGGAGGTCAGGGAGGAAGACTGTGTGGAAGACGATGCAGGGGACGATGAGGTCCTAGACCCCACATGGAATGAAGGTCGTGCCACTTACTTTCATAGTTCAGAGGAAGAGGCAGTGGTGAGACCGAGCCAACAGCTTAGCAAAAGAGGGAGCAGGGGGCAAAAGCAGACCAGCCGCCGCCAAGAGAGTTCGCCTCTGGGTTTCACGGAGGCAGCGGTAGCAGGCTGTCAAGAGGGAGTGTTGGGGGGAAAATGCCATACTTGGTGGTGCAGCAATTTTTTGTTAGGTCGCCGAAGGAGGTGAACATAGCCATTTGCCAAATATGTAGGCAGAAGGTGATGTGTGGCCAGGGTGCCAATGTTGGCACCACGATCCTGCGTCAACACATGCAGCGTCACCATAAAGTGACCTGGGAGAACCATGGCTCCGATGTGGTGGTCCAGCCTGCCGCAGCAACAGCTGCATCACCCAGTGGCACGCACCCAATTTCATGCAGTCAAGGCTCCACCACCTCAGCCGAAGGGAGCTGTCTGTCTTTCCCACGATCTGCTGGTCCTGATTAGTGTTGAGCGAACAGTTCGAGCATAGTTCGGGTTCGTACCAAATTTCGGGGTGTTCGGGACCCGGACCCGAACATTTTCAAAAAAGGTTCGGGTTCGGGTCCGTTTCTCGGCGATTTCTTCCCGCTTTCTGAAGGGCTGCAGAGCAGCCAATCAGCTAGCGTTTTACTTCTTGCCCTAAGAAGCCATCACAGCCATGCATACTAATGGCATGGCTGTGATTGGCCAAGTGCAGCATGTGACCCAGCCTCTATTTAAGCTGGAGTTACATAGCGCCGCACGTCACACTGCTCTGATTAGTGTAGGGAGAGGACGCAGCTTCTGTGAGGGTGAGATTAGGCAGGGAAAAGTCAGCAAAAGCACCTAATGAAGTGATCGATCTACAGCTGTGAATCATTCAAATTCTGCTAGTTAATTGCTCACTGGTTTTTATGCTGCACAGAGCATTTTTCTGTCACTTTGATCGGCGGCCATTTTGTGTCTTGTGGTGCACCAGCACAAGCTGCCACCAAGTCCATCAGTCCATCAATACTAGTTTTTTTTTTTTTTGCTATATCCTACATCAGGGGCTTGGCTGTGCTTATTGTCACCCCTAGAAACTCAGGATAGAAATTTCTATATTTTATTAAGGGGTTAAATTCAATTGCCAAAATAGCAATCCCCTAAATATGGTGTCCCAGCAGTGGCTGGCAAAGTATAATAGTGTCCGGCAAAGGATGTATTTTGTTCTGGGGTGAAATTCAATAGCCAAAATAGCAATATCGTAAATCAGTGGTTTCAGCTGTGGCTGGCCAAGTTTAATAATGTCTTGCAAAGGATATATTTTGTTCTGGAAAATAATATATCCTTTAAAGGACACTAGGGAAATTGTCCAGTCACAGCTGGAACACCAGATTCAGGGTATTGCTATTTTGGCAATTAAATTTCACCCCAGAAAAAAATATACCCTGTTACGGACAGATTTAAACTAGGCCTGCAACAGCTGGAACAACAGATTCAGGGTATTGCTATTTTGGCAATTTAATTTCACCCTAGAAAAAAATATACCCTGTTACGGAGAGATTTTAAACTAGGCCTGCAACAGCTGGAACATCAGATTCAGGGTATTTCGATTTTGGCAATTAAATTTCACCCCAGAACAAAATATATCCTTTGCAGGGACACTATTAAACTTGGCCAGCCACAGCTGAAACCACTGATTTATTGTATTGCTATTTTGGCAATTGAATTTCACCCCAGAAAAAAATATATCCTTTGCCGTACACTATTTAACTTGGCCAGCCACTGCTGGGACACCAGATTTACTGTATTTCCATTTTTGCTACTGACTTTCACCCCAGAAAATAATATGTCCTTTGACGGACACTAGGGAAATTGTCCAGTCACAGCTGGAACACCAGATTCAGGGTATTGCTATTTTGGCAATTAAATTTGACCCCAGAAAAAAATATACCCCGTTACGGACAGATTTAAACTAGGCCTGCAACAGCTGGAACACCAGATTCAGGGTATTGCTATTTTGGCAATTTCATTTCACCCCAGAACAAAATATATCCTTTGCAGGACAATATTAAAATTGGCCAGCCACAGCTGAAACCACTGATTTATGGTATTGCTATTTTGGCAATTGAATTTCCCCCCAGAACAAAATCTATACTTTGCAGGACACTATGAAACTTGGCCAGCCACAGCTGAAACCACAGATTTATGGTATTGCTATTTTGGCAATTGAATTTCACCCCAGAACAAAATATATCCTTTGCAGGACACTATGAAACTTGGCCAGCCACAGCTGAAACCACTGATTTATGGTATTGCTATTTTGGCAATTGAATTTCACCCCAGAACAAAATATATCCTTTGCAGGACACTATGAAACTTGGCCAGCCACAGCTGAAACCACTGATTTATGGTATTGCTATTTTGGCAATTGAATTTCACCCCAGAAAAAAATATATCCTTTGCCGTACATTATTAAACTTGGCCAGTCACAGCTGAAACCATTGATTTATGGTATTGCTATTTTGGCAATTGAATTTCACCCCAGAAAAAAAATCTATCCTTTGCAGGACACTATGAAACTTGGCCAGCCACAGCTGAAACCTGTGGCTGTCCAAGTTTAATAGAGTCCGGCAAAGGATATATTTTGTTTTGGGGTGAAATTTAATTGCCAAAATAGCAATACCATAAATCAGTGGTTTCAGCTGTGGCTGGCCAAGTTTCATAGTGTCCTGCAAAGGATATATTTTGTTATTGGGTGAAATTTAATTGCCAAAATAGCAATACCCTGAATCTGGTGTTCCAGCTTTTGTAGGCATAGTTTCAATCTGTCCGTAACAGGGTATATTTTTTTCTGGGGTGAAATTCAATTGCCAAAATAGCAATAAACTGAATCTGGTGTTCCAGCTGTGACTGGACAAGTTTAATAGTATCCGTTAAAGGATAGATTTTGTTCTGGTGTGAAATTCACTTGCCAATATAGCAATACCCTGAATATGGTGTTCCAGCTGTTGCAGGCCAAGGGTTAATCTGTCCGTTAAAGGGTATATTACACTCAAGGTGTATATACAAGTGCTGAGAGGGTCATCCTCAATAACTTCACACGCTACCGTACATCTCCCATTGTATTTCTGTCCGTTAAAGGGTATATTAAACAAAGTGTTAAAATACAATTGCTGAAGGGCTAATCCTACATATTTTTTCATCTCCAAGTGTAAATCTGTCCATAAAAGGATACCTTTCATCCAGGGCCTAAATACTAGGCCTACAATTGATATTCCCCTAAATCAGTGGTTACTGCTGTGCCTGGATTAGTGTAATAAGGTACATAAATAAATAGGCAGATAGTGTTAGGTGACTGTAAAAAAGACCTGAATTTGAAATCAATACATTGGGCCAAATATTTTTTTTCTTATTGTGGTGCTTGGTGAACGGTAACAATGAGGAAAACATCTAGTAAGGGACGCGGACGCGGTCGTGGTGGTGTTAGTGTACCCTCTAGTGCTGGGAGAGGACGTGTCCATTGTGCCACAGCCACACGTCCTAGTGAACCAACTACCTCAGGTTCCAGTACCCGCCAGAATTTACAGCGATATTTGGTGGGGCCCAATGCCGTTCTAAGGATGGTAAGGCCTGAGCAGGTACAGGCGCTAGTCAATTGGGTGGCCGACAGTGGATCCAGCACGTTCACAACATTATCTCCCACCCAGTCTTCTGCAAGTAAGCGCACAGGTGGCACCTGAAAACCAAGCCCATCAGTCTGTCACATCACCCCCATGCATATCAGGGAAACTGTCAGATAGTGATGAGCGGCAGGTGCCATATTCGATTTCGACGAAATTCGCGAATATTCGAATGAATATTCGTTTCATATTCGTCGAAATCGAATATTCGTCATTTTTTCTAGTTATCGCAATTAACATGCGATTTAAATAATCGCATATTGCGATTTGTACTTAAGGCTACTTTCCTATTGGTTTCATATCTAGAATTAGCGAGGATGACGAATATGACGAATGTATTCGTCTATTCCTCAAAACGAAGATAACGAGTATTCTACATCTTCGTTTTAGCAACCTATTCGTCAACTTCGCTAATTCTAGCAATCAAATAGGAAGGTTGACTGACTATAGAGACAGCTGTGTTAAATTCGCTATGCGATTTTATAAATAGAATACTTATAATATTTATCAAGTAATATAATTATTGTATTAGCGAATTTAACACAGCTGTCTCTATAGTCAGTCAACCTTCCTATTTGATTGCTAGAATTAGCGAAGTTGACGAATAGGTAGCTAAAGCGAGATGTAGAATACTCGTTATCTTCGTTTTGAGGAATATGACCGAATACATTCGTCATATTAGCTATTCGCTAATTCTACCAAGCCAACCATAACTTCTGTGCTCATGGAGCGTCCCCATCACCATGGGAACGTCTCCATATACTAAAATGTACTGTCGGATTTGAGGAATTACGTTGAAATCGCAATGCGATTAATTCAAGTTATATTAATCGCATTGCGATTTCAACTTAGAGCTGGGTTTATAATGGGTCAGCTTGCTAGAATTAACGAAGTTAACGAATATGGAATATAGCAGCAGTGCTAAGTTGAAATCGCAATGCGATTAATTTAACTTAAAGTATTCGCATTGCGATTTCAACTTAGCACTGCTAGTGCATGGCTATATTCCATATTCGTTAATTCTAGCCTATGTAAGATAGCAGTGCTAAGTTGTAATCGCAATGCGATTAATATAACTTGAATTAATCGCATTGCGATTTCAACGTAATTCCTCAAATCCGACAGTACATTTTAGTATATGGAGATTCTCCCATGGATGGGGACGCTCCACATGAGCACGGAAGTCGGCAGAAGCGGCAACGGGCACTGACTAGAGCAGCCAGGAAGCCAGGAATCCTCAGGACAGGTAAGAACTACTTTTGGGAAGTAGGAAAGAAAAAAATATAACAAAAAAAAAAACAAAAAAAAACCGAATATTCGAAATAGCGAATTTATAGCGCTATATTCGAAATATTCGCGAATTAGCGAAGTGCCGATATTCGCTAAAAAAATTCGCTTTTCGAATATTCGCGCTCAACACTACTGTCAGAGCCTCAAGCTATGCAGCAGTCTCTTATGCTGTTTGAAGACTCTGCTGGCAGGGTTTTCCAAGGGAATCCACCTAGCCCTTCCCCATCCGTGGAAGACAAAGAATGCACTGATGCACAACCACTGATGTTTCCTGATGATGAGGACATGGGAATACCTCCTCATCGGAGTCTGCACGTCTCTGATGATGACGAAACACAGGTGCCAACTGCTGCGTCTTTCTGCAGTGTGCAGACCGAACAGGAGGTCAGGGAGGAAGACTGTGTGGAAGACGATGCAGGGGACGATGAGGTCCTAGACCCCACATGGAATAAAGGTCGTGCCACTGACTTTCATAGTTCAGAGGAAGAGGCAGTGGTGAGACCGAGCCAACAACGTAGCAAAAGAGGGAGCAGGGGGCAAAAGCAGAACAGCCGCCGCCAAGAGAGTTCGCCTGCTACTGGCCACCGCCACCAGGGACCGAGCCCCCCAAATACAGCTTCAAGGAGTTCCCTGGCATGGCACTTCTTTAAACAATGTGCTGACGACAAGACTTGAGTGGTTTGCACGCTGTGCCATCAGAGCCTGAAGCGAGGCATTAACGTTCTGAAACTTAGCACAACCTGCATGACCAGGCATCTACATGCAAAGCATAAACTGCAGTGGAGTAAACACCTTAAAAGCAAGGAACTCACTCAGGATCCCCCTGCTCCCTCTTCTGCTGCTGCCTCGGCCTCTTCCTCCGCCTCGGGAGGAATGTTGGCACCTGCCGCCCACCAAACAGAGGATGTGCCACCGACACCACCACCTGTGTCACCAAGCATCTCCACCATGTCACACGGCAGCGTTCAGCTCTCCATCTCACAAACCTTGGAGAGAAAGCGTAAATTCCCACCTAGCCACCCTCGAGCCCTGAGCCTTAATGCCAGCATTTCTAAACTACTGGCCTTTGAAATGCTGTCATTCAGGCTGGTGGACACAGACAGCTTCAAACAGCTGATGGCCATGGCTGTCCCACAGTATGTTGTTTCCAGCCGCCACTACTTCTCCAAGACAGCCATGCCTTACCTGCACAACCAAGTATCCGATAAAATCAAGTGTGCACTGCGCAACGCCATCTGTGTCAAGGTCCACCTAACCACAGATACGTGGACCAGTAAGCACGGCCAGGGGCGCTATATCTCCCTAACTGCACACTGGGTAAATGTAGTGGCGGCTGGGCCCCAGGTGGAGAGTTCTTTGGCGCACGTCCTATCACCGCCAAGGATCGCAGGGCATCATTCTTTGCCTCCTGTTGCCTCCTCCTCCTACTTAGCTTCCTCCTCCTCTTTATCAACCTGCTCATCCAGTCAGCCACACACCTTCACCACCAACTTCAGCACAGCCCCGGGTAAATGTCAGCAGGCCGCTCTGAAACTCATATGTTTGGGGGACAGGCCCCACACTGCGCATGAGTTGTGGCGGAGTATTGAACAACAGACCAACGAGTGGTTGCTGCCGGTGGGCCTCAAGCCCGGCCTGGTGGTGTGCGATAATGGCCGAAATCTCTTCGCAGCTCTGGGACTAGCCGGTTTAACGCACATCCCTTGCCTGGCGCATGTGCTGAATTTGGTGGTGCAGAAGTTCATTTACAACTACCCCGACATGTCAGAGCTGCTCCATAAAGTGCGGGCCGTCTGTGCGCGCTTCCGGCTTTCACATCCTCGCCTGTCTTTCGCTACAGCGGAACTTCGGCCTTCCCGCTCACCGCCTCATATGCGACGTGCCCACTAGGTGAAACTCCACCTTGCACATGCTGGAGAGACTGTGTGAGCAGCAGCAGGCCCTAGTGGAGTTTCAGCTGCAGCACGCACGGGTCAGTCGCACTGCGGAACAGCACCACTTCACCACCAATGGCTGGGCCTCCATGCGAGACCTGTGTGCCCTGTTGCGCTGTTTCGAGTACTCCACCAACATGGCCAGTGGCGATGACTTATCAGCGTTACAATACCACTTCTATGTCTCCTTGAGAAAACGCTTAGGGCGATGATGGAAGAGGAGGTGACCCAGGAGGAGGATGAGGGGTCATTTTTAGCACTTTCAGGCCAGTCTGTTAGAAGTGGCTCAGAGGGAGGTTTTTTGCAACAGCAGAGGCCAGGTATAAATGTGGCCAGCCAGGGCCCACTACTGGAGGATGAGGAGGAGATGGAGGAGGATGAGGATGAAGCAGGTTCACAGCGGGGTTGCACCCGACACAGCTCAGGCCCATCACTGGTGCGTGGCTGGGGGGATACGGAGGACGATGACGATAAGCCTCCCACAGAGGACAGCTTGTCCTTACCTCTGGGGAGCCTGGCACACTTGAGCGACTACATGCTGCAGTGCCTGCGCAACGACAGCAGAGTTGCCCATATTTTAACGTGTGCGGACTACTGGGTTGCCACCCTGCTGGATCCCCGGTACAAAGACAATGTGCCCACCTTACTTCCTGCACTGGAGCGTGATAGGAAGATGCGCGAGTAGAAGCGCACGCTGGTAGATGTGCTCCTGAGAGCATTCCCAAATGTCACAGGGGAACAGGTGGAAGCCCATGGGAAGGCAGAGGAGGAGCAAGAGCTTGCCAATGCAGCTGTGTCACGGCCAGCTCCTCTGAGGGCAGGGTTAGCATGGCAGAAATGTGGAAAAGTTTTGTCTCCACGCCACAGCTAACTGCACCACCACCTGATACGGAACGTGTTAGCAGAAGGCAGCATTTCACTAGCATGGTTGACCAGTACGTCTGTACACCCCTCCACGTACTGACTGATGGTTCGGTCCCATTCAACTTCTGGGTCTCCAAATTGTCCACATGGCCAGAGTTAGCATTTTATGCCTTGGAGGTGCTGGCCTGCCCGGCGGCCAGTGTTTTGTCTGAACGTGTATTCAGCACGGCAGGGGGCGACATTACTGACAAACGCAGCCGCCTGTCCACATCCAACGTGGACAAGCTGACGTTCATAAAAATGAACCAGGCTTGGATTCCACAGGACCTGTCCCTCCCTTGTGCAGAATAGACATTTATAACTGGCTCCCCCTCAACCATGTATTCTTGTACTCCTGGGCACTTCTTTATTGAATCCTCATTTTTTTAACTTTACCATGATCTTGCAGTGCAACCCAAAGTTGATTGAACATCTCCTCAATCTGCGCGCCGGGGCCTAAATAACTGAAAGTGGCCTTCTCCAGTGGTGGGTGATATGACGCATGATTCCTTGCTGTGGGACCTCTCTCCGCTGTCTGGGTGCTGGGGCCTAAATAACTGAAAGTGGCCTTCTCCAGTGGTGGGTGATATGACGCATGATTCCTCTGCTGTGGGACCTCTCTCCTCTGTCTGGGTGCTGGGGCCTAAATAACTGAAAGTGGCCTTCTCCGGTGGTGGGTGATATGACGCATGATTCTCTGCTGTGGGACCTCTCTCCTCTGTCTGGGTGCTGGGGCCTAAATAACTGAAAGTGGCCTTCTCCAGTGGTGTGTGATATGACGCATGATTCCTTGCTGTGGTACCTCTCTCGTCTTTATGGGAGCTGGGGCCTAAATAACTGAAAGTGGCCTTCTCCAGTGTTGTGTGATATAACGCATGATTCCTTGCTGTGGGATCTCTCTCGTATTTCTGGGTGCTGGGGCCTAAATAACTGATAGTGACCTTCTCCAGTGGTGGGTGACATAAGGCATGATTCCTTGCTGCGGGACCTCGCTCCGCTTTCTGGGTGCGGGGGCCTAAATAACTGAAAGTGGCCTTCTCCGGTGGTGGGTGATATGGTGCATGATTCTCTGCTGTGGGACCTCTCTCCTCTGTCTGGGTGCTGGGGCCTAAATAACTGAAAGTGTCCTTCTCCAGTGGTGGGTGATATGACGCATGATTCCTTGCTGTGGGACCTCTCTCCGTCTGTCTGGGTGCTGGGGCCTAAATAACTGAAAGTGGCCTTCTCCAGTGGTGGGTGATATGACGCATGATTCCTTGCTGTGGGACCTCTCTCCTCTGTCTGGGTGCTGGGGCCTAAATAACTGAAAGTGGCCTTCTCCAGTGGTGGGTGATATGACGCATGATTCCTCTGCTGTGGGACCTCTCTCCTCTGTCTGGGTGCTGGGGCCTAAATAACTGAAAGTGGCCTTCTCCAGTGGTGGGTGATATGACGCATGATTCCTTGCTGTGGGACCTCTCTTTTCTTTCTGGGTGCTGGGGCCTAAATAACTGAAAGTGGCCTTCTACAGTGGTGGGTGATATAACGCATGATTCCTTGCTGCGGGACCTCGCTCCTATTTCTGGGTGCTGGGGCCTAAATAACTGAAAGTGGCCTTCTCCAGTGGTGGGTGATATGACGCCTTATTCCTTGCTGTGGGACCTCTCTCCTCTGTCTGGGTGCTGGGGCCTAAATAACTGAAAGTGGCCTTCTCCAGTGGTGGGTGATATGACGCATGATTCTCTGCTGTGGGACCTCTCTCCTCTGTCTAGGTGCTGGGGCCTAAATAACTGAAAGTGGCCTTCTCCAGTGGTGGGTGATATGACGCATGATTCCTTGCTGTGGTACCTCTCTCGTCTTTCTGGGTGCTGGGGCCTAAATAACTGAAAGTGGCCTTCTCCAGTGGTGGGTGATATGACGCATGATTCCTTAATGTGGGACCTCTCTCGTCTTTCTGGGTGCTGGGGCCTAAATAACTGAAAGTGGCCTTCTCCAGTGGTGGGTAATATAACGCATGATTCCTTGCTGCGAGACCTCGCTCCTCTTTCTGGGTGCTGGGGCCTAAATAACTGAAAGTGTCCTTCTCCAGTGGTGGGTGATATGACGCATGATTCCTTGCTGTGGGACCTCTCTCCGCTGTCTGGGTGCTGGGGCCTAAATAACTGAAAGTGGCCTTCTCCAGTGGTGGGTGATATGACGCCTTATTCCTTGCTGTGGGACCTCTCTCCTCTGTCTGGGTGCTGGGGCCTAAATAACTGAAAGTGGCCTTTTCCAGTGGTGGGTGATATGACGCATGATTCTCTGCTGTGGGACCTCTCTCCTCTGTCTGGGTGCTGGGGCCTAAATAACTGAAAGTGGCCTTCTCCAGTGGTGGGTGATATGACGCATGATTCCTTGCTGTGGTACCTCTCTCGTCTTTCTGGGTGCTGGGGCCTAAATAACTGAAAGTGGCCTTCTCCAGTGGTGGGTGATATAACGCATGATTCCTTGCTGTGGGATCTCTCTCGTATTTCTGGGTGCTGGGGCCTAAATAACTGAAAGTGGCCTTCTCCAGTGGTGTGTGACATAACGCATGATTCCTTGCTGCGGGACCTCGCTCCTCTTTCTGGGTGCTGAGGCCAAAATAACTGAAAGTGGCCTTCTCCAGTGGTGGATGATATGACGCATGATTCTCTGCTGTGGGACCTCGCTTCTCTTTCTGGGTGCTGGGGCCTAAATAACTGAAAGTGGCCTTCTCCAGTGGTGGGTGATATGACGCCTTATTCCCTGCTGTGGGACCTCTCTCCTCTGTCTGGGTGCTGGGGCCTAAATAACTGAAAGTGGCCTTCTCCAGTGGTGGGTGATATGACGCATGATTCTCTGCTGTGGGACCTCTCTCCTCTGTCTGGGTGCTGGGGCCTAAATAACTGAAAGTGGCCTTCTCCAGTGGTGGGTGATATGACGCATGATTCCTTGCTGTGGTACCTCTCTCGTCTTTATGGGAGCTGGGGCCTAAATAACTGAAAGTGGCCTTCTCCAGTGTTGTGTGATATAACGCATGATTCCTTGCTGTGGGATCTCTCTCGTATTTCTGGGTGCTGGGGCCTAAATAACTGATAGTGACCTTCTCCAGTGATGGGTGACATAACGCATGATTCCTTGCTGCGGGACCTCGCTCCGCTTTCTGGGTGCTGGGGCCTAAATAACTGAAAGTGGCCTTCTCCGGTGGTGGGTGATATGATGCATGATTCTCTGCTGTTGGACCTCTCTCCTCTGTCTGGGTGCTGGGGCCTAAATAACTGAAAGTGGCCTTCTCCAGTGGTGGGTGATATGACGCATGATTCCTTGCTGTGGGACCTCTCTCGTCTTTCTGGGTGCTGGGGCCTAAATAACTGAAAGTGGCCTTCTCCAGTGGTGGGTTATATAACGCATGATTCCTTGCTGCGGGACCTCGCTCCTCTGTCTGGGTGCTGGGGCCTAAATAACTGAAAGTGGCCTTCTCCAGTGGTGGGTGATATGATGCATGATTCCTTGCTGTGGGACCTTCTACTCTGTCTGGGTGCTGGGGCCTAAATAACTGAAAGTGGCCTTCTCCAGTGGTGGGTGATATGACGCATGATTCCTTGCTGTGGGACCTCTCTTCTCTGTCTGGGTGCTGGGGCCTAAATAACTGAAAGTGGCCTTCTACAGTGGTGGGTGATATAACGCATGATTCCTTGCTGTGGGACCTCGCTCCTCTTTCTGGGTGCTGGGGCCTAAATAACTGAAAGTGGCCTTCTCCAGTGGTGGGTGATATGACGCCTTATTCCTTGCTGTGGGACCTCTCTCCTCTGTCTGGGTGCTGGGGCCTAAATAACTGAAAGTGGCCTTCTCCAGTGGTGGGTGATATGACGCATGATTCCTTGCTGTGGGACCTCTCTCCTCTGTCTGGGTGCTGGGGCCTAAATAACTGAAAGTGGCCTTCTCCAGTGGTGGGTGATATGACGCATGATTCCTTGCTGTGGGACCTCTCTCGTCTTTCTGGGTGCTGGGGCCTAAATAACTGAAAGTGGCCTTCTCCAGTGGTGGGTGATATGACGCATGATTCCTTGCTGTGGGACCTCTCTCGTCTTTCTGGGTGCTGGGGCCTAAATAACTGAAAGTGGCCTTCTCCAGTGGTGGGTGATATGACGCATGATTCCTTGCTGCGGGACCTCTCTCCTCTGTCTGGGTGCTGGGGCCTAAATAACTGAAAGTGGCCTTCTCCAGTGGTGGGTGATATGACGCATGATTCCTTGCTGTGGGACCTCTCTCCTCTGTCTGGGTGCTGGGGCCTAAATAACTGAAAGTGGCCTTCTCCAGTGGTGGGTGATATGACGCATGATTCCTTGCTGTGGGACCTCTCTCCTCTGTCTGGGTGCTGGGGCCTAAATAACTGAAAGTGGCCTTCTCCAGTGGTGGGTGATATGACGCATGATTCCTTGCTGTGGGACCTCTCTCCTCTGTCTGGGTGCTGGGGCCTAAATAACTGAAAGTGGCCTTCTCCAGTGGTGGGTGATATGACGCATGATTCTCTTGCTGTGGGACCTCTCTCCTCTGTCTGGGTGCTGGGGCCTAAATAACTGAAAGTGGCCTTCTCCAGTGGTGGGTGATATGACGCATGATTCCTTGCTGTGGGACCTCTCTCGTCTTTCTGGGTGCTGGGGCCTAAATAACTGAAAGTGGCCTTCTCCAGTGGTGGGTGATATAACGCATGATTCCTTGCTGCGGGACCTCGCTCCTCTTTCTGGGTGCTGGGGCCTAAATAACTGAAAGTGGCCTTCTCCAGTGGTGGGTGATATGACGCATGATTCCTTGCTGTGGGACCTCTCTCCTCTGTCTGGGTGCTGGGGCCTAAATAACTGAAAGTGGCCTTCTCCAGTGGTGGGTGATATGACGCATGATTCCTTGCTGTGGGACCTCTCTCCTCTGTCTGGGTGCTGGGGCCTAAATAACTGAAAGTGGCCTTCTCCAGTGGTGGGTGATATGACGCATGATTCCTTGCTGTGGGACCTCTCTCCTCTGTCTGGGTGCTGGGGCCTAAATAACTGAAAGTGGCCTTCTCCAGTGGTGGGTGATATGACGCATGATTCCTTGCTGTGGGACCTCTCTCCTCTTTCTGGGTGCTGGGGCCTAAATAACTGAAAGTGGCCTTCTCCAGTGGTGGGTGATATGACGCATGATTCCTTGCTGTGGGACCTCTCTCCGTCTTTCTGGGTGCTGGGGCCTAAATAACTGAAAGTGGCCTTCTCCAGTGGTGGGTGATATAACGCATGATTCCTTGCTGTGGGACCTCGCTCGTCTTTCTGGGTGCTGGGGCCTAAATAACTGAAAGTGGCCTTCTCCAGTGGTGGGTGATATGACGCATGATTCTCTGCTGTGGGACCTCGCTCCTCTTTCTGGGTGCTGGGGCCTAAATAACTGAAAGTGGCCTTCTCCAGTGGTGGGTGATATGACGCATGATTCCCTGCTGTGGGACCTCTCTCCTCTGTCTGGGTGCTGGGGCCTAAATAACTGAAAGTGGCCTTCTCCAGTGGTGGGTGATATGACGCATGATTCTCTTGCTGTGGGACCTCTCTCCTCTGTCTGGGTGCTGGGGCCTAAATAACTGAAAGTGGCCTTCTCCAGTGGTGGGTGATATGACGCATGATTCCTTGCTGTGGGACCTCTCTCCTCTGTCTGGGTGCTGGGGCCTAAATAACTGAAAGTGGCCTTCTCCAGTGGTGGGTGATATAACGCATGATTCCTTGCTGTGGGACCTCTCGTCTTTCTGGGTGCTGGGGCCTAAATAACTGAAAGTGGCCTTCTCCAGTGGTGGGTGACATAACGCATGATTCCTTGCTGCGGGACCTCGCTCCGCTTTCTGGGTGCTGGGGCCTAAATAACTGAAAGTGGCCTTCTCCAGTGGTGGGTGATATGACGCATGATTCTCTGCTGTGGGACCTCTCTCCTCTGTCTGGGTGCTGGGGCCTAAATAACTGAAAGTGGCCTTCTCCAGTGGTGGGTGATATGACGCATGATTCCTTGCTGTGGGACCTCTCTCGTCTTTCTGGGTGCTGGGGCCTAAATAACTGAAAGTGGCCTTCTCCAGTGGTGGGTGATATGACGCATGATTCCTTGCTGCGGGACCTCGCTCCTCTGTCTGGGTGCTGGGGCCTAAATAACTGAAAGTGGCCTTCTCCAGTGGTGGGTGATATGACGCATGATTCCTTGCTGTGGGACCTCTCTCCTCTGTCTGGGTGCTGGGGCCTAAATAACTGAAAGTGGCCTTCTCCAGTGGTGGGTGATATGACGCATGATTCCTTGCTGTGGGACCTCTCTCCTCTTTCTGGGTGCTGGGGCCTAAATAACTGAAAGTGGCCTTCTCCAGTGGTGGGTGATATGACGCATGATTCCTTGCTGTGGGACCTCGCTCCTATGTCTGGGTGCTGGGGCCTAAATAACTGAAAGTGGCCTTCTCCAGTGGTGGGTGATATGACGCATGATTCCTTGCTGTGGGACCTCTCTCCTCTGTCTGGGTGCTGGGGCCTAAATAACTGAAAGTGGCCTTCTCCAGTGGTGGGTGATATGACGCATGATTCCTTGCTGTGGTACCTCTCTCGTCTTTCTGGGTGCTGGGGCCTAAATAACTGAAAGTGGCCTTCTCCAGTGGTGGGTGATATAGCGCATGATTCCTTACTGTGGGACCTCTCTCGTCTTTCTGGGTGCTGGGGCCTAAATAACTGAAAGTGGCCTTCTCCAGTGGTGGGTAATATAACGCATGATTCCTTGCTGCGGGACCTCGCTCCTCTTTCTGCGTGCTGGGGCCTAAATAACTGAAAGTGTCCTTCTCCAGTGGTGGGTGATATGACGCATGATTCCTTGCTGTGGGACCTCTCTCCGCTGTCTGGGTGCTGGGGCCTAAATAACTGAAAGTGGCCTTCTCCAGTGGTGGGTGATATGACGCCTTATTCCTTGCTGTGGGACCTCTCTCCTCTGTCTGGGTGCTGGGGCCTAAATAACTGAAAGTGGCCTTCTCCAGTGGTGGGTGATATGACGCATGATTCTCTGCTGTGGGACCTCTCTCCTCTGTCTGGGTGCTGGGGCCTAAATAACTGAAAGTGGCCTTCTCCAGTGGTGGGTGATATGACGCATGATTCCTTGCTGTGGGACCTCTCTCGTCTTTCTGGGTGCTGGGGCCTAAATAACTGAAAGTGGCCTTCTCCAGTGGTGGGTGATATAACGCATGATTCCTTGCTGTGGGACCTCTCTCTGTATCTGGGTGCTGGGGCCTAAATAACTGAAAGTGGCCTTCTCCAGTGGTGGGTGATATGACGCATGATTCTCTGCTGTTGGGACCTCTCTCCTCTGTCTGGGTGCTGGGGCCTAAATAACTGAAATTAGCCTTCTCCAGTGGTGGGTGATATGACGCCTTATTCCTTGCAGTGGGACCTCTCTCCTCTGTCTGGGTGCTGGGGCCTAAATAACTGAAAGTGGCCTTCTCCAATGGTAGGTGATATGACGCATGATTCCTTGCTGTGGGTCCTCTCTCCTCTGTCTGGGTGCTGGGGCCTAAATAACTGAAAGTGGCCTTCTCCAGTGGTGGGTGATATGACGCATGATTCTCTGCTGTGGGACCTCTCTCCTCTGTCTGGGTGCTGGGGCCTAAATAACTGAAAGTGGCCTTCTCCAGTGGTGAGTGATATGACGCATGATTCCTTGCTGTGGGACCTCTCTCCTCTGACTGGGTGCTGGGGCCTAAAAAACTGAAAGTAGCCTTCTCCAGTTGTGGGTGATATGACGCATTATTCCTTGCTGTGGGACCTCTCTCCTCTGTCTGGGTGCTGGGGCCTAAATAACTGAAAGTGGCCTTCTCCAGTGGTGGGTGATATGACGCATGATTCCTTGCTGTGGTACCTCTCTCGTCTTTCTGGGTGCTGGGGCCTAAATAACTGAAAGTGGTCTTCTCCAGTGGTGGTTGATATGACGCCTTATTCCTTGCTGTGGGACCTTTTTCCTCTATCTGGGTGCTGGGGCCTTCATAACTGAAAGTGGCCTTCTCCAGTGGTGGGTGATATAACGCATGATTCCATGCTGCGGGACATCGCTCCTATTTCTGGGTGCTGGGGCCTAAATAACTGAAAGTGGCCTTCTCCAGTGGTGGGTGATATAATGCATGATTCCTTGCTGCGGGACCTCGCTCCTCTTTCTGGGTGCTGAGGCCAAAATAACTGAAAGTGGCCTTCTCCAGTGGTGGATGATATGACGCATGATTCTCTGCTGTGGGACCTCGCTTCTCTTTCTGGGTGCTGGGGCCTAAATAACTGAAAGTGGCCTTCTCCAGTGGTGGGTGATATGACGCATGATTCCTTGCTGTGGGACCTCTCTCCTCTGTCTGGGTGCTGGGGCCTAAATAACTGAAAGTGGCCTTCTCCAGTGGTGGGTGATATGATGCATGATTCCTTGCTGTGGGACCTCTCTCCTCTGTCTGGGTGCTGGGGCCTAAATAACTGAAAGTGGCCTTCTCCAGTGGTGGGTGATATGACGCATGATTCCTTGCTGTGGGACCTCTCTCCTCTTTCTGGGTGCTGGGGCCTAAATAACTGAAAGTGGCCTTCTCCAGTGGTGGGTGATATAACGCATGATTCCTTCCTGCGGGACCTCGCTCCTATTTCTGGGTGCTGGGGCCTAAATAACTGAAAGTGGCCTTCTCCAGTGGTGGGTGATATGACGCCTTATTCCTTACTGTGGGACCTCTCTCCTCTGTCTGGGTGCTGGGGCCTAAATAACTGAAAGTGGCCTTCTCCAGTGGTGGGTGATATGACGCATGATTCCTTGCTGTGGTACCTCTCTCGTCTTTCTGGGTGCTGGGGCCTAAATAACTGAAAGTGGCCTTCTCCAGTGGTGGGTGATATGACGCATGATTCCTTAATGTGGGATCTCTCTCGTCTTTCTGGGTGCTGGGGCCAAAATAACTGAAAGTGGCCTTCTCCAGTGGTGGGTAATATAACGCATGATTCCTTGCTGCGGGACCTCGCTCCTCTTTCTGAGTGCTGAGGCAAAAATAACTGAAAGTGTCCTTCTCCAGTGGTGGGTGATATGACGCATGATTCCTTACTGTGGGACCTCTCTCCGCTGTCTGGGTGCTGGGGCCTAAATAACTGAAAGTGGCCTTCTCCAGTGGTGGGTGATATGACGCCTTATTCCTTGCTGTCGGACCTCTCTCCTCTGTCTGGGTGCTGGAGCCTAAATAACTGAAAGTGGCCTTCTCCAGTGGTGGGTGATATGACGCATGATTCTCTGCTGTGGGACCTCTCTCCTCTGTCTGGGTGCTGGGGCCTAAATAACTGAAAGTGGCATTCTCCAGTGGTGGGTGATATGACGCATGATTCCTTGCTGTGGTACCTCTCTCGTCTTTCTGGGTGCTGGGGCCTAAATAACTGAAAGTGGCCTTCTCCAGTGGTGGGTGATATGACGCATGATTCCTTGCTGTGGGACCTCTCTCCTCTGTCTGGGTGCTGGGGCCTAAATAACTGAAAGTGGCCTTCTCCAGTGGTGGGTGATATAACGCATGATTCCTTGCTGTGGGACCTCTCTCTGTATGGGTGCTGGGGCCTAAATAACTGAAAGTGGCCTTATCCAGTGGTGGGTGATATGACGCATGATTCTCTGCTGTTGGACCTCTCTCCTCTGTCTGAGTGCTGGAGCCTAAATAACTGAAATTAGCCTTCTCCAGTGGTGGGTGATATGACGCCTTATTCCTTGCAGTGGGACCTCTCTCCTCTGTCTGGGTGCTGGGGCCTAAATAACTGAAAGTGGCCTTCTCCAGTGGTAGGTGATATGACGCATGATTCCTTGCTGTGGGACCTCTCTCCTCTGTCTGGGTGCT
>CM065592.1:16473517-16491641 GCA_033119425.1 Bufotes viridis | reverse complement strand
GAGAAGGCCACTTTCAGTTATTTAGTGTCCAGCACCCAGACAGAGGAGAGAGGTCCCACAGCAGAGAATCATGCGTCCTATCACCCACCACTGGAGAAGGCCACTTTCAGTTATTTAGGCCCCAGCACCCAGACAGAGGAGAGAGGTCCCACAGCAAGGAATCATGCGTCATATCACCCACCACTGGAGAAGGCCATTTTCAGTTATTTAGGCCCCAGCACCCAGACTGAGGGGAGAGGTCCCACAGCAAGGAATCACGCGTCATATCACCCACCACTGGAGAAGGCCACTTTCAGTTATTTAGGCCCCAGCACCCAGACAGAGGAGAGAGGTCCCACAGCAAGGAATCATGTGTCATATCACCCACAACTGGAGAAGGCCACTTTCAGTTATTTAGGCCCCAGCACCCAGACAGAGGAGAAAGGTCCCACAGTAGAGAATCACGCGTCATACTACCCACCACTGGAGAAGGCCACTTTCAGTTATTTAGGCCCCGGCACCCAGACAGAGGAGAGAGGTCCCACAGCAGAGAATCATGCGTCATATCACCCACCACTGGAGAAGGCCCCTTTCAGTTATTTAGGCCCCAGCACCCAGACAGAGGAGAGAGGTCCCACAGCAGAGAATCATGCGTCATATCAACCACCACTTGAGAAGGTCACTTTCAGTTATTTAGGCCCCAGCACCCAGAAAGAGGAGAGAGGTCCCACAGTAGAGAATCACGCGTCATATTACCCACCACTGGAGAAGGCCACTTTCAGTTATTTAGGCCCCAGCACCCAGACAGAGGAGAAAGGTCCCACAACAACGAATATGGCGTCATATCACCCACCCCTGGAGAAGGCCACTTTCAGTTATTTAGGCCCCAGCACCCAGACAGAGGAGAGAGGTCCCACTGCAAGGAAAAAGGCGTCATATCACCAACCACAGGAGAGGCCACTTTCAGTTATTTAGACCCCAGCACCCAGACAGAGGAGAGAGGTCCCACAGCAAGGAATCATGTGTCATATCACCCACCACTGGAGAAGGCCACTTTCAGTTATTTAGGCCCCAGCACCCAGACAGAGGAGAAAGGTCCCACAGTAGAGAATCACGCATCATATTACCCACCACTGGAGAAGGCCACTTTCAGTTATTTAGGCCCCAGCACCCAGACAGAGGAGAGAGGTCTCACAGCAAGGAATCATACGTCATATCACCTACCATTGGAGAAGGCTACTTTCAGTTATTTAGGCCCCAGCACCCAGACAGAGGAGAGAGGTCCCACAGAAGAGAATCAAGCGTCATATCACTCACCAGTGGAGAAGGACACTTTCAGTTATATAGGCCCCAGCACCCAGACAGAGGAGAGAGGTCCCGAAGCAGAGAATCATGCGTCTTATCATCCACCACTGGAGTAGGCCACTTTCAGTTATTTAGGCCCCAGCACCCAGACAGAGGAGAAGGTCCCACAACAAGGAATAAGGCGTCATATCACCCACCACTGGAGAAGGCCACTTTCAGTTTTGTAGGCACCAGCACCCAGACAGAGGAGAGAGGACACATAGCAAGGAATCATGCGTCATATCACTCACCACTGGAGAAGGCCACTTTCAGTTATTTAGGCCCCAGCACCCAGAGAGAGGAGAGAGGTCCCACAGCAAGGAATAAGGCGTCATATCACCCACCACTGGAGAAGGCCACTTTGAGTTATTTAGGCCCCAGCACCCAGACAGAGGAGAGAGGTCCCACAGCAGAGAATCATGCGTCATATCACCCACCACTGGAGAAGGCCACTTTCAGTTATTTAGGCCCTAGCACCCCGACAGAAGAGAGAGGTCCCACAGCATGGAATCATGCGTCATATCACTCACCACAGGAGAAGGCCACTTTCAGTTATTTAGGCCCCAGCACCCAGACAGAGGAGAGAGGTCCCACAGCAAGGAATAAGGCGTCATATCACCCACCACTGGAGAAGTCCACTTTCAGTTATTTAGGCCCCAGCACCCAGACAGAGGAGAGAGGTCCCACAGCAGAGAATCATGCGTCATATCACCCACCACTGGAGAAGGCCACTTTCAGTTATTTAGGCCCCAGCACCCAGACAGAGGAGAGGGGTCTCACAGCAAGGAATCATACGTCATATCACCTACCATTGGAGACGGCTACTTTCAGTTATTTAGACCCCAGCACCCAGACAGAGGAGAGATGTCCCACATACAAGGAATCATGCGTCATATCACCCACCACTGGAGAAGGCCACTTTCAGTTATTTAGGCCCCAGCACCCAGAAAGAGGAAAGAGTTCCCACTGCAAAGAATAAGGCGTCATATCAACCACCACTGGAGAAGGCTAATTTCAGTTATTTAGGCCCCAATACCCAGACGGAGGAGAGAGGTCCCACAGCAGAGAATCATGCGTCATATCACCCACCACTGGATAACGCCACTTTCAGTTATATAGGCCCCAGCACCCAGACAGAGGAGAGAGGTCCCGAAGCAGAGAATCATGCGTCTTATCATCCACCACTGGAGAAGGCCACTTTCAGTTATTTAGGCCCCAGCACCCAGACAGAAGAGAGAGGTCCCACAGCAAGGAATCATGCGTCATATCACCCACCATTGGAGAAGGCCACTTTCAGTTATTTAGGGCCCAGCACCCAGACAGAGGAGAGAGATCCCACAGCAAGGAATCATGCGTCATCTCACCCACAACTGGAGAAGGCCACTTTCAGTTATTTAGTGTCCAGCACCCAGACAGAGGAGAGAGGTCCCACAGCAAGGAATCATGCGTCATATTACCCACCACTGGAGAAGGCCACTTTCAGTTATTTAGTGTCCAGCACCCAGACAGAGGAGAGAGGTCCCACAGCAGAGAATCATGCTTCCTATCACCCACCACAGGAGAAGGCCACTTTCAGTTATTTAGGCCCCAGCACCCCGACAGAAGAGAGAGGTCCCCCAGCAGAGAATCATGCGTCATATCACCCACCACTGGAGAAGTTCACTTTCAGTTATTTAGGCCCCAGCACCCAGACAGAGGAGAGAGGTCCCACAGCAAGGAATAATGCGTCATATCACCCCCCACTGGAGAAGGCCACTTTGAATTATTTAGGCCCCAGAACAAAGACAGAGGAGAGAGGTCCCACAGCAAGGAATCATGCGTCATATCACCCACCACTGGAGAAGGCCACTTTCAGTTATATAGGCCCCAGCACCCAGACAGAGGAGAGAGGTCCCACAGCAAGGAATCATGCGTCATATCACTTACCATTGGAGAAGGCTACTTTCAGTTATTTAGGCCCCAGCACCCAGACAGAGGAGAGAGGTCCCACAGCAAGGAATCATACGTCATATCACCTACCATTGGAGAAGGCTACTTTCAGTTATTTAGGCCCCAGCACCCAGACAGAGGAGAGAGGTCCCACATGCAAGGAATCATGCGTCATATCACCCACCACTGGAGAAGGCCACTTTCAGTTATTTAGGCCCCAGCACCCAGACAGAGGAGAGAGGTCCCACTGCAAAGAATAAGGCGTCATATCACCCACCACTGGAGAAGGATACTTTCAGTTATTTAGGCCCCAGCACCCAGACAGAGGAGAGAGGTCCCACAGCAGAGAATCATGCGTCATATCACCCACCACTGGATAAGGCCACTTTCAGTTATTTAGGCCCCAGCACCCAGACAGAGGAGAGAGGTCCCACAGCAAGAGAATCACGCGTCATATCACTCACCACTGGAGAAGGACACTTTCAGTTATATAGGCCCCAGCACCCAGACAGAGGAGAGAGGTCCCACAGCAGAGAATCATGCGTCATATCACCCACCACTGGAGAAGGCCACTTTCAGTTATTTAGGCCCCAGCACCCAGACAGAGAGAGAGGTCCCACAGCAAGGAATCATGCGTCATATCACCCACCACTGGAGAAGGCCACTTTCAGTTATTTAGGCCCCAGCACCCAGACAGAGGAGAGAGGTCCCACAGCAAGGAATCATGCGTCATATCACCCACCACTGGAGAAGGCCACTTTCAGTTATTTAGTGCCCCAGCACCCAGACAGAGGAGAGAGGTCCCACAGCAAGGAATCATGCGTCATATCACCCACCACTGGAGAAGGCCACTTTCAGTTATTTAGGCCCCAGCACCCAGACAGAGGAGAGAGGTCCCACAGCAAGGAATCATGCGTCATATCACCCACCACTGGAGAAGGCCACTTTCAGTTATTTAGTGCCCCAGCACCCAGACAGAGGAGAGAGGTCCCACAGCAGAGAATCATGCTTCATATCACCCACCACTGGAGAAGGCCACTTTCAGTTATTTAGGCCCCAGCACCCAGACAGAGGAGAGAGGTCCCACAGCAGAGAATTATGCGTCATATCACCCACCACTGGAGAAGGCCACTTTCAGTTATTTAGGCCCCAGCACCCAGACAGAGGAGAGAGGTCCCACAGCAAGGAATCATGCGTCATATCACTCACCACTGGAGAAGGCCACTGTCAGTTATTTAGGCCCCAGCACCCAGACAGAGGAGAAAGGTCCCACAGCAAGGAATCATGGCGTCATATCACCCACCACTGGAGAAGGCCACTTTCAGTTATTTAGGCCCCAGCACCCAGACAGAGGAGAGAGGTCCCACAGCAAGGAATCATGCGTCATATCACCCACCACTGGAGAAGGCTACTTTCAGTTATTTAGGCCCCAGCACCCAGACAGAGGAGAGAGGTCCCACAGCAAGAGAATCATGCGTCATATCACTCACCACTGGAGAAGGCCACTTTCAGTTATTTAGGCCCCAGCACACAGACAGAGGAGAGAGGTCCCACAGCAAGGAATCATGCGTCATATCACCCACCACTGGAGAAGGCCACTTTCAGTTATTTAGGCCCCAGCACCCAGACAGAGGAGAGAGGTCCCACAGCAAGGAATCATGCGTCATATCACCCACCACTGGAGAAGGCTACTTTCAGTTATTTAGGCCCCAGCACCCAGACAGAGGAGAGAGGTCCCACAGCAAGGAATCATGCGTCATATCACCCACCACTGGAGAAGGCCACTTTCAGTTATTTAGGCCCCAGCACCCAGACAGAGGAGAGAGGTCCCACAGCAAGGAATCAGGCGTCATATCACCCACCACTGGAGAAGGCCACTTTCAGTTATTTAGGCCCCAGCACCCAGACAGAGGAGAGAGGTCCCACAGCAGAGAATCATGCGTCATATCACCCACCACTGGAGAAGGCCACTTTCAGTTATTTAGGCCCCAGCACCCAGACAGAGGAGAGAGGTCCCACAGCAAGGAATCATGCGTCATATCACCCACCACTGGAGAAGGCCACTTTCAGTTATTTAGGCCCCAGCACCCAGACAGAGGAGAGAGGTCCCACAGCAAGGAATCATGCGTCATATCACCCACCACTGGAGAAGGCCACTTTCAGTTATTTAGGCCCCAGCACCCAGACAGAGGAGAGAGGTCCCACAGCAAGGAATCATGCGTCATATCACCCACCACTGGAGAAGGCCACTTTCAGTTATTTAGGCCCCAGCACCCAGACAGAGGAGAGAGGTCCCACAGCAAGGAATCATGCGTCATATCACCCACCACTGGAGAAGGCCACTTTCAGTTATTTAGGCCCCAGCACCCAGACAGAGAGAGAGGTCCCACAGCAAGGAATCATGCGTCATATCACTCACCACTGGAGAAGGCCACTTTCAGTTATTTAGGCCCCAGCACCCAGACAGAGGAGAGAGGTCCCACAGCAAGGAATCATGCGTCATATCACCCACCACTGGAGAAGGCCACTTTCAGTTATTTAGGCCCCAGCACCCAGACAGAGGAGAGAGGTCCCACAGCAAGGAATCATGCGTCATATCACCCACCACTGGAGAAGGCCACTTTCAGTTATTTAGGCCCCAGCACCCAGACAGAGGAGAGAGGTCCCACAGCAGAGGAATCATGCGTCATATCACCCACCACTGGAGAAGGCCACTTTCAGTTATTTAGGCCCCAGCACCCAGACAGAGGAGAGAGGTCCCACAGCAAGGAATAAGGCGTCATATCACCCACCACTGGAGAAGGCCACTTTCAGTTATTTAGGCCCCAGCACCCAGACAGAGGAGAGAGGTCCCACAGCAAGGAATCATGCGTCATATCACCCACCACTGGAGAAGGCCACTTTCAGTTATTTAGGCCCCAGCACCCAGACAGAGGAGAGAGGTCCCACAGCAAGGAATCATGCGTCATATCACCCACCACTGGAGAAGGCCACTTTCAGTTATTTAGGCCCCAGCACCCAGACAGAGGAGAGAGGTCCCACAGCAAGGAATCATGCGTCATATCACCCACCACTGGAGAAGGCCACTTTCAGTTATTTAGGCCCCAGCACCCAGACAGAGGAGAGAGGTCCCACAGCAGGGAATCATGCGTCATATCACCCACCACTGGAGAAGGCCACTTTCAGTTATTTAGGCCCCAGCACCCAGACAGAGGAGAGAGGTCCCACAGCAAGGAATCATGCGTCATATCACCCACCACTGGAGAAGGCCACTTTCAGTTATTTAGGCCCCAGCACCCAGACAGAGGAGAGAGGTCCCACAGCAAGGAATCATGCGTCATATCACCCACCACTGGAGAAGGCCACTTTCAGTTATTTAGGCCCCAGCACCCAGACAGAGGAGAGAGGTCCCACAGCAAGGAATCATGCGTCATATCACCCACCACTGGAGAAGGCCACTTTCAGTTATTTAGGCCCCAGCACCCAGACAGAGGAGAGAGGTCCCACAGCAAGGAATCATGCGTCATATCACCCACCACTGGAGAAGGCCACTTTCAGTTATTTAGGCCCCAGCACCCAGACAGAGGAGAGAGGTCCCACAGCAAGGAATCATGCGTCATATCACCCACCACTGGAGAAGGCCACTTTCAGTTATTTAGGCCCCAGCACCCAGACAGAGGAGAGAGGTCCCACAGCAAGGAATCATGCGTCATATCACCCACCACTGGAGAAGGCCACTTTCAGTTATTTAGGCCCCAGCACCCAGACAGAGGAGAGAGGTCCCACAGCAAGGAATCATGCGTCATATCACCCACCACTGGAGAAGGCCACTTTCAGTTATTTAGGCCCCAGCACCCAGACAGAGGAGAGAGGTCCCACAGCAAGAGAATCATGCGTCATATCACCCACCACTGGAGAAGGCCACTTTCAGTTATTTAGGCCCCAGCACCCAGACAGAGGAGAGAGGTCCCACAGCAAGGAATCATGCGTCATATCACCCACCACTGGAGAAGGCCACTTTCAGTTATTTAGGCCCCAGCACCCAGACAGAGGAGAGAGGTCCCACAGCAAGGAATCATGCGTCATATCACCCACCACTGGAGAAGGCCACTTTCAGTTATTTAGGCCCCAGCACCCAGACAGAGGAGAGAGGTCCCACAGCAAGGAATCATGCGTCATATCACCCACCACTGGAGAAGGCCACTTTCAGTTATTTAGGCCCCAGCACCCAGACAGAGGAGAGAGGTCCCACAGCAAGGAATCATGCGTCATATCACCCACCACTGGAGAAGGCCACTTTCAGTTATTTAGGCCCCAGCACCCAGACAGAGGAGAGAGGTCCCACAGCAAGGAATCATGCGTCATATCACCCACCACTGGAGAAGGCCACTTTCAGTTATTTAGGCCCCAGCACCCAGACAGAGAGAGAGGTCCCACAGCAGAGAATCATGCGTCCTATCACCCACCACTGGAGAAGGCCACTTTCAGTTATTTAGGCCCCAGCACCCAGACAGAGGAGAGAGGTCCCACAGCAAGGAATCATGCGTCATATCACCCACCACTGGAGAAGGCCACTTTCAGTTATTTAGGCCCCAGCACCCAGACAGAGGAGAGAGGTCCCACAGCAAGGAATCATGCGTCATATCACTCACCACTGGAGAAGGCCACTTTCAGTTATTTAGGCCCCAGCACCCAGACAGAGGAGAGAGGTCCCACAGCAAGGAATCATGCGTCATATCACCCACCACTGGAGAAGGCCACTTTCAGTTATTTAGGCCCCAGCACCCAGACAGAGGAGAGAGGTCCCACAGCAAGGAATCAGGCGTCATATCACCCACCACTGGAGAAGGCCACTTTCAGTTATTTAGGCCCCAGCACCCAGACAGAGGAGAGAGGTCCCACAGCAAGAGAATCATGCGTCATATCACTCACCACTGGAGAAGGCCACTTTCAGTTATTTAGGCCCCAGCACCCAGACAGAGGAGAGAGGTCCCACAGCAGAGAATCATGCGTCATATCACCCACCACTGGAGAAGGCCACTTTCAGTTATTTAGGCCCCAGCACCCAGACAGAGGAGAGAGGTCCCACTGCAAGGAATAAGGCGTCATATCACCCACCACTGGAGAAGGCCACTTTCAGTTATTTAGGCCCCAGCACCCAGACAGAGGAGAAAGGTCCCACAACAAGGAATAAAGCGTCATATCACCCACCACTGGAGAAGGCCACTTTCAGTTATTTAGGCCCCAGCACCCAGACAGAGGAGAGAGGTCCCACAGCAAGAAATCATGCGTCATATCACCCACCACTGGAGAAGGCTACTTTCAGTTATTTAGGCCACAGCACCAAGACAGAGGAGAGAGGTCCCACAGCAAGGAATCATGCGTCATATCAACCACCACTGGAGAAGGCCACTTTAAATTATTTAGGCCCCAGAACAAAGACTGAGGAGAGAGGTCCCACAGCAAGGAATCATGCGTCATATCACCCACCACTGGAGAAGGCCACTTTCAGTTATTTAGGCCCCAGCACACAGACAGAGGAGAGAGGTCCCACTGCAAGGAATAAGGCGTCATATCATCCACCACTGGAGAAGGCTAATATCAGTTATTTAGGCCCCAATACCCAGACGGAGGAGAGAGGTCCCCCAGCAGAGAATCATGCGTCATATCACCCACCACTGGAGAAGGCCACTTTCAGTTATTTAGGCCCCAGCACCCAGACAGAGGAGAGAGGTCCCACAGCAAGGAATAAGGCTTCATATCATACACCACTGGAGAAGACCACTTTCAGTTATTTAGGCCCCAGCACCCAGACAGAGGAGAGAGGTCCCACAACAGAGAATCATGCGTCATATCACCCACCACTGGATAAGGCGACTTTCAGTTATTTAGGCCCCAGCACCCCGACAGAAGAGAGAGGTCCCACAGCAAGGAATCATGCATCATATCACCCACCACTGGAGAATGCCACTTTCAGTTATTTAGTGTCCAGCACCCAGACAGAGGAGAGAGGTCCCACAGCAGAGAATCATGCGTCCTATCACCCACCACTGGAGAAGGCCACTTTCAGTTATTTAGGCCCCAGCACCCCGACAGAAGAGAGAGGTCCCACAGCAGAGAATCATGCGTCATTTCACCCACCACTGGAGAAGTTCACTTTCAGTTATTTAGACCCCAGCACCCAGACAGAGGAGAGAGGTCCCACAGTAGAGAATCATGCGTCATATTACCCACCACTGGAGAAGGCCACTGTCAGTTATTTAGAGCCCAGCACCCAGACAGAGGAGAAAGGTCCCACAACAAGGAATATGGTGTCATATCACCCACCACTGGAGAAGGCCACTTTCAGTTATTTAGGCCCCAGCACCCAGACAGAGGAGAGAGGTCCCACAGCAAGGAATCATGCGTCATATCACCCACCACTGGAGAAGGCGACTTTCAGTTATTTAGGCCCCAGCACCCCGACAGAAGAGAGAGGTCCCACAGCAAGGAATCATGCATCATATCACCCACCACTGGAGAATGCCACTTTCAGTTATTTAGTGTCCAGCACCCAGACAGAGGAGAGAGGTCCCACAGCAGAGAATCATGCGTCCTATCACCCACCACTGGAGAAGGCCACTTTCAGTTATTTAGGCCCCAGCACCCAGTCAGAGGAGAGAGGTCCCACAGTAGAGAATTACGCATCATATTACCCACCACTGGAGAAGGCCACTGTCAGTTATTTAGAGCCCAGCACCCAGACAGAGGAGAAAGGTCCCACAACAAGGAATATGGTGTCATATCACCCACCACTGGAGAAGGCCACTTTCAGTTATTTAGGCCCCAGCACCCAGACAGAGGAGAGAGGTCCCACAGCAAGGAATAATGCGTCATATCACCCACCACTGGAGAAGGCTACTTTCAGTTTTTTAGGCCCCAGCACCCAGACAGAGGAGAGAGGTCCCACAGCAAGGAATTATGCGTCATATCACTCACCACTGGAGAAGGTCACTTTCAGTTATTTAGGCCCCAGCACCCAGACAGAGGAGAGAGGTCCCACAGCAAGGAATCATGCGTCATATCACTTACCATTGGAGAAGGCTACTTTCAGTTATTTAGGCCCCAGCACCCAGACAGAGGAGAGAGGTCCCACAGCAAGGAATCATGCGTCATATCACCCACCACTGGAGAAGGCCACTTTCAGTTATTTAGGCCCCAGCACCCAGACACAGGAGAGAGGTCCCACTGCAAGGAAAAAGGCGTCATATCACCCACCACTGGAGAAGGCTAATTTCAGTTATTTAGGCCCCAATACCCAGACGGAGGAGAGAGGTCCCACAGAAGAGAATCACGCGTCATATCACTCACCACTGGATAACGCCACTTTCAGTTATTTAGGCCCCAGCACCCAGACAGAGGAGAGAGGTCCCACAGAAGAGAATCACGCGTCATATCACTCACCACTGGAGAAGGACACTTTCAGTTATATAGGCCCCAGCACCCAGACAGAGGAGAAAGGTCCCACAGCAAGGAATAAGGCGTCATATCACCCACCACTGGAGAAGGCCACTTTCAGTTATTGTAGGACCCAGCACCCAGACAGAGGAGAGAGGTCCCACAGCAAGGAATCATGCGTCATATCACCCACCACTGGAGAAGGCCACTTTCAGTTATTTAGGCCCCAGCACCCAGACAGAGGAGAGAGGTCCCACAGCAAGGAATTAGGCGTCATATCACCCACCACTGGAGAAGGCCACTTTCAGTTATTTAGGCCACAGCACCCAGACAGAGGAGAGAGGTCCCACAGCAGAGAATCATGCGTCATATCACCCACCACTGGAGAAGGCCACTTTCAGTTATTTAGGCCCCAGCACCCAGACAGAGGAGAGAGGTCCCACAGCAAGGAATCATGCGTCATATCACCCACCACTGGAGAAGGCCACTTTCAGTTATTTAGGCCCCAGCACCCAGACAGAGGAGAGAGGTCCCACAGCAAGGAATCATGCGTCATATCACCCACCACTGGAGAAGGCCACTTTCAGTTATTTAGTGTCCCAGCACCCAGACAGAGGAGAGAGGTCCCACAGCAGAGAATCATGCGTCCTATCACCCACCACTGGAGAAGGCCACTTTCAGTTATTTAGGCCCCAGCACCCAGACAGAGGAGAGAGGTCCCACAGCAAGGAATCATGCGTCATATCACCCACCACTGGAGAAGGCCACTTTCAGTTATTTAGGCCCCAGCACCCAGACAGAGGAGAGAGGTCCCACAGCAAGGAATCATGCGTCATATCACCCACCACTGGAGAAGGCCACTTTCAGTTATTTAGGCCCCAGCACCCAGACAGAGGAGAGAGGTCCCACAGCAAGGAATCATGTGTCATATCACCCACCACTGGAGAAGGCCACTTTCAGTTATTTAGGCCCCAGCACCCAGACAGAGGAGAGAGGTCCCACAGCAGAGAATCATGCGTCATATCACCCACCACTGGAGAAGGCCACTTTCAGTTATTTAGGCCCCAGCACCCAGACAGAGGAGAGAGGTCCCACAGCAGAGAATCATGCGTCATATCACCCACCACTGGAGAAGGCCACTTTCAGTTATTTAGGCCCCAGCACCCAGACAGAGGAAAGAGGTCCCACAGCAGAGAATCATGCGTCATATCACCCACCACTGGAGAAGGTCACTTTCAGTTATTTAGGCCCCAGCACCCAAACAGAGGAGAGAGGTCCCACAGTAGAGAATCATGTGTCATATTACCCACCACTGGAGAAGGCCACTGTCAGTTATTTAGGCCCCAGCACCCAGAGAGAGGAGAAAGGTCCCACAACAAGGAATCATGCGTCATATCACCCACCCCTGGAGAAGGCCACTTTCAGTTATTTATTCCCCAGCACCCAGACAGAGGAGAGAGGTCCCACAGCAAGGAATCATGCGTCATATCACCCACCACTGGAGAAGGCCACATTCAGTTATTTAGGCCCCAGCACCCAGACAGAGGAGAGAGGTCCCACAGCAAGGAATCATGGGTCATATCACCCAGCACTGGAGAAGGCCACTTTCAGTTATTTAGGCCCCAGCACCCAGACAGAGGAGAGAGGTCCCACAGCAAGGAATCATGCGTCATATCACCCACCACTGGAGAAGGCCACTTTCAGTTATTTAGGCCCCAGCACCCAGACAGAGGAGAGAGGTCCCACAGCAAGGAATCATGCGTCATATCACCTACCATTGGAGAAGGCTACTTTCAGTTATTTAGGCCCCAGCACCCAGACAGAGGAGAGAGGTCCCACAGCCAGGAATCATGCGTCATATCACCCACCACTGGAGAAGGCCACTTTCAGTTATTTAGGCCCCAGCACCCAGACAGAGGAGAGAGGTCCCACTACAAGGAATAGGGAGTCATATCAACCACCACTGAAGAAGGCTAATTTCAGTTATTTAGACCCCAATACCCAGACGAAGTAGAGAGGTGCCACAGCAGAGAATCATGCGTCATATCACCCACCACTGGATAACGCCACTTTCAGTTATTTAGGCCCCAGCACCCAGACAGAGGAGAGAGTTCCCACAGAAGAGAATCACACGTCATATCACTCACCACTGGAGATGGACAGTTTCAGTTATATAGGCCCCAGCACCCAGACAGAGGAGAGAGGTCCCGAAGCAGAGAATCATGCATCTTATCATCCACCACTGGAGAAGGCCACTTTCAGTTATTTAGGCCCCAGCACCCAGACAGAGGAGAGAGTTCCCACAGCAAGGAATAAGGCGTCATATCACCCACCACTGGAGAAGACCACTTTCAGTTTTGTAGGCCCCAGCACCCAGACAGAGGAGAGAGGTCCCACAGCAGAGAATCATGCGTCATATCACTCACCACTGGAGAAGGCTACTTTCAGTTATTTAGGCCCCAGCACCCAGACAGAAGAGAGAGGTCCCACAGCAAGGAATCATGCTTCATATCACCCACCACTGGAGAAGGCCACTTTCAGTTATTTAGGCCCCAGCACCCAGACAGAGGAGAGAGGTCCCACAGCAAGAAGTCATGCGTCATATCACCCACCACTGGAGAAGGCCACTTTCAGTTATTTAGGCCCCAGCACCCAGACAGAGGAGAGAGGTCCCACAGCAAGAGAATCATGCGTCATATCACCCACCACTGGAGAAGGCCACTTTCAGTTATTTAGGCCCCAGCACCCAGACAGAGAAGAGAGGTCCCACAGCAGAGAATCATGCGTCATATCACCCACCACTGGAGAAGGCCACTTTCAGTTATTTAGGCCCCAGCACCCAGACAGAAGAGAGAGGTCCCACAGCAAGGAATCATGCGTCATATCACCCACCACTGGAGAAGGCCACTTTCAGTTATTTAGGCCCCAGCACCCAGACAGAGGAGAGAGGTCCCACAGCAAGGAATCATGTGTCATATCACCCACCACTGGAGAAGGCCACTTTCAGTTATTTAGGCTCCAGCACCCAGACAGAGGAGAGAGGTCCCACAGCAGAGAATCATGCGTCATATCACCCACCACTGGAGAAGGCCACTTTCAGTTATTTAGGCCCCAGCACCCAGACAGAGGAGAGAGGTCCCACAGCAAGGAATCATGCGTCATATCACCCACCACTGGAGAAGGCCACTTTCAGTTATTTAGGCCCCAGCACCCAGACTGAGGAGAGAGGTCCCACAGCAAGGAATCATGCGTCATATCACCCACCACTGGAGAAGGCCACTTTCAGTTATTTAGGCCCCAGCACCCAGACAGAGGAGAGAGGTCCCACAGCAAGGAATCATGCGTCATATCACCCACCACTGGAGAAGGCCACTTTCAGTTATTTAGGCCCCAGCACCCAGACAGAGGAGAGAGGTCCCACAGCAGAGAATCATGCGTCATATCACCCACCACTGGAGAAGGCCACTTTCAGTTATTTAGGCCCCAGCACCCAGACAGAGGAGAGAGGTCCCACAGCAAGAGAATCATGCGTCATATCACCCACCACTGGAGAAGGCCACTTTCAGTTATTTAGGCCCCAGCACCCAGACAGAGGAGAGAGGTCCCACAGCAAGAGAATCATGCGTCATATCACCCACCACTGGAGAAGGCCACTTTCAGTTATTTAGGCCCCAGCACCCAGACAGAGGAGAGAGGTCCCACAGCAGAGAATCATGCGTCATATCACCCACCACTGGAGAAGGCCACTTTCAGTTATTTAGGCCCCAGCACCCAGACAGAGGAGAAAGGTCCCACAGCAAGGAATATGGCGTCATATCACCCACCACTGGAGAAGGCCACTTTCAGTTATTTAGGCCCCAGCACCCAGACAGAGGAGAGAGGTCCCACAGCAAGGAATCATGCGTCATATCACCCACCACTGGAGAAGGCCACTTTCAGTTATTTAGGCCCCAGCACCCAGACAGAGGAGAGAGGTCCCACAGCAAGGAATCATGCGTCATATCACCCACCACTGGAGAAGGCCACTTTCAGTTATTTAGGCCCCAGCACCCAGACAGAGGAGAGAGGTCCCACAGCAAGGAATCATGCGTCATATCACCCACCACTGGAGAAGGCCACTTTCAGTTATTTAGGCCCCAGCACCCAGACAGAGGAGAGAGGTCCCACAGCAAGGAATCATGCGTCATATCACCCACCACTGGAGAAGGCTACTTTCAGTTATTTAGGCCCCAGCACCCAGACAGAGGAGAGAGGTCCCACAGCAAGGAATCATGCGTCATATCACCCACCACTGGAGAAGGCCACTTTCAGTTATTTAGGCCCCAGCACCCAGACAGAGGAGAGAGGTCCCACTAGCAAGGAATCATGGCGTCATATCACCCACCACTGAAGAAGGCTAATTTCAGTTATTTAGGCCCCAGCACCCAGACAGAGGAGAGAGGTCCCACAGCAGAGAATCATGCGTCATATCACCCACCACTGGATAAGGCCACTTTCAGTTATTTAGGCCCCAGCACCCAGACAGAGGAGAGAGTTCCCACAGAAGAGAATCACACGTCATATCACTCACCACTGGAGATGGACAGTTTCAGTTATATAGGCCCCAGCACCCAGACAGAGGAGAGAGGTCCCGAAGCAGAGAATCATGCATCTTATCATCCTCCACTGGAGAAGGCCACTTTCAGTTATTTAGGCCCCAGCACCCAGACAGAGGAGAGAGTTCCCACAGCAAGGAATAAGGCGTCATATCACCCACCACTGGAGAAGACCACTTTCAGTTTTGTAGGCCCCAGCACCCAGACAGAGGAGAGAGGTCCCACAGCAGAGAATTATGCGTCATATCACTCACCACTGGAGAAGGCTACTTTCAGTTATTTAGGCACCAGCACCCCGACAGAAGAGAGAGGTCCCACAGCAAGGAATCATGCTTCATATCACCCACCAATGGAGAAGGCCACTTTCAGTTATTTAGGCCCCAGCACCCAGACAGAGGAGAGAGATCCCACAGCAAGAAGTCATGCGTCATATCACCCACCACTGGAGAAGGTCATTTTAAGTTATTTAGTGTCCAGCACCCAGACAGAGGAGAGAGGTCCCACAGCAGAGAATCATGCGTCCTATCACCCACCACTGGAGAAGGCTACTTTCAGTTATTTAGGTCCCAGCACCCAGACAGAGAAGAGAGGTCCCACAGCAAGGAATCATGTGTCATATCACCCACCACTGGAGAAGGCCACTTTCAGTTATTTAGGCCACAGCACCCAGAAAAAGGAGCGAGGTCTCGCAGCAAGAAATCATGCTTTATATCACCCACCACTGGAGAAGGCCACTTTCAGTTATTTAGGCCCCAGCACCCAGACAGATGAGAGAGGTCCCACAGCAGAGAATCATGCGTTATATCACCCACCACTGGAGAATGCGACATTCAGTTATTTAGGCCCCAGCACCCCGACAGAAGAGAGAGGTCCCACAGCAAGGATCATGCTTCATATCACATACCACTGGAGAAGGCCACTTTCAGTTATTCAGGCTCCAGCACCCCGACAGAAGAGAGAGGTCCCACAGCGAGGAATCATGTGTCATAACACCCACCACTTGAGAAGGCCACTTTCAGTTATTTAGGCCCCAGCACCCAGAATAAGGAGCGAGGTCCCGCAGCAAGGAATCATGCGTTATATCACCCACCACTGGAGAAGGCCACTTTCAGTTATTTAGGCCCCAGCACCCAGACAGAGGAGAGAGGTCCCACAGCAAGAAATAAGGCGTCATATCACCCACCACTGGAGAAGGCCACTTTCAGTTATTTAGGCCCCAGCACCCAGACAGAGGAGAGAGGTCCAACAGCAAGGAATCATGCGTCATATCACTAACCACTGGAGAAGGCCACTTTCAGTTTTGTAGGCCCCAGCACCCAGACAGAGGAGAGAGGTCCCACAGCAAGGAATCATGCGTCATATCACCCACCACTGGAGAAGGCCACTTTCAGTTATTTAGGCCCCAGCACCCAGACAGAGGAGAGAGGTCCCACAGCAAGGAATCATGCGTCATATCACCCACCACTGGAGAAGGCTACTTTCAGTTATTTAGGCCCCAGCACCCAGACAGAGGAGAGAGGTCCCACAGCAGAGAATCATGCGTCATATCACCCACCACTGGAGAAGGCCACTTTCAGTTATTTAGGCCCCAGCACCCAGACAGAGGAGAGAGGTCCCACAGCAAGAGAATCATGCGTCATATCACTCACCACTGGAGAAGGCCACTTTCAGTTATTTAGGCCCCAGCACCCAGACAGAGGAGAGAGGTCCCACAGCAAGAGAATCATGCGTCATATCACCCACCACTGGAGAAGGCCACTTTCAGTTATTTAGGCCCCAGCACCCAGACAGAGGAGAGAGGTCCCACAGCAAGGAATAAGGCGTCATATCACCCACCACTGGAGAAGGCCACTTTCAGTTTTTTAGGCCCCAGCACCCAGACAGAGGAGAGAGGTCCCACAGCAGAGAATCATGCGTCATATCACTCACCACTGGAGAAGGCCACTTTCAGTTATTTAGGCCCCAGCACCCAGACAGAGGAGAGAGGTCCCACAGCAAGGAATCATGCGTCATATCACCCACCACTGGAGAAGGCCACTTTCAGTTATTTAGGCCCCAGCACCCAGACAGAGGAGAGAGGTCCCACAGCAAGAGAATCATGCGTCATATCACCCACCACTGGAGAAGGCCACTTTCAGTTATTTAGGCCCCAGCACCCAGACAGAGGAGAGAGGTCCCACAGCAAGGAATCATGCGTCATATCACCCACCACTGGAGAAGGCCACTTTCAGTTATTTAGGCCCCAGCACCCAGACAGAGGAGAGAGGTCCCACAGCAAGGAATCATGCGTCATATCACCCACCACTGGAGAAGGCCACTTTCAGTTATTTAGGCCCCAGCACCCAGACAGAGGAGAGAGGTCTCACAGCAAGGAATCATGCGTCATATCACCCACCACTGGAGAAGGCCACTTTCAGTTATTTAGGCCCCAGCACCCAGACAGATGAGAGAGGTCCCACAGCAGGGAATCATGCGTCATATCACCCACCACTGGAGAAGGCCACTTTCAGTTATTTAGGCCCCAGCACCCAGACAGAGGAGAGAGGTCCCACAGCAAGGAATCATGCGTCATATCACCCACCACTGGAGAAGGCCACTTTCAGTTATTTAGGCCCCAGCACCCAGACAGAGGAGAGAGGTCCTACAGCAAGGAATCATGCGTCATATCACCCACCACTGGAGAAGGCCACTTTCAGTTATTTAGGCCCCAGCACCCAGACAGAGGAGAGAGGTCCCACAGCAAGGAATCATGCGTCATATCACCCACCACTGGAGAAGGCCACTTTCAGTTATTTAGGCCCCAGCACCCAGACAGAGGAGAGAGGTCCCACAGCAGAGAA
>CM065592.1:16416770-16473506 GCA_033119425.1 Bufotes viridis | reverse complement strand
TTTTAGGCCCTAAAGCGTGAGAAGAAAATGCGTAAAATGCTCCTCCTAAAAGGTACCTGACAGCGAAGTCTCAGTATAGTGCACAGAAACACATGAGACTGCGGTACTCAGGGAGAAGGAGCTTGGTGGCTTACATATGACCTACAATAGCTGGTGAGAGGAATATCTCTGTAAATTGACAACTTTGAATAAATTTTTTTAAAAAGTTGTCGTTTACAGCGATATTTCTCACACCCAGCATGGGTATATGTAAAAATACAACCCAAAACACATTGCCCTACTTCTCCTGAGTACGGCGATACCACATGTGTGACACTTTTTTGCAGCCAAGATGCGCAAAGGGGCCCAAATTCCCATGAGTACCTTTAGGATTTCACAGCCCATTTTTACGCATTTGGATTCTCACGCTTTAGGACCCCTAAATTGCCAGGGCAGTATAAATACCCCACATGTGACCCCATTGTGGAAAGAAGACACCCCAAGGTATTCTGTGGGGGGGTATGGCGAGTTCACAGAAAAAAAAAAATTTGGCACAAGTTAGCGGAAATTATTTTTTTTTTTTTTACAGTCTCATATTCCACTAACTTGTGACAAAAAATAAAATTTTACATGAACTCACCATACCCCTCATGGAATACCTTGGGGTGTCTTCTTTCTAAAATGGGGTCACGTGGGGTTTTTGTACTGCCCTGGCATTTGAGGGTCTCCGCAATCATTACACGTATGGCCAGCATTAGGAGTTTCTGCTATTCTCCTTATATTGAGCATACGGGTAATGAGATTTTTTTTTTCCGTTCAGCCTCTGCGCTGAAAAAAAAAAAATGAACGGCACAGATTTTTTCATTCGCATCGGTCAATGTGGATGAAAAAATCTCTGCCAAAATCAGTGACTGCGGTGCGGTGGGCTGGGCGCTAGCTAACTAACAAGTAGCTAACTAACTGGCGGTGATAAGGGACCCTTATGCCTCATTCACACGTCCGAAATTCTGTTTGCGGAACGGAATTGCGGACCCATTCATTTCTATGGGGACAGACTTTGTCCCGCTCGGATCCAGAATTACGGATCCGCGCTTCCGGGTCTGCACTTCCGTTCCGCAAAAATATAGAACATGTCCTATTCTTGTCCACAATTGCGGACAAGAAAAAGCATTTTCTATATAGTTCTGGCAATGTGCGGATCTGCAAAATGCGGAAAGCACATTGCCGGTGTCCGTGTTTTGAGGATCTGTGGATCGGATCCGCGGATCGGATCCGCGGATCCGTGAATCCACGGATCCGTGAATCCACGGATCCGCAAAAACACATATGGACGTCTGAATGGAGCCTTACAAGGGTGTGATCAATGACAGGGGGTGATCAGGGGTCTAGATGGGGTGATCAAGGGGTTAATAGGTGAGGGGGTGGGGGGTTAGTGTAGTGTTTGGTGCAACTTTACTGTGTTACCTGGTCCTCTGGTGGTCGATCCCAGCAAATGGGACCACCAGAGGACCAGGTAGCAGCTATATCAGACGCTGTTCATAAAACAGCGTCTGATATAGCTGTTTGATGCGATTTTATTCGCATCTACAGCCTGCCAGCGATGGATCATCGCTGGCAGGCTGTAGCCGAACTGCCATGCCGCGCTTCTCTGTGAACTCTCAGGAGCACTTCTACCAGCGTGCGCTTGTACTCGCGCATCTTCCTATCACGCTCCAGTGCAGGAATTAAGGTGGGCACATTGTATTTGTACCGGGGATCCAGCAGGGTGGCAACCCAGTAGTCCGCACACGTTAAAATGTGGGCAACTCTGCTTCGTTGCGCAGGCACTGCAGCATGTAGTCGCTCATGTGTGCCAGGCTGCCCCGAGGTAAGGACAAGCTGTCCTCTGTGGGAGGCGTATCGTCATCGTCCTCCGTTTCCCCCCATCCATGCAGCAGTGATGGGCCTGAGCTGTGTTTGGTGCCACCCCACTGTGAATATGCTTCATCTTCATCCTCCTCCACCTCATCCTCATTGTCCTCCAGTACTGGGCCCGGGCTGGCCACATTTGTACCTGGCCTCTGCTTTTGCAAAAAACCTCCCTCTGAGCCACTTCTAAGAGACTGGCCTGAAAGTGCTAAAAATGTCCCCTCTTCCTCCTCCTCCTCCTCTTCCTGGGCCACATCCTCTTCCATCATCGCCCTAAGTGTTTTCTCAAGAAGACATAGAAGTGGTATTGTAATGCTGATAACGGCGTCATCGCCACTAGCCATGTTGGTGGAGTACTCGAAACAGTGCAACAGGGCACACAGGTCTTGCATGGAGGTCCAGTCATTGATGGTGAAGTGGTGCTGTTCCGCAGTGCGACTCACCCGTGCGTGCTGCAGCTGAAACTCCACTATGGCCTGCTGTTGCTTGCACAGTCTCTCCTGCATGTGCAAGGTGGCGTTCCACCTGGTGGGCACATCGCATATGAGGCGGTGAGTGTGAAGGCCGAAGTTATGCTGTAGTGCACACAGGCGAGCAGCGACAGGATGTGAACGCCGGAAGCGCGCACAGACGGCCCGCACCTTATGCAGCAGCTCTGACATGTCGGGGTAGTTGTGAATGAACTTCTTCACCACCAAATTCAGCACATGCGCCAGAGCTGCGACGAGATTTCGCCCATTATCGCACACCACCAGGCCGGGCTTGAGGCTCACGGGCAGCAACCACTCGTCGGTCTGTTGTTGTATACCCCACCACAACTCCTGCTCGGCGTGGGGCCCGTCCCCCAAACATTTGAGTTTCAGAATGGCCTGCTGATGTTTACCCCGGGCTGTGCTGAAGTTCGTGGTGAAGGTGTGTGGCTGACTGGATGAGCAGGTGGAAGAAGAGGAGGAGGAAGCCGAGTAGGAGGAGGAGGCAACAGGAGGCAAAGAATGATGCCCTGCGATCCTTGGCGGCGGAAGGACGTGTGCCAAAGAACTCTCCGCCTGGGGCCCAGCCGCCACTACATTTACCCAGTGTGCAGCTAGGGAGATATAGCGTCCCTGGCCATGCTTACTGGTCCACATATCTGTGGTTAGGTGGACCTTGCCACAGATGGCGTTGCGCAGTGCACACTTGATTTTATCGGATACTTGAGGGTGGCTAGGTGGGAATTTACACTTTCTCTCCAAGGTTTGTGAGATGGAGAGCTGAACGCTGCCATGTGACATGGTGGAGATGCTTGGTGACAGAGGAGGGGGTGTTCGTGGCACATCCTCTGTTTGCTGGGTGGCAGGTGCTAACGATCCTCCCGAGGCTGAGGAAGAGGCTGAGGCAGCAGCAGAAGAGGGAGCAGGAGGAACATGAGTGAGTTCCTTGTTTTTAAGGTGTTTACTCCACTGCAGTTCATGCTTTGCATGTAGATGCCTGGTCATGCAGGTTGTGCTAAGGTTCAGAACGTTAATGCCTCGCTTCAGGCTCTGATGGCACAGCGTGCAAACCACTCGGGTCTTGTCATCAGCACATTGTTTGAAGAAATGCCATGCCAGGGAACTCCTTGAATCTGCCTTTGGGGTGCTCGGTCTCTGGTGGAGGTGGCCAGTAGCAGGCGAACTCTCTTGGTGGTGGCTGTTCTGCTTTTGCCCCCTGCTCCCTCTTTTGCTACGCTGTTGGCTCGGTCTCACCACTGCCTCTTCCTCTGAACTATGAAAGTCAGTGGCACGACCTTCATTCCATGTGGGGTCTAGGACCTCATCGTCCTCTGCATCGTCTTCCACACAGTCTTCCTCCCTGACCTCCTGTTCGGTCTGCACACTGCAGAAAGATGCAGCAGTTGGCACCTGTGTTTCATCATCATCAGAGACGTGCTGACTCTGCTGAGGTGGTATTACCATGTCCTCATCAGGAAACATAAGTGGTTGTGTGTCAGTGCATTCTATGTCTTCCAACGCTGGGGAAGGGCTAGGTAGATGCCCCTGGGAAACCCTGCAGGCATATTCTTCAAACAGCATAAGAGACTGCTGCATAACTTGAGGCTCAGACAGGTTCCCTGATATGCATGGGAGTGATGTGACAGACTGATGGGCTTGGTTTTCAGGCGCCACCTGTGCACTTTCTGCAGAATCCTGGGTGGGGGATAATGTTGTTAACGTGCTGGATCCACTGTCGGCCACCCAATTGACTAGCGCCTGAATTTGCTCAGGCCTTACCATCCTTAGAACGGCATTGGGCCCCACCAAATATCGCTGTAAATTCTGGGAACTGAGGTAGTTGGTTCACTAGTTTGTTTGGCTGTTGCAGAACGACCACGTCCTCTTCCAGCACCAGAGGGTCCACTAACACCACCACGACCATGTCCGCAACCCTTACTAGATGTTTTCCTCATTGTTACCGTTCACCACAATAAGAAAAAAACTTATTTGGCCCAATGTATTGAGTTCAAATTCAGGCCTTTTTTTACAGGCACATAACACTATCTGGCTATCTATTTATGTACCGTATTACACTAATACAGGAACAGCAGTAACCACTGATTTAGGGGAATATCTCTTTTAGGGCTAGTATTTAGGCCCTGGATGAAAGGTATCCTTTTACGGACAGAATTACACTTGGAGATGCACAGTAGCGTGTGAAAAAATATAGAGGATTATGCTTTCCGCACTTGTATTTTAACACTTAGTGTAATATACCCTTTTACGGAAAAAAATACACTTGGAGATGCACGGTAGCGTGTGCATTTATTGAGGATGACCCTATCAACACTTGTATTTACACCTTGAGTGTAATATACCCTTTTATGGACAGAAATACACTATGAGATGCACAATAGTGTGTGCAAATGTAGAGGATTATGATTTCAGCACTTGTATTTTAGCACTTATTGTAATATACCCTTTTACGGAAAGAAATACACTTGGAGATGCACGGTAGCGTGTGCAAATATAGTGTATTTATTTATCAGTCCTTGTATATGGACGCTAACACGCTGATTGTAATATACCCTTTTACGGACAGATTTACACTGTGCCAGCAACAGCTGAAACCACTGATTTACAATATTGATATTTTGGCAATTGAATTTCACCCAGGAACAAAATCTATCCTTTGCCGGACACTATAAAACTTGGCCAGCCACAGCTGGAACACGAGATTTAAGGTATTGCTATTTTGGCAATTGAATTTCACCCCAGAAAAAAATCTATACTTTGCCAGACACTATTAAATTTGGCCAACCACAGCTGAAACTACTGATTTACGTAATTGCTATTTTGGCAATTGAATTTCACCCCAGAAAAAAATCTATCCTTTGCCGGACACTTTTAAACTTGGCCAGCCTTACCTGGAACACTAGATTTACGGTATTGCTATTTTGGCAATTGAATTTCACACCAGAAAAAAAATCTATCCTTTGCCGGACACTATTAAACTTGGCCAGCCACAGCTAAAACCAATGATTTACGGTATTGGAATTTTGGAAATTGATTTTCACCTCCGAAAAAAATCTATCCTTTGCCGGACACTAATAAACTTGGCCAGCCACAGCTGAAACCACCTGATTTATGGTATTGCTATTTTGGCAATTGAATTTACCCCAGAAAAAAAATCTATCCTTTGCCGGACACTATTAAACTTGACCAGCCACAGCTGGAACACCAGATTTACGGTATTGCTATTTTGGCAATTGAATTTACCCCAGAAAAAAATCTATCCTTTACCGAACACTATTAAACTTGGACAGCCACAGCTAGACCACCAGATTTATGGTATTGCTACTTTGGCAATTGACTTTTACCCCAGATAAAAATCCATCCTTTGGAGGAAACTATTTAACTTGGCCAGCCACAGCTGGAACACCAGATTTAGGGGATTGCTATTTTGGCAATTGAATTTCACCAAGAACAAAATCTATCCTTTTCCGGACACTATTAAACTTGGCCAGCCACAGCTGAAACCAATGATTTACGGTATTGCTATTTTGGCAATTGAATTTCACCCCCGAAAATTTTTTTATCCTTTGCCGGACACTAATAAACTTGGCCAGCCACAGCTGAAACCACCTGATTTACGGTATTGCTATTTTGTCAATTGAATTTCACCCAAGAACAAAATCTATCCTTTGCTGGACACTATTAAACTTGGCCAGCCACAGCTGAAACACCAGATTTACGTTATTGCTATTTTGGCAATAGAATTTACCCCAAAAAAAAATCTATCCTTTGCCGGACACTATTAAACTTGGCTAGCCACAGCTGGAACACCAGATTTACGGTATTGCTATTTTGGCAATTGAATTTACCCCAGAAAAAAATCTATCCTTTGCCGAACACTATTAAACTTGGACAGCCACAGCTGGAACACCAGATCTATGGTATTGCTACTTTGGCAATTGACTTTTATCCCAGATAAAAATCCATCCTTTGCCGGAAACTATTAAACTTGGCCAGCCACAGCTGGAACACCAGATTTAGGGGATTGCTATTTTGGCAATTGAATTTCACCAAGAACAAAATCTATCCTTTGCCGGATACTAGTAAACTTGGCCAGCCACAGCTGAAGCCACTGATTTACAGTATTGCTTTTTTGGCAATGGAATTTCAACCCAGAACAAAATCTATCCTTTGCAGGACACTATTAAACTTGGCCAGCCACAGCTGAAACCACTGATTTATGGTATTGCTATTTTGGCAATTGAATTTCACCCCAGAAAAAAATCTATCCTTTGCCGGATACTATTAAACTTGGCCAGCCAAAGCTGAAACCACCGATTTACGGTATTGCTATTTTGGCAATTGATATTCACCCCAGAAAAAAATCTAACCTTTGCCGTACTCCATTAGTCTTGGCCAGACATAGCTGAAACACCAGATTTACGGTATTGCTATTTTGGCAATTGAATTTAACCCCAGAACAAAATCTATCCTTTGTCAAACACTATTATACTTGGCCAGCCACAGATGAAACCACTGATTTATGGTATTGCTATTTTGGCAATTGAATTTCGCCCCAGAAAAAAATCTATCCTTTGCCGGACACTATTAAACTTGGACAGGCCCAGCTGAAACCACTGATTTACAGTATTGCTATTTTGGCAATTGAATTTCACCCCAGAACAAAATTCATCCTTTGCCGGACACTATTATACTTGGCCAGCCACAGCTGGAACACCAGATTTATGGTATTGTTATTTTGGCAATTGAATTACTCCCCAGAAAAAAATCTATCCTTTGCCAGATAGTATTAAACTTGTCCAGCCAAAGCAGAAACCACTGATTTACAGTATTGCTTTTTTGGCAATTGAACTTCACAGCTAGTGTTGAGCGAACAGTTCGAGCATCGTTCGGGTTCGTACCGAATTTTGGGGTGTCCGGGACCCGGACCCGAACCCGGACATTTTCAAAAAAGTTCGGGTTCGGGTTCGTCGTTCGGCATGTATTTAGGCGCATTTTGAAAGGCTGCAAAGCAGCCAATCAACATGCATCATACTACTTGCCCTAAGATGCCATCGCAGCCATGCCTACTATTGGCAAGGCTGTGATTGGCCGAGTGCAGCATGTGACTCAGCCTCTTTATAAGCTTGTGCGCACGTCGGGACGTGCTCACTCCCGATGTGAATAGAATAGGGATAGACGCAGCTGATGCTAGGGCGAGAATAGGCAGGGATAATTGAATAACTGGAAGCAAATTTCTCTCCTCCACCTGTGATTCATCTGAACAACTGCAGCTGAGCTGCTTTTTTGATAGGGATTGGCTATTTTTAGAGTGGCCAGAGTGATTTTCCATCCACATGTACCTGGGCTGACCGCCGGCCGCCATTTTGCGACTTGTAGTGCTGCAGCAGAAGCTGCCACAGTGTGCATTCCAAAGCTCCAAACAAGTCAGACATCTACACCTGGGATTCAGACCAATAGCGATTTAGCAGCACAGTCCAAGGCTATTTTTTTAAAGGTTGTGCAGACCATTTTGTGGCACATGTTACTGGGCTGATAGGCGGCGGCCATCTTGGGACTAGTGCTGCAGCACAATCTCTCCCAACGTCCATTAATCACTTGTAATAGTGGTCTGTGCCATAGAAATCCTACATCAGGGACTTGGGTGTGCTTGTGTCACCCCTACTAATACCAGTCCACCTGTAATCCATACAGTCAAAAGACTGAAAGTATTCCAGTGAGGGAATTTTTTTATTTAAAAAGGCCAAGTTAGTTTATCTGGCGTTCAATATACTAGATACAGTTAGGCCTGCGTTTCATACATCTGGAATTAGCAAATTAATGTGCTGGGGTTGGGAAAACATATATGTACCCATACTAGAATCTGTCAAAGAAAGCGGTACTCACATATAACAGTCATTCCATCTGTAATCCATACAGTCAAAAGACTGAAAGTATTCCAGTGAGGGAATTTTTTTTATTTAAAAAGGCCAAGTTAGTTTATCTGGCGTTCAATATACTAGATACAGTTAGGCCTGCGTTTCATACATCTGGAATTAGCAAACTAATGTGCTGGGGTTGGGAAAACATATATGTACCCATACTAGAATCTGTCAAAGAAAGCGGTACTCACATATAACAGTCATTCCATCTGTAATCCATACAGTCAAAAGACTGAAAGTATTCCAGTGAGGGAATTTTTTTATTTAAAAAAGGCCAAGTTAGTTTATCTGGCGTTCAATATACTAGATACAGTTAGGCCTGCGTTTCATACATCTGGAATTAGCAAACTAATGTGCTGGGGTTGGGAAAACATATATGTACCCATACTAGAATCTGTCAAAGAAAGCGGTACTCACATATAACAGTCATTCCATCTGTAATCCATACAGTCAAAAGACTGAAAGTATTCCAGTGAGGGAATTTTTTTATTTAAAAAAGGCCAAGTTAGTTTATCTGGCGTTCAATATACTAGATACAGTTAGGCCTGCGTTTCATACATCTGGAATTAGCAAACTAATGTGCTGGGGTTGGGAAAACATATATGTACCCATACTAGAATCTGTCAAAGAAAGCGGTACTCACATATAACAGTCATTCCATCTGTAATCCATACAGTCAAAAGACTGAAAGTATTCCAGTGAGGGAATTTTTTATTTAAAAAGGCCAAGTTAGTTTATCTGGCGTTCAATATACTAGATACAGTTAGGCCTGCGTTTCATACATCTGGAATTAGCAAACTAATGTGCTGGGGTTGGGAAAACATATATGTACCCATACTAGAATCTGTCAAAGAAAGCGGTACTCACATATAACAGTCATTCCATCTGTAATCCATACAGTCAAAAGACTGAAAGTATTCCAGTGAGGGAATTTTTTTATTTAAAAAGGCCAAGTTAGTTTATCTGGCGTTCAATATACTAGATACAGTTAGGCCTGCGTTTCATACATCTGGAATTAGCAAACTAATGTGCTGGGGTTGGGAAAACATATATGTACCCATACTAGAATCTGTCAAAGAAAGCGGTACTCACATATAACAGTCATTCCATCTGTAATCCATACAGTCAAAAGACTGAAAGTATTCCAGTGAGGGAATTTTTTTATTTAAAAAGGCCAAGTTAGTTTATCTGGCGTTCAATATACTAGATACAGTTAGGCCTGCGTTTCATACATCTGGAATTAGCAAACTAATGTGCTGGGGTTGGGAAAACATATATGTACCCATACTAGAATCTGTCAAAGAAAGCGGTACTCACATATAACAGTCATTCCATCTGTAATCCATACAGTCAAAAGACTGAAAGTATTCCAGTGAGGGAATTTTTTTATTTAAAAAGGCCAAGTTAGTTTATCTGGCGTTCAATATACTAGATACAGTTAGGCCTGCGTTTCATACATCTGGAATTAGCAAACTAATGTGCTGGGGTTGGGAAAACATATATGTACCCATACTAGAATCTGTCAAAGAAAGCGGTACTCACATATAACAGTCATTCCATCTGTAATCCATACAGTCAAAAGACTGAAAGTATTCCAGTGAGGGAATTTTTTTATTTAAAAAGGCCAAGTTAGTTTATCTGGCGTTCAATATACTAGATACAGTTAGGCCTGCGTTTCATACATCTGGAATTAGCAAACTAATGTGCTGGGGTTGGGAAAACATATATGTACCCATACTAGAATCTGTCAAAGAAAGCGGTACTCACATATAACAGTCATTCCATCTGTAATCCATACAGTCAAAAGACTGAAAGTATTCCAGTGAGGGGATTTTGCTTATAAAAAATAATATATTTCATTGTGGTGCGAGTTGAATCGCAACAATGAAGAAAAATACTATTAAGGGACGAGGGCGCGGTCGTGGTGGTGTCCGTGGAGCCTCTGTTGCTGGTAGAGGACGTGGCCGTTCGGCCCTAGGCGCACACAGTAGAGAACGAACTCCCTCAACTAGCCGGCAGAATGTACCGCAATATCTCGTGGGGCCCAATGCCGCTCTTAGGATGGTAAGGCCTGAGCAGGTACAGGCATTAATCGATTGGGTGGCCGACAGTGCTTCCAGCACGTTCACCACATGGTCTTCCACCCAGTCTTCTGCGGAAAGCGCACAGGTGGCACCTGAAAACCAAGCCCATCAGTCTGTCACATCACCCCCAAGCATATCAGGGAAACGGTCTGAGCCACAAGTTATGCAGCAGTCTCTTCTTCTGTTTGAAGACTCTGCTTCCAGGGTTTCCCAGGGCGTCCACCTAGCCCTTCCCCAGTGGAGGAAGACATACCATGCACTGACGCACAACCACTTATGTCTCCAGATGAAGAGGACATGGGAATACCACCTCAGCAGAGTCACCGACGTCTCTGATGATGACGAAACACAGGTGCCCACTGCCGCGTCTTTTGCAGTGTGCAGACTGAACAGGAGGAGGTCAGGGAGGGAGACTGGGTGGAAGACGATGCAGAGGACGATGAGGTCTTAGACCCACATGGACTGAAGGTCGTGGCGATGACTTTCACAGTTCAGAGGAAGAGGTAGTGGTGAGACCGAGACAACAGCGAAGCCAAAGAGGGAGCAGGGGCCAAAGCAGGCGAGCCGCCGCCCCCAGAGTTCGCCTGCTACTGGACATCGCCAACAGGGACCCAGCCCCACAAAGGCAGCTTCAAAGAGTTCCCTGGCATGGCACTTCTTTAAACAATGTCCTACCGACAAGACCCGAGTGACTTGCACGCTCTGCCATCAGAGCCTGAGGCGAGGCATTGACGTTCTGAACCTCAGCACAACCTGCATGACCAGGCATCTACATGCAAAGCATGAACTGCAGTGGGGTACACACCTTAAAAACCAGGCACTCGCTGAGGCTCCCCCTGCTCCCTCTACCGCTGCTGCCTCGGCTTCCGCCTCGAGAGGAATGTTGCCACCTGCCGAGCAGCAAACAGAGGATGTGCCACCGACACCACCACCACCGCCACCGTCAACTAGCGTCTCCACTATATCACACAGCAGCGTTCAGCTCTCAATATCTCAAACCTTAGAGAGGAAGCGCAAATTCCCCGAGTCACCCTCGAGCCCTTGGCCTGAACGCCAGCATTTCTAAACTGCTGGCCTTTGAAATGCTGTCATTCCGGCTGGTGGACACAGACAGCTTCAAACAGCTGATGGCCATGGCTGTCCCGCAGTATGTGGTTCCCAGCCGCCACTACTTCTCCAAGACAGCCGTGCCTTCCCTGCACATGCAAGTGTCCGATAAAATCAAGTGTGCACTGCGCAGCGCCATTTGTGGCAAGGTCCACCTAACCACAGATACGTGGACCAGTAAGCACGGCCAGGGACGCTATATCTCACTAACTGCACACTGGATGAATGTAGTGGCGGCTGGGCCCCGGCGGACAGTTCCTTGGCGCACGTCCTTCCGCCCCCTAGGATCGCAGGGCATCATTCTCTGCCTCCTGTAGCCTCCTCCTCCTACTCGGCTTCCTCCTCCACTGCTTCCACCAGCTCATCCGGTCAGCCACACACCTTCACCACCAACTTCAGCACAGCCCGGGGTAAGCGTCAGCAGGCCATTCTGAAACTCATATGTTTGGGGACAGGCCCCACACCGCGCAGGAGTTGTGGCGGGGTATTGAACAACAGACCGACGAGTGGTTTCTGCCGGTGGGCCTCAAGCCAGGCCTGGTGGTATGCGATAATGGGCGAAATCTCGTGGCAGCTCTGGGACTAGCCGGTTTGGCGCACATCCCTTGCCTGGCGCATGTGCTGAACTTGGTGGTGCAGAGGTTCATTCACCACTACCCCAACATGTCAGAGCTGCTGCATGAAGTGCGGGCCGTCTGTGCGCGCTTCCGCCGTTCACATCCTGCCGCTGCTCGCCTGTCTGCGCTACAGCGGAACTTCGGCCTTCCCGCTCACCGCCTCATATGCGGCGTGCCCACCCGGTGGAACTCCACCTTGCACATGCTGGAGAGACTGTGCGAGCAGCAGCAGGCCATAGTGGAGTTTCAGCTGCAGCTGCGCTTCGCGTCAGTCGTACTGCCGAACAGCACCACTTCACCACCAATGATTGGGCCTCCATGCGAGACCTGTGTGCCCTGCTGCGCTGTTTCGAGTACTCCACCAACATGGCCAGTGGCGATGACACTGTTATCAGCGTTACAATACCACTTCTATGTCTCCTTGAGAAAACACTTAGGGCAATGATGTTAGAGGAGGTGGCCCAGGTGGAGGAGGAGGAGGAGGATGAGGGCTCGTTTCTAACACTTTCGGGCCAGTCTGTTCGAATTGGCTCAGAGGAGGTTTGTTTAAGCAGCAGAGGACAGGTTCACAAGTCGCCAGCCAAGGCACTGTACTGGAGGACGAGGAGGATGAGGAGGAGGAGGTGGAGGGGACGAGGATGGCGCAAGTTCACAGCGGGGTGGCAGCCCAGGCCCATCACTGGTGCGTGGCTGGGGGATACGGTGGACGATGACGATCGCCTCCCACAGAGGACAGCTTGTCCTTACCCATGGGTAGCCTGGCCCACATGAGCGAATATATGCTCCAATGCCTGCGCAACGACAGCAGAGTTGCCCACGTTTTAACGTGTGCAGACTACTGGGTGGCCACCCTGCTGGATCCCGGTATAAAGACAATGTGCCCACTTTAATTCCTGAACTGGAGCGCGACCGTAAGATCGCGCGAGTACAAGCGCACGCTGATAGAGGCGCTCTTGAGAGCATTCCCACATGTCACAGGGGAACAGGTGGAAGGTGAAGGCAGAGGAGTGGCAAGAGGTCGCCAACGCAGCTGTGTCATGGCCAGCTCATCTGAGGGCAGGGTTAGCATGGCAGAAATGTGGAAAAGTTTTGTCTCCACGCCACAGCTATCTGCACCGACACCTGATACGGAACGTGTTAGCAGGAGGCAGCATTTCACTAACATGGTTGAACAGTATGTCTGCACACCCTCCACATCCTGACGGATGGTTCGGCCCCATTCAACTACTGGGTTTCGAAATTGTCCACGTGGCCAGAGTTAGCATGTTATGCCTTGGAGGTGCTTTCCTGCCCGGCGGCCAGCGTTTTATCTGAACGCGTATTCAGCACGGCAGGGGCGTCGTTACTGACAAGCGCAGCCGCCTGTCCACAGCCAACGTGGACAAGCTGACCTTCATAAAGATGAACCAGGCATGGATCCCACAGGACCTGTCCCTCCCTTGTGCAGAGTAGTCCTTATTAACTGCCTAAAACATGTCTTGTTGTGCTACGGGCCACTTCTTTATTTGATACAAATTTTATGAAACCCACAGTTGAATGAAACTCTTCTCTGTCTGGGCGCCGGGGCCTAACCAGATGAAAGTGGCCGGTTAAACTAACGGGTGACATGAAGCCATAACCTCTGCCATGCTACCTCTGTCTTCTGTCTGGGTGCTGAGGCCTAAGTCAAATAAAGCGGTCTTCTGCTGTGCTGGGGGATATGAAGCTAATCTCTGACCTCTCTCCTCTGTCTGGGTCCAAAGGCCTAAATCACTGAAAGAGGCCTTCTCCTGTGGTGTGTGATATGATGCCAGAATATGTGCTGTGGGGCCTCTCTCCTCTTCCTGGGTGCAGGGGTCAAATAAACTAAATTGTGGCCTACTCCTGTGGTGGTTGATATGATGCCTGATTCTCTGATGTGGAACCTCTCTCCTCTGTCTTGGGTGAAGGGGTCAAAGTAACTCAATGGTGGCTTCTCCTGTGGTGGCTAGATATGATGCCAGAATATGTGCTGTGGTGCCTCTCTCCTCTTCCTGGGTGCAGGGGTCAAAGTAACTCAATGGTGGCTTCTCCTGTGGTGGCTGATATGATGCCAGAATATGTGCTGTGGTGCCTCTCTCCTCTGTCCTGGGTCCAGAGGTCTAAATCACTGAAATGGTGGCCTTCTCCTGTGGTGTGTTGATATGATGCCTGAATATGTGCTGTGGTGCCTCTCTCCTCCTTCCTGGGTGTGGGGTCAAAGTAACTCAATGGTGGCTTCTCCTGTGGTGGCTGATATGATGCCAGAATATGTGCTGTGGGGCCTCTCTCCTCTTCCTGGGTGCAGGGGTCAAAGTAACTAAATGGTGGCTTCTCCTGTGGTGGTTGATATGATGCCTGATTCTCTGCTGTGAAACCTCTCTCCTCCATCTGGGTGTAGGGGTCAAAGTCTTTCAAAGTCGCCTTCTCCTGTGCTGATTGATATGAAGCTGATGGTTGTGCCATCTGACATGGTTGCCGGGGTCCCATTAAATTGGGGCCTACTCCTGTGGTGGGTGATCTAAATGCCTGATTCTCTGCTTTGAAACCTCTCTCCTCCGTCCGGGTGTAGGGGTCAAAGTCTGTCAAAGTCGCCTTCTCCTGTGCTGATTGATATAAAGCTTATGCTTGTGCCATCTGACATGGTTGCCGGGGTCTGATTCAATGGTGGCCTACTCCTGTGGTGGGTGATCTAAATGCCTGATTCTCTGCTGTGTAACCTCTCTCCTCCGTCTGGGTGTAGGGGTCAAAGTAACTAAATGGTGGCCTACTCCTGTGGTGGGTGAGTATGATGCCAGAATATGTGCTGTGGGGCCTCTCTCCTCTTCCTGGGTGCAGGGGTCAAAGTAACTCAATGGTGGCTTCTCCTGTGGTGGCTGATATGATGCCAGAATATGTGCTGTGGTGCCTCTCTCCTCTTCCTGGGTGCAGGGGTCAAAGTAACTAAATGGTGGCTTCTCCTGTGGTGGTTGATATGATGCCTGATTCTCTGCTGTGAAACCTCTCTCCTCCATCTGGGTGTAGGGGTCAAAGTCTTTCAAAGTCGCCTTCTCCTGTGCTGATTGATATGAAGCTGATGGTTGTGCCATCTGACATGGTTGCCGGGGTCCCATTAAATTGGGGCCTACTCCTGTGGTGGGTGATCTAAATGCCTGATTCTCTGCTGTGTAACCTCTCTCCTCCGTCTGGGTGTAGGGGTCAAAGTAACTAAATGGTGGCCTACTCCTGTGGTGGGTGATATGATGCCTGGTTCTCTGCTGTGGGACCTCTCTCCTCTGTCTGGGTCCAAAGGCCTAAATCACTGAAAGAGGCCTTCTCCTGTGGTGTGTGATATGATGCCAGAATATGTGCTGTGGGGCCTCTCTCCTCTTCCTGGGTGCAGGGGTCAAATAAACTAAATTGTGGCCTACTCCTGTGGTGGTTGATATGATGCCTGATTCTCTGATGTGGAACCTCTCTCCTCTGTTTGGGTGAAGGGTCAAAGTAACTAAATGGTGGCTTCTCCTGTGGTGGCTGAGTATGATGCCAGAATATGTGCTGTGGGGCCTCTCTCCTCTTCCTGGGTGCAGGGGTCAAAGTAACTCAATGGTGGCTTCTCCTGTGGTGGCTGATATGATGCCAGAATATGTGCTGTGGTGCCTCTCTCCTCTTCCTGGGTGCGGGGGTCAAAGTAACTCAATGGTGGCTTCTCCTGTGGTGGTTAGTATGATGCCAGAATATGTGCTGTGGGGCCTCTCTCCTCTTCCTGGGTGCAGGGGTCAAAGTAACTCAATGGTGGCTTCTCCTGTGGTGGCTGATATGATGCCAGAATATGTGCTGTGGTGCCTCTCTCTCTGTCTGGGTCCAAAGGCCTAAATCACTGAAAGAGGCCTTCTCCTGTGGTGTGTGATATGATGCCTGAATATGTGCTGTGGTGCCTCTCTCCTCTTCCTGGGTGCGGGGTCAAAGTAACTCAATGGTGGCTTCTCCTGTGGTGGCTGATATGATGCCAGAATATGTGCTGTGGGGCCTCTCTCCTCTGTCCTGGGTCCAGAGGTCAAAGTAACTCAATAGGTGGCTTCTCCTGTGGTGGTGATATGATGCCAGAATATGTGCTGTGGGGCCTCTCTCCTCTTCCTGGGTGCAGGGGTCAAAGTAACTCAATGGTGGCTTCTCCTGTGGTGGCTGATATGATGCCAGAATATGTGCTGTGGGGCCTCTCTCCTCTTCCTGGGTGCAGGGGTCAAAGTAACTCAATGGTGGCTTCTCCTGTGGTGGCTGATATGATGCCAGAATATGTGCTGTGGTGCCTCTCTCCTCTTCCTGGGTGCGGGGTCAAAGTAACTCAATGGTGGCTTCTCCTGTGGTGGCTGAGTATGATGCCAGAATATGTGCTGTGGGGCCTCTCTCCTCTTCCTGGGTGCAGGGTCAAAGTAACTCAATGGTGGCTTCTCCTGTGGTGGTTGAGTATGATGCCAGAATATGTGCTGTGGGGCCTCTCTCCTCTGTCCTGGGTCCAGGGGCCTAAAGTAACTCAATGGTGGCCTTCTCCTGTGGTGTGCTGATATGATGCCAGAATATGTGCTGTGGTGCCTCTCTCCTCTTCCTGGGTGCAGGGGTCAAAGTAACTCAATGGTGGCTTCTCCTGTGGTGGCTGATATGATGCCAGAATATGTGCTGTGGTGCCTCTCTCCTCTTCCTGGAGTGCAGGGGTCAAAGTAACTCAATGGTGGCTTCTCCTGTGGTGGTTAGTATGATGCCAGAATATGTGCTGTGGGGCCTCTCTCCTCTTCCTGGGTGCAGGGGTCAAAGTAACTCAATGGTGGCTTCTCCTGTGGTGGCTGATATGATGCCAGAATATGTGCTGTGGGGCCTCTCTCCTCTTCCTGGGTGCAGGGGTCAAAGTAACTAAATGGTGGCTTCTCCTGTGGTGGTTGATATGATGCCTGATTCTCTGCTGTGAAACCTCTCTCCTCCATCTGGGTGTAGGGGTCAAAGTCTTTCAAAGTCGCCTTCTCCTGTGCTGATTGATATAAAGCTGATGGTTGTGCCATCTGACATGGTTGCCAGGGTCTGATTCAATGGGGGCCTACTCCTGTGGTGGGTGATCTAAATGCCTGATTCTCTGCTGTGAAACCTCTCTCCTTCGTCTGGGTGTAGGGGTCAAAGTCTTTCAAAGTCGCCTTCTCCTGTGCTGATTGATATGAAGCTGATGGTTGTGCCATCTGACATGGTTGCCGGGGTCCCATTAAATTGGGGCCTACTCCTGTGGTGGGTGATCTAAATGCCTGATTCTCTGCTTTGAAACCTCTCTCCTCCGTCCGGGTGTAGGGGTCAAAGTCTGTCAAAGTCGCCTTCTCCTGTGCTGATTGATATAAAGCTTATGCTTGTGCCATCTGACATGGTTGCCGGGGTCTGATTCAATGGTGGCCTACTCCTGTGGTGGGTGATCTAAATGCCTGATTCTCTGCTGTGTAACCTCTCTCCTCCGTCCTGGGTGCGGGGTCAAAGTAACTCAATGGTGGCCTCTCCTGTGGTGGCTGATATGATGCCAGAATATGTGCTGTGGGGCCTCTCTCCTCTTCCTGGGTGCAGGGGTCAAAGTAACTCAATGGTGGCTTCTCCTGTGGTGGCTGATATGATGCCAGAATATGTGCTGTGGTGCCTCTCTCCTCTGTCTGGGTCCAAAGGCCTAAATCACTGAAAGAGGCCTTCTCCTGTGGTGTGTGATATGATGCCAGAATATGTGCTGTGGTGCCTCTCTCCTCTTCCTGGGTGCGGGGGTCAAAGTAACTCAATGGTGGCTTCTCCTGTGGTGGCTGATATGATGCCAGAATATGTGCTGTGGGGCCTCTCTCCTCTTCCTGGGTGCAGGGGTCAAAGTAACTCAATGGTGGCTTCTCCTGTGGTGGCTGATATGATGCCAGAATATGTGCTGTGGGGCCTCTCTCCTCTTCCTGGGTGCAGGGGTCAAAGTAACTCAATGGTGGCTTCTCCTGTGGTGGCTGATATGATGCCAGAATATGTGCTGTGGGGCCTCTCTCCTCTTCCTGGGTGCAGGGGTCAAAAGTAACTCAATGGTGGCTTCTCCTGTGGTGGCTGATATGATGCCAGAATATGTGCTGTGGGGCCTCTCTCCTCTTCCTGGGTGCAGGGGTCAAAGTAACTAAATGGTGGCTTCTCCTGTGGTGGTTGATATGATGCCTGATTCTCTGCTGTGTAACCTCTCTCCTCCGTCTGGGTGTAGGGGTCAAAGTAACTAAATGGTGGCCTACTCCTGTGGTGGGTGATATGATGCCTGGTTCTCTGCTGTGGGACCTCTCTCCTTTGTCTGGGTGCTGTGGTCAAAATAATAGTAAGTGACCTTCTCCATTGGTGGGTGACTTGAAGCCTGATTCAGTGCTATGGGACCTCACTCCAATTAATATTGTTTAATTTTTATTTATTTTATGTTAACTCATCATTTCCCTATCTACATTTGTTTGCAGGGGATTTAACTACATTTTGCTGCCTTTTGCAGCCCTCTAGCCCTTTCCGGGTGTGTTTTACAGCCTTTTTAGTGCCCAAAAGTTCGGGTCCCCATTGACTTCTATGGGGTTCGGGTTCGGGATGAAGTTCGGGTCGAGTTCGGATCCCGAACCCGAACATTTTTCGAAAGTTCGGCCGAACTCGTCGAACCCGAACATCCAGGTGTTCGCTCAACTCTATTCACAGCATGAAAAAAATCTATCCTTTGCCGGATACTATTAAACTTGGCCAGCCACAGCTGAAACCACTGATTTTCGGTATTGCTATTTTGGCAATTGAATTTCACCTTAGAAAAAAATCTATCCTTTGCCGGACACCATTGAACTTGGCCAGCCACATCTGGACCACCAGATTTACGGTATTGTTATTTTGGCAATTGAATTTCACCCCAGAAAAAAATCTATCCTTTGCCGGACACAATTAAACTTGGCCAGACATAGCTGGAACACCAGATTTACGGTATTGCAATTTTGGCAATTGAATTTAACCCCAGAACAAAATCTATCATTTGCCGGATACTATTAAACTTAGCCAGCCACAGCTGAAACCACTGATTTTCGGTATTGCTATTTTGACAATTGAATTTCACCTTAGAAAGAAATCTATCCTTTGCCGGACACCATTAAACTTGGCCAGCCACAGCTGGAACACCAGATTTACGGTATTGCTATTTTGGCAATTGAATTTAACCCCTGAAAAAATCTTTCCTTTGCCAGACACTATTAAACTTGGCCAGCCACAGCTGAGACCACTGATTTACAGTATTGCTATTTTGGCAATTGAATTTCACCCCAGAACACAATACATCCCTTGACGGACACTAGTAAACTTGGCCAGCCACAGCTGGAACACCAGATTTAGGGGATTGCTATTTTGGCAATAGAATTTCACCCCAGAACAAAATCTATTCTTTGCCGGACACTAGTAAACTTGGCGAGCCACAGCTGAAGCCACTGATTTACAGTATTGCTTTTTTGGCAATTGAATTTCACCCCAGAAAAAAATCTATCCTTTGCCGGACACTATTCAACTTGGTCAGCCACAGCTGAAACCACTGATTTACGGTATTGCTATTTTGGCAATTGAATTTCACCCCAGAAAAAAATCTATACTTTGCCAGACACTATTAAATTTGGCCAGCCACAGCTGGAACACAAGATTTAGGGGATTGCTATTTTGGCAATTGAATTTCACCCCAGAACAAAATCTTTCCTTTGTGGAACACTATTAAACTTGGCCAACCACAGCTGAAACTACTGATTTACGTAATTGCTATTTTGGCAATTGAATTTCACCCCAGAAAAAATCTATCCTTTGCCGGACACTTTTAAACTTGGCCAGCCTTACCTGGAACACTAGATTTACGGTATTGCTATTTTGGCAATTGAATTTCACACCAGAAAAAAATCTATCCTTTGCCGGACACTATTAAACTTGGCCAGCCACAGCTGAAACCAATGATTTACGGTATTGGTATTTTGGCAATTGAATTTCACCTCAGAAAAAATCTATCCTTTGCCGGACACTAATAAACTTGGCCAGCCACAGCTGAAACCACCTGATTTATGGTATTGCTATTTTGAAAATTGAATTTACCCCAGAAAAAAAATCTATCCTTTGCCGGACACTATTAAACTTGACCAGCCACAGCTGGAACACCAGATTTACGGTATTGCTATTTTGGCAATTGAATTTACCCCAGAAAAAAATCTATCCTTTACCGAACACTATTAAACTTGGACAGCCACAGCTAGAACACCAGATTTATGGTATTGCTACTTTGGCAATTGACTTTCACCCCAGATAAAAATCCATCCTTTGGAGGAAACTATTAAACTTGGCCAGCCACAGCTGGAACACCAGATTTAGGGGATTGCTATTTTGGCAATTGAATTTCACCAAGAACAAAATCTATCCTTTTCCGGACACTATTAAACTTGGCCAGCCACAGCTGGAACACCAGATTTACGTTATTGCTATTTTGGCAATAGAATTTACCCCAAAAAAAATCTATCCTTTGCCGGACACTATTAAACTTGGCTAGCCACAGCTGTAACACCAGATTTACGGTATTGCAATTTTGGCAATTGAATTTACCCCAGAAAAAAATCTATCCTTTGCCGAACACTATTAAACTTGGAGAGCCACAGCTGGAACACCAGATCTATGGTATTGCTACTTTGGCAATTGACTTTTATCCCAGATAAAAATCCATCCTTTGCCGGAAACTATTAAACTTGGCCAGCCACAGCTGGAACACCAGATTTAGGGGATTGCTATTTTGGCAATTGAATTTCACCAAGAACAAAATCTATTCTTTGCCGGACACTAGTAAACTTGGCCAGCCACAGCTGAAACCACTGATTTACGGTATTGCGACTTTGGCAATTGAATTTCACCCCAGAAAAAAAATCTATCCTTTGCCGGACACAATTAAACTTGGCCAGCCATAGCTGGAACACCAGATTTACGGTATTGCTATTTTGGCAATTGAATTTAACCCCAGAACAAAATCTATCCTTTGTCAAACACTATTAAACTTGGACAGGCCCAGCTGAAACCACTGATTTACAGTATTGCTATTTTGGCAATTGAATTTCACCCCAGAACAAAATTCATCCTTTGCCGGACACTATTATGCTTGGCCAGCCACAGCTGGAACACCAGATTTATGGTATTGTTATTTTGGCAATTGAATTACACCCCAGAAAAAAATCTATCCTTTGCCAGATAGTATTAAACTCTGGCCAGCCAAAGCTGAAACCACTGATTTACAGTATTGCTATTTTGGCAATTGAACTTCACAGCATGAAAAAAATCTATCCTTTGCCGGATACTATTAAACTTGGCCAGCCACAGCTGAAACCACTAATTTTCGGTATTGCTATTTTGGCAGTTGAATTTCACCCTAGAAAAAATCTATCCTTTGCCGGACACCATTGAACTTGGCCAGCCACATGCTGGAACACCAGATTTACGGTATTGCTATTTTGGCAATTGAATTTCACCCCAGAAAAAATCTATCCTTTGCCGGACACAATTAAACTTGGCCAGACATAGCTGGAACACCAGATTTACGGTATTGCTATTTTGGCAATTGAATTTAACCCCAGAACAAAATCTATCCTTTGCCGGATACTATTAAACTTGGCCAGCCACAGCTGAAACCACTGATTTACGGTATTGCTATTTTGGCAATTGAATTTCACCTTAGAAAAAAATCTATCCTTTGCCGGACACTATTAAACTTGGCCAGCCACAGCTGGAACACCAGATTTACGGTATTGCTATTTTGGCAATTGAATTTAACCCCAGAAAAAATCTATCCTTTGCCAGACACTATTAAACTTGGCCAGCCACAGCTGAAACCACTGATTTACAGTATTGCTATTTTGGCAATTGAATTTCACCCCAGAACACAATATATCCTTTGACGGACACTAGTAAACTTGGCCAGCCACAGCTGGAACACCAGATTTACGGGATTGCTATTTTGGCAATTGAATTTCACCCCAGAACAAAATCTATCCTTTGTCGGACACTATTAAACTTGGCCAGCCACAGCTGAAACCACTGATTTACGGTATTGCTATTTTGGCAATTGAATTTCACCCCAGAAAAAATCTATCCTTTGCCGGACACTATTAAACTTGGCCAGGCCACAGCTGAAACCACTAGATTTACGGTATTGCTATTTTGGCAATTGAATTTCACCCCAGAACAAAATCTATCCTTTGCCGGACACTATTATACTTGGCCAGCCACAGCTGGAACACCAGATTTATGGTATTGCTATTTTGGCAATTGAATTTCATCCCAGAAAAAATCTATCCTTTGCCAGATACTATTAAACTTGGCCAGCCAAAGCTGAAACCACTGATTTACAGTATTGCTTTTTTGGCAATTGAACTTCACCGCATGAAAAAATCTATCCTTTGCCGGATACTATTAAACTTGGCCAGCCACAGCTGAAACCACTGATTTACGGTATTGCTATTTTGGCAATTGAATTTCACCCTAGAAAAAATCTATCCTTTGCCGGACACCATTGAACTTGGCCAGCCACATCTGGAACACAAGATTTACGGTATTGTTATTTTGGCAATTGAATTTCACCCCAGAAAAAAATCTATCCTTTGCCGGACACAATTAAACTTGGCCAGACATAGCTGGAACACCAGATTTACGGTATTGCAATTTTGGCAATTGAATTTAACCCCAGAACAAAATCTATCATTTGCCGGATACTATTAAACTTAGCCAGCCACAGCTGAAACCACTGATTTTCGGTATTGCTATTTTGACAATTGAATTTCACCTTAGAAAGAAATCTATCCTTTGCCGGACACCTTTAAACTTGGCCAGCCACAGCTGAAACACCAGATTTACGGTATTGCTATTTTGGCAATTGAATTTAACCCCTGAAAAAAATCTTTCCTTTGCCAGACACTATTAAACTTGGCCAGCCACAGCTGAAACCACTAATTTACAGTATTGCTATTTTGGCAATTGAATTTCACCCCAGAACCCAATACATCCCTTGACGGACACTAGTAAACTTGGCCAGCCACAGCTGGAACACCAGATTTAGGGGATTGCTATTTTGGCAATAGAATTTCACCCCAGAACAAAATCAATTCTTTGCCGGACACTAGTAAACTTGGCCAGCCACAGCTGAAGCCACTGATTTACAATATTGCTTTTTTGGCAATTGAATTTCACCCCAGAAAAAAATCTATCCTTTGCCGGACACTATTCAACTTGGCCAGCCACAGCTGAAACCACTGATTTACGGTATTGCTATTTTGGCAATTGAATTTCACCCCAGAAAAAAATCTATACTTTGCCAGACACTATTAAATTTGGCCAGCCACAACTGGAACACAAGATTTAGGGGATTGCTATTTTGGCAATTGAATTTCACCCCAGAACAAAATCTTTCCTTTGTGGAACACTATTAAACTTGGCCAACCACAGCTGAAACTACTGATTTACGTAATTGCTATTTTGGCAATTGAATTTCACCCCAGAAAAAAATCTATCCTTTGCCGGACACTTTTAAACTTGGCCAGCCTTACCTGGAACACTAGATTTACGGTATTGCTATTTTGGCAATTGAATTTCACACCAGAAAAAAAATCTATCCTTTGCCGGACACTATTAAACTTGGCCAGCCACAGCTGAAACCAATGATTTACGGTATTGGTATTTTGGCAATTGAATTTCACCTCCGAAAAAAATCTATCCTTTGCCGGACACTAATAAACTTGGCCAGCCACAGCTGAAACCACCTGATTTATGGTATTGCTATTTTGAAAATTGAATTTACCCCAGAAAAAAAATCTATCCTTTGCCGGACACTATTAAACTTGACCAGCCACAGCTGGAACACCAGATTTACGGTATTGCTATTTTGGCAATTGAATTTACCCCAGAAAAAAATCTATCCTTTACCGAACACTATTAAACTTGGACAGCCACAGCTAGAACACCAGATTTATGGTATTGCTACTTTGGCAATTGACTTTTACCCCAGATAAAAATCCATCCTTTGGAGGAAACTATTAAACTTGGCCAGCCACAGCTGGAACACCAGATTTAGGGGATTGCTATTTTGGCAATTGAATTTCACCAAGAACAAAATCTATCCTTTGCTGGACACTATTAAACTTGGCCAGCCACAGCTGAAACACCAGATTTACGTTATTGCTATTTTGGCAATAGAATTTACCCCAAAAAAAAAATCTATCCTTTGCCGGACACTATTAAACTTGGCTAGCCACAGCTGTAACACCAGATTTACGGTATTGCAATTTTGGCAATTGAATTTACCCCAGAAAAAAATCTATCCTTTGCCGAACACTATTAAACTTGGAGAGCCACAGCTGGAACACCAGATCTATGGTATTGCTACTTTGGCAATTGACTTTTATCCCAGATAAAAATCCATCCTTTGCCGGAAACTATTAAACTTGGCCAGCCACAGCTGGAACACCAGATTTAGGGGATTGCTATTTTGGCAATTGAATTTCACCAAGAACAAAATCTATTCTTTGCCGGACACTAGTAAACTTGGCCAGCCACAGCTGAAACCACTGATTTACAGTATTGCTTTTTGGCAATGGAATTTCAACCCAGAACAAAATCTATCCTTTGCCGGACACTATTAAACTTGGCCAGCCACAGCTGAAACCACTGATTTACGGTATTGCTACTTTGGCAATTGAATTTCACCCCAGAAAAAAATCTATCCTTTGCCGGACACAATTAAACTTAGCCAGACATAGCTGGAACACCAGATTTACGGTATTGCTATTTTGGCAATTGAATTTAACCCCAGAACAAAATCTATCCTTTGTCAAACACTATTAAACTTGGACAGGCCCAGCTGAAACCACTGATTTACAGTATTGCTATTTTGGCAATTGAATTTCACCCCAGAACAAAATCTATCCTTTGCTGGACACTATTAAACTTGGACAGGCCCAGCTGAAACCACTGATTTACGGTATTGCTATTTTGGCAATTGAATTTCACCCCAGAACAAAATTCATCCTTTGCCGGACACTATTATACTTGGCCAGCCACAGCTGGAACACCAGATTTATGGTATTGTTATTTTGGCAATTGAATTACACCCCAGAAAAAATCTATCCTTTGCCAGATAGTATTAAACTCTGCCAGCCAAAGCTGAAACCACTGATTTACAGTATTGCTTTTTGGCAATTGAACTTCACAGCATGAAAAAATCTATCCTTTGCCGGATACTATTAAACTTGGCCAGCCACAGCTGAAACCACTAATTTTCGGTATTGCTATTTTGGCAATTGAATTTCACCTTAGAAAAAATCTATCCTTTGCCGGACACCATTGAACTTGGCCAGCCACATCTGGAACACCAGATTTACGGTATTGTTATTTTGGCAATTGAATTTCACCCCAGAAAAAAATCTATCCTTTGCCGGACACAATTAAACTTGGCCAGACATAGCTGGAACACCAGATTTACGGTATTGCTATTTTGGCAATTGAATTTAACCCCAGAACAAAATCTATCCTTTGCCGGATACTATTAAACTTAGCCAGCCACAGCTGAAACCACTGATTTTCGGTATTGCTATTTTGACAATTGAATTTCAACTTAGAAAGAAATCTATCCTTTGCCGGACACCATTAAACTTGGCCAGCCACAGCTGGAATACCAGATTTACGGTATTGCTATTTTGGCAATTGAATTTAACCCCTGAAAAAAAATCTTTCCTTTGACCAGACACTATTAAACTTGGCCAGCCACAGCTGAAACCACTGATTTACAGTATTGTTATTTTGGCAATTGAATTTCACCCCAGAACACAATATATCCCTTGACGGACACTAGTAAACTTGGCCAGCCACAGCTGGAACACCAGAATTGACTTTCACCCCAGATAAAAATCCATCCTTTGCCGGACAATATTAAACTCGACAGCCACAGCTGGAACGACTGATTTACTGTATTGCTATTTTGGTAATTGAATTTCACCCTAGAAAAAAATCTATCCTTTGCCGGACACCATTAAACTTGGCCAGCCACTGCTGGAACACCAGATTTATGGTACTGCTATTTTGGCAATTGAATTTAACCCCAGAAAAAAATCTTTCCTGTGCCGGACACCAGTAACTTGGTCAGCCGCAGCTGGAACACCAGATTTAGGAGATTGCTATTTTGGCAATTGAATTTCACCCAGAACAAAATCTATCCTTTGCCAGAAACTAGTAAACTTCGCCATCCACAGCTGAAACCACTGATTTAATTGTATTGCTTTTTTGGCAATTGAATTTCACCCCAGAGCAAAATCTATCCTTTGCCGGACACTATTAAACTTGGCCAGCCACAGCTGAAACCACTGATTTACGGTATTGCTATTTTGGCAATTAAATTTCACCCCAGAAAAAATATCTATCCTTTGCCGGACACAATTAAACTTGGCCAGACATAGCTGGAACACCAGATTTACGGTATTGCTATTTTGGCAATTGAATTTAACCCCAGAACAAAATCTATCCTTTGTCAAACACTATTATACTTGGCCAGCCGCAGATGAAACCACTGATTTATGGTATTGCTATTTTGGCAATTGAATTTCGCCCCAGAAAAAAATCTATCCTTTGCTGGACACTATTATACTTGGCCAGCCACAGCTGGAACACCAGATTTATGGTATTGTTATTTTGGCAATTGAATTACATCCCAGAAAAAAATCTATCCTTTGCCAGATAGTATTAAACTTGGCCAGCCAAAGCTGAAACCACTGATTTACAGTATTGCTTTTTTGGCAATTGAATTTCACAGCATGAAAAAAATCTATCCTTTGCCGGATACTATTAAACTTGGCCAGCCACAGCTGAAACCACTGATTTTCGGTATTGCTATTTTGGCAATTGAATTTCACCTTAGAAAAAAATCTATCCTTTGCCGGACACCATTAAACTTGGCCAGCCACAGCTGGAATACCAGATTTACGGTATTGTTATTTTGGCAATTGAATTTCACCCCAGAAAAAATCTATCCTTTGCCGGACACTATTAAACTTGGCCAGCCACAGCTGGAACCACTAGATTTACGGTATTGCTATTTTGGCAATTGAATTTCACCCCAGAACAAAATCTATCCTTTGCCGGACACTATTAAACTTGGCCAGCCACAGCTGAAACCACTGATTTACGGTATTGCTATTTTGGCAATTAAATTTCACCCTAGAAAAAATATCTATCCTTTTCCGGACACAATTAAACTTGGCCAGACATAGCTGGAACACCAGATTTACGGTATTGCTATTTTGGCAATTTAATTTAACCCCAAAACAAAAATAAAACAAAATCTATCCTTTGTCAAACACTATTATAGTTGGCCAGCCGCAGATGAAACCACTGATTTATGGTATTGCTATTTTGGCAATTGAATTTCGCCCCAGAAAAAAATCTATCCTTTGCCGGACACTATTAAACTTGGACAGGCCCAGCTGAAACCACTGATTTACAGTATTGCTATTTTGGCAATTGAATTTCACCCCAGAACAAAATTCATCCTTTGCCGGACACTATTATACTTGGCCAGCCACAGCTGGAACACCAGATTTATGGTATTGTTATTTTGGCAATTGAATTACTCCCCAGAAAAAAATCTATCCTTTGCCAGATAGTATTAAACTTGGCCAGCCAAAGCTGAAACCACTGATTTACAGTATTGCTTTTTTGGCAATTGAACTTCACAGCATGAAAAAAATCTATCCTTTGCCGGATACTATTAAACTTGGCCAGCCACAGCTGAAACCACTGATTTTCGGTATTGCTATTTTGGCAATTGAATTTCACCTTAGAAAAAAATCTATCCTTTGCCGGACACCATTGAACTTGGCCAGCCACATCTGGACCACCAGATTTACGGTATTGTTATTTTGGCAATTGAATTTCACCCCAGAAAAAAATCTATCCTTTGCCGGACACAATTAAACTTGGCCAGACATAGCTGGAACACCAGATTTACGGTATTGTTATTTTGGCAATTGAATTACACCCCAGAAAAAAATCTATCATTTGCCGGATACTATTAAACTTAGCCAGCCACAGCTGAAACCACTGATTTTCGGTATTGCTATTTTGACAATTGAATTTCACCTTAGAAAGAAATCTATCCTTTGCCGGACACCTTTAAACTTGGCCAGCCACAGCTGAAACACCAGATTTACGGTATTGCTATTTTGGCAATTGAATTTAACCCCTGAAAAAAATCTTTCCTTTGCCAGACACTATTAAACTTGGCCAGCCACAGCTGAAACCACTAATTTACAGTATTGCTATTTTGGCAATTGAATTTCACCCCAGAACCCAATACATCCCTTGACGGACACTAGTAAACTTGGCCAGCCACAGCTGGAACACCAGATTTAGGGGATTGCTATTTTGGCAATAGAATTTCACCCCAGAACAAAATCTATTCCTTTGCCGGACACTAGTAAACTTGGCCAGCCACAGCTGAAGCCACTGATTTACAGTATTGCTATTTTGGCAATTGAATTTCACCCCAGAAAAAATCTATCCTTTGCCGGACACTATTCAACTTGGCCAGCCACAGCTGAAACCACTGATTTACGGTATTGCTATTTTGGCAATTGAATTTCACCCCAGAAAAAATCTATACTTTGCCAGACACTATTAAATTTGGCCAGCCACAACTGGAACACAAGATTTAGGGATTGCTATTTTGGCAATTGAATTTCACCCCAGAACAAAATCTTTCCTTTGTGGAACACTATTAAACTTGGCCAACCACAGCTGAAACTACTGATTTACGTAATTGCTATTTTGGCAATTGAATTTCACCCCAGAAAAAATCTATCCTTTGCCGGACACTTTTAAACTTGGCCAGCCTTACCTGGAACACTAGATTTACGGTATTGCTATTTTGGCAATTGAATTTCACACCAGAAAAAAATCTATCCTTTGCCGGACACTATTAAACTTGGCCAGCCACAGCTGAAACCAATGATTTACGGTATTGGTATTTTGGCAATTGAATTTCACCTCAGAAAAAATCTATCCTTTGCCGGACACTAATAAACTTGGCCAGCCACAGCTGAAACCACCTGATTTATGGTATTGCTATTTTGAAAATTGAATTTACCCCAGAAAAAAATCTATCCTTTGCCGGACACTATTAAACTTGACCAGCCACAGCTGGAACACCAGATTTACGGTATTGCTATTTTGGCAATTGAATTTACCCCAGAAAAAATCTATCCTTTACCGAACACTATTAAACTTGGACAGCCACAGCTAGAACACCAGATTTATGGTATTGCTACTTTGGCAATTGACTTTCACCCCAGATAAAAATCCATCCTTTGGAGGAAACTATTAAACTTGGCCAGCCACAGCTGGAACACCAGATTTAGGGTATTGCTATTTTGGCAATTGAATTTCACCAAGAACAAAATCTATCCTTTTCCGGACACTATTAAACTTGGCCAGCCACAGCTGGAACACCAGATTTACGTTATTGCTATTTTGGCAATATAATTTACCCCAAAAAAAAAAAATCTATCCTTTGCCGGACACTATTAAACTTGGCTAGCCACAGCTGTAACACCAGATTTACGGTATTGCTATTTTGGCAATTGAATTTACCCCAGAAAAAAAATCTATCCTTTGCCGAACACTATTAAACTTGGACAGCCACAGCTGGAACACCAGATCTATGGTATTGCTACTTTGGCAATTGACTTTTATCCCAGATAAAAATCCATCCTTTGCCGGAAACTATTAAACTTGGCCAGCCACAGCTGGAACACCAGATTTAGGGGATTGCTATTTTGGCAATTGAATTTCACCAAGAACAAAATCTATTCTTTGCCGGACACTAGTAAACTTGGCCAGCCACAGCTGAAGCCACTGATTTACAGTATTGCTTTTTTGGCAATGGAATTTCAACCCAGAACAAAATCTATCCTTTGCCGGACACTATTAAACTTGGCCAGCCACAGCTGAAACCACTGATTTACGGTATTGCTACTTTGGCAATTGAATTTCACCCCAGAAAAAAAATCTATCCTTTGCCGGACACAATTAAACTTAGCCAGACATAGCTGGAACACCAGATTTACGGTATTGCTATTTTGGCAATTGAATTTAACCCCAGAACAAAATCTATCCTTTGTCAAACACTATTATACTTGGCCAGCCACAGATGAAACCACTGATTTATGGTATTGCTATTTTGGCAATTGAATTTCGCCCCAGAAAAAAATCTATCCTTTGTCAAACACTATTAAACTTGGACAGGCCCAGCTGAAACCACTGATTTACAGTATTGCTATTTTGGCAATTGAATTTCACCCCAGAACAAAATTCATCCTTTGCCGGACACTATTATGCTTGGCCAGCCACAGCTGGAACACCAGATTTATGGTATTGTTATTTTGGCAATTGAATTACACCCCAGAAAAAAATCTATCCTTTGCCAGATAGTATTAAACTCTGCCAGCCAAAGCTGAAACCACTGATTTACAGTATTGCTTTTTTGGCAATTGAACTTCACAGCATGAAAAAAATCTATCCTTTGCCGGATACTATTAAACTTGGCCAGCCACAGCTGAAACCACTAATTTTCGGTATTGCTATTTTGGCAGTTTAATTTCACCTTAGAAAAAAATCTATCCTTTGCCGGACACCATTGAACTTGGCCAGCCACATCTGGAACACCAGATTTACGGTATTGTTATTTTGGCAATTGAATTTCACCCCAGAAAAAAATCTATCCTTTGCCGGACACAATTAAACTTGGCCAGACATAGCTGGAACACCAGATTTACGGTATTGCTATTTTGGCAATTGAATTTAACCCCAGAACAAAATCTATCCTTTGCCGGATACTATTAAACTTAGCCAGCCACAGCTGAAACCACTGATTTTCGGTATTGCTATTTTGGCAATTGAATTTCACCTTAGAAAAAAATCTATCCTTTGCCGGACACCATTAAACTTGGCCAGCCACAGCTGGAATACCAGATTTACGGTATTGCTATTTTGGCAATTGAATTTAACCCCTGAAAAAAAATCTTTCCTTTGACCAGACACTATTAAACTTGGCCAGCCACAGCTGAAACCACTGATTTACAGTATTGTTATTTTGGCAATTGAATTTCACCCCAGAACACAATATATCCCTTGACGGACACTAGTAAACTTGGCCAGCCACAGCTGGAACACCAGAATTGACTTTCACCCCAGATAAAAATCCATCCTTTGCCGGACAATATTAAACTCGACAGCCACTGCTGGAACGACTGATTTACTGTATTGCTATTTTGGTAATTGAATTTCACCCTAGAAAAAAATCTATCCTTTGCCGGACACCATTAAACATGGCCAGCCACTGCTGGAACACCAGATTTATGGTACTGCTATTTTGGTAATTGAATTTAACCCCAGAAAAAAATCTTTACTGTGCCGGACACCAGTAACTTGGTCAGCCGCAGCTGGAACACCAGATTTAGGAGATTGCTATTTTGGCAATTGAATTTCACCCAGAACAAAATCTATCCTTTGCCAGAAACTAGTAAACTTCGCCATCCACAGCTGAAACCACTGATTTAATTGTATTGCTTTTTTGGCAATTGAATCTCACCCCAGAGCAAAATCTATCCTTTGCCGGACACTATTAAACTTGGCCAGCCACAGCTGAAACCACTGATTTACGGTATTGCTATTTTGGCAATTAAATTTCACCCCAGAAAAAATATCTATCCTTTGCCGGACACAATTAAACTTGGCCAGACATAGCTGGAACACCAGATTTACGGTATTGCTATTTTGGCAATTGAATTTAACCCCAGAACAAAATTAATCCTTTGTCAAACACTATTATACTTGGCAAGCCGCAGATGAAACCACTGATTTATGGTATTGCTATTTTGGCAATTGAATTTCACCCCAGAACAAAATTCATCCTTTGCCGGACACTATTATACTTGGCCAGCCACAGCTGGAACACCAGATTTATGGTATTGTTATTTTGGCAATTGAATTACATCCCAGAAAAAAATCTATCCTTTGCCAGATAGTATTAAACTTGGCCAGCCAAAGCTGAAACCACTGATTTACAGTATTGCTTTTTTGGCAATTGAATTTCACAGCATGTAAAAAATCTATCCTTTGCCGGATACTATTAAACTTGGCCAGCCACAGCTGAAACTGATTCTCGGTATTGCTATTTTGGCAATTGAATTTCACCTTAAAAAAAAATCTATCCTTTGCCGGACACCATTGAACTTGGCCAGCCACAGCTGGAACACCAGATTTACGGTATTGTTATTTTGGTAATTGAATTTCACCCCAGAAAAAAATCTATCCTTTGCCAGACACAATTAAACTTGGCCAGACATAGCTGGAACACCAGATTTACGGTATTGCTATTTTGGCAATTGAATTTAACCCCAGAACAAAATCTATCCTTTGTCAAACACTATTATACTGGGCCAACCAAAGATGAAACCACTGATTTACGGTATTGCTATTTTGGTAATTGAACTTTGCCACAGAAAAAAATCTATCCTTTGCCGGACACTATTAAACTTGGACAGGCCCAGCTGAAACCACTGATTTACAGTATTGCTATTTTGGCAATTGAATTTCACCCCAGAACAAAATCCATCCTTTGCCAGACACTATTATACTTGGCCAGCCACAGCTGGAACACCAGATTTAAGGTATTGTTATTTTGGCAATTAAATTACACCCCATAAAAAAATCTATCCTTTGCCGGATAGTATTAAACTTGGCCAGCCAGAGCTGAAACCACTGATTTACAGTATTGCTTTTTTGGCAATTGAACTTTACAGCATGAAAAAGATCTATCCTTTGCCGGATACTATTAAACTTGGTCAGCCACAGCTGAAACCACTGATTTTTGGTAATGCTATTTTGGCAATTGAATTTCACCCTAGAAAAAAATCTATCCTTTGCCGGACACCATTAAACATGGTCAGCCACAGCTGGAACACCGGATTTTTGGTATTGCTATTTTGGCAATTGAATTTAACCCCTGAAAAAAATCTTACCTTTGCCAGACACTATTAAACTTGGCCAGCCACAGCTGAAACCACTGATTTACAGTATTGCTATTTTGGCAATTGAATGTTACCCCAGAACACAATATATCCTTTGACGGATACTAGTAAACTTGGCCAGCCACAGCTGGAACACCAGATTTAGGGGATTGCTATTTTGGCAATAGAATTTCAACCCAGAACAAAATCTTTCCTTTGTCGATCACTATTATACTTGGCCAGCCACAGATGAAACCACTGATTTACGGTATTGCTATTTTGGCAATTGAATATCACCCCAGAAAAAAAATCTATCCTTTGCCGGACACTATTCAACTTGGCCAGCCACAGCTGAAACCACTGATTTACGGTATTGCTATTTTGGTAATTGAATTTCCCCCCCCAAAAAAAAATATTTCCTGTTCCGGACACGATTAAACATGGCAAGCTGCAGCTGGAACACCAGATTTAGGAGATTGCTAGTTTGGCAATTGAATTTCACCCAGAACAAAATCTATCCTTTGCCAGAAACTAGTAAACTTGGCCAGCCACAGCTGAAACCACTGATTTACAGTATTGCTTTTTTGGCAATTGAATTTCACCCCAGAGCAAAATCTATCCTTTGCCGGACACTATTAACCTTGGCCAGCTACTGCTGGGACCCCAGATTTTGGGGATTGCTATTTTGGCAATTGAATGTATCCCCCAAAAAAAATCTATCCTTTGCCGGACACTATTAAACTTGGACAGCCACAGTTGGGACACCAGATTTACAGTATTGCTATTTTGGCAATTGACTTTCACCCCAGATAAAATTCATCCTTTGCTGGACACTATTAAACTTGGCCAGCCACAGCTGGAACACCAGATTTACGGGATTGCTATTTTGGCAATTGAATTTCACCCCAGAACAAAATATATCCTTTGTCGGACATTATTAAACTTGGCCAGCCACTGCTGGAACACAAGATTTAGGGGATTGCTATTTTGGCAATTGAATTTCACCCAGAACAAAATCTATCCTTTGCCGGACACTATTAAACTTGGACAGCCACAGTTGGGACTCCAGATTTACGGTATTGCTATTTTGGCAATTGACTTTCACCCCAGATAAAATTCATCCTTTGCTGGACACTATTAAACTTGGCCAGCCACAGCTGGAACACCAGATTTACGGGATTGCTATTTTGGCAATTGAATTTCACCCCAGAACAAAATATATCCTTTGTTGGACATTATTAAACTTGGCCAGCCTATGCTGGAACACAAGATTTAGGGGATTGCTATTTTGGCAATTGAATTTCACCCCAGAACAAAATATATCCTTTGTCGGACATTATTAAACTTGGCCAGCCAAAGCTGAAACCACTGATTTACAGTATTGCTTTTTTGCCAATTGAATTTCTCCCCAGAAAAAAATCTATCCTTTGCCGGATACTATTAAACTTGGCCAGCCAAAGCTGAAATCACCAATTTACGGTATTGCTATTTTGAATTTGAATTTCACCCAGAAAAAAATCTATCCTTTGCCGGATACTATTAAACTTGGCCAGCCAAAGCTGAAACCACCAATTTACGGTATTGCTATTTTGTCAATTGAATTTCACCCCAGAAAAAAATCTAACCTTTGCCGTACACCATTAAACTTGTCCAGCCACAGCTGAAACCACTGATTTACGGTATTGCTATTTTGGCAATAGAATTTCACCCCAGTAAAAAAATCTATCCTTTGCCGTACACTATTAAACTTGGCCAGCCACAGCTGGAACACCAGATTTACGGTATTGTTATTTTGGCAATTGAATTACACCCCAGAAAAAAATCTATCCTATGCCGGACACAATTAAACTTGGCCAGACATAGCTGGAACACCAGATTTACGGTATTGCTATTTTGGCAATTGAATTTCACCCCAGAAAAAATCTATCCTTTTTGAAACACTATTATACTTGGCCAGCCACAGCTGGAACAACAGATTTATGGTATTGGTATTTTGGCAATTGAATTACACCCCAGAAAAAAATCTACCCTTTGCCGGATAGTATTAAACTTGGCAAGCCACAGCTGAGACCACTGATTTACGGTATTGCTATTTTGGCAATTGAATTTCACTTTAGAAAAAATCTATCTTTTGCCGGACACCATTAGTCTTGGCCAGCCACAGCTGGAACACCAGATTTACGGTATTGCTATTTTGGTAATTGAATTTAACCCCTGAAAAAATCTTTCCTTTGCCAGACACTATTAAACTTGGCCAGCCACAGCTGAGACCACTGATTTACAGTATTGCTATTTTGGCAATTGAATTTCACCCCAGAACACAATATATCCTTTGACAGACATTAGTAAACTTGGCCAGCCACAGCTGGAACACCAGATTTAGGGGATTGCTATTTTGGCAATAGAATTTCACCCCAGAAGAAAATCTTTCCTTTGTCGAACACTATTATTCTTGGCCAGCCAAAGCTGAAACCACTGATTTACAGTATTGCTTTTTTGGCAATTGAATTTCGCCCCAGAAAAAAATCTATCCTTTGCCGGACACTATTCAAATTGGCCAGCCACAGCTGAAACCACTGATTTACGGTATTGCTATTTTGGCAATTGAATTTCACCCCATAAAAAAATCTATACTTTGCCAGACACTATTAAATTTGGCCAGCCACAGCTGGAACACAAGATTTAGGGGATTGCTATTTTGGCAATTGAATTTCACCCCAGAACAAAATCTATCCTTTGCCGGACACTATTTTACTTGGCCAGCCACAGCTGGAACACCAGATTTATGGTATTTTTATTTTGGCAATTGACTTTCACCCCAGATAAAAATCCATCCTTTGCCGGACAATATTAAACTTGGCCAGCCACAGCTGGATCACCAGATTTAGTGGATTGCTATTTTGGCAATTAATTTCACCGCAGAACAAAATATACCCTTTGACGGAAACAATTAAGCATGGCCAGCCATAGCTGGATCACCAGATTTAAGGGATTGCAATTTTGGCAATTGAATTTCACCCAGAACAAAATGTATCCTTTGCCGGACACTATTTTAATTGGCCAGCCACAGCTGGAACACCAGATTTACGGTATTGTTATTTTGGCAATTGACTTTCACCCCAGATAAAAATCTATCCTTTGCCGGACAATATTAAACTTGGCCAGCCAGAGCTGGATCACCAGATTTAGGGGATTGCTATTTTGGCAATGAATTTCACCCCAGAACAAAATATACCCTTTGAAGGACACTATTAAGCATGGCAAGCCATAGCTGGATCTCCAGATTTAAGGGATTGCAATTCTGGCAATTGAATTTCACCCAGAACAAAATATATCCTTTGCCGGACACTATTAAAGTTGGCTAGCCACAGCCAAAACCACTGATTTACAGTATTGCTTTTTTGAAAATTGAATTTCTGCCCAGAGCAAAATCTATCCTTTGCCGGACAATATTAAACTTGGCCAGCCACAGCTGGAACATTAGATTTAGTGGATTGCTATTTTGTCAATTTAATTTCACCCAAGAACAAAATATATCCTTTGCTGGACACTATTAAACTTGGCCAGCCACAGCTAGAATACCAGATTTATGGTATTGCTAGTGTGGTAATTGAATTACACCCCAGAAAAAAATCTATCCTTTGCCAGATAGTATTAAACTTGGCCAGACAAAGCTAAAACCAGTGATTTACAGTATTGATTTTTTGGCAATTGAACTTCACAGCATGAAATAAATCTATCCTTTGCCGGATACTATTAAACTTGGCCAGGCACAGCTGAAACCACAGAATTTGAATTTCACCCTAGAAAAAATATCTATCCTTTGCCGGACACAATTAAACTTGGCCAGACATAGCTGGAACACCAGATTTACGGTATTGCTATTTTGGCAATTGAATTTAACCCCAAAACAAAATCTATCCTTTCTCAAACACTATTATACTTGGCCAGCCACAGATGAAACCACTGAATTATGGTATTGCTATTTTGGCAATTGAATTTCGCCCCAGAAAAAAATCTATCCTTTGCCGGACACAATTAAACTTGGCCAGACATAGCTGGAACACCAGATTTACGGTATTGCTATTTTGGCAATTGAATTTAACCCCAAAACAAAATCTATCCTTTGTCAAACACTATTATACTTGGCCAACCACAGATGAAACCACTGATTTACGGTATTGCTATTTTGGTAATTGAACTTTGCCACAGAAAAAAATCTATCCTTTGCCGGACACTATTAAACTTGGACAGGCCCAGCTGAAACCACTGATTTACAGTATTGCTATTTTGGCAATTGAATTTCACCCCAGAACAAAATCCATCCTTTGCCGGACACTATTATACTTGGCCAGCCACAGCTGGAACACCAGATTTAAGGTATTGTTATTTTGGCAATTAAATTACACCCCATAAAAAAATCTATCCTTTGCCGGATAGTATTAAACTTGGCCAGCCAAAGCTGAAACCACTGATTTACAGTATTGCTTTTTTGGCAATTGAACTTTACAGCATGAAAAAGATCTGTCCTTTGACGGATACTATTAAACTTTGCCAGCCACAGCTGAAACCACTGATTTTTGGTAATGCTATTTTGGCAATTGAATTTCACCCTAGAAAAAAATCTATCCTTTGCCGGACACCATTAAACTTGGTCAGCCACAGCTGGAACACCGGATTTACGGTATTGCTATTTTGGCAATTGAATTTAACCCCTGAAAAAAATCTTACCTTTGCCAGACACTATTAAACTTGGCCAGCCACAGCTGAAACCACTGATTTACAGTATTGCTATTTTGGCAATTGAATGTCACCCCAGAACACAATATATCCTTTGACGGATACTAGTAAACTTGGCCAGCCACAGCTGGAACACCAGATTTAGGGGATTGCTATTTTGGCAATAGAATTTCACCCCAGAACAAAATCTTTCCTTTGTCGAACACTATGATACTTGCCCAGCCACAGATGAAACCACTGATTTACGGTATTGCTATTTTGGCAATTGAATTTCGCCCCAGACAAAAATCTATCCTTTGCCGGACACTATTCAACTTGGCCAGCCACAGCTGAAACCACTGATTTACGGTATTGCTATTTTGGCAATTGAATTTCACCCCAGAACAAAATCTATCCTTTGCCGGACACTATTAAACTTGGCCAGCCACAGCTGGATCACCAGATTTAGGGGATTGCTATTTTGGCAATGAATTTCACCCCAGAACAAAATATACCCTTTGAAGGACACTATTAAGCATGGCCAGCCATAGCTGGATCACCAGATTTAGGGTATTGCAATTTTGGCAATTGAATTCCACCCGAACAAAATATATCGTTTGCCGGACACTATTAAACTTGGTCAGCCACAGCCGAAACCACTGATTTACAGTATTGCTTTTTTGAAAATTGAATTTCACCCCAGAACAAAATCTATCCTTTGCCTTACAAATTTAAATTTGGCCAGCCACAGCAGGATCATCAGATTTAGATGATTGCTATTTTGGCAATGGAATTTCACCTCAGAACAAAATATATCCTTTACCGGACACTATTAAACGTGGCCAGCTACAGCTGGAACACCAGATTAACGGTTGTGCTATTTTGGCAATTGAATTTCACCCCAGAAGAAAATCTATCCTTTGCTGCATACTGTTAAACTTGGCCAGCCACAGCTGAAACCACTGATTTACGGTATTGCTATTTTGGCAATTGAACTTCACCCTAGAACAAAATCTATCTTTTACCGGACACTATTAAACTTGGCCAGCCACTGCTGGGACACCTGATTTAGGGGATTGCTATTTTTGCAAATGAATTTCACCCCAGAACAAAATCTATCCTTTGCCGGACACTATTAAATTTGGCCAGCCACAGCTGGAACACTAGATTTAGAGGATTGCTATTTTGGCAATTTAATTTCACCCAAGAACAAAATATATCCTTTGCTGGACACTATTAAACTTTGCCAGCCACAGCTAGAATACCAGATTTATGGTATTGCTAGTTTGGTAATTGAATTTCACCCCAGAAAAAAATCTATCCTTTGCCGGATAGTATTAAGCTTGGCCAGACAAAGCTAAAACCACTGATTTACAGTATTGATTTTTTGGCAATTGAACTTTACAGCATGAAAAAGATCTATCCTTTGCCGGATACTATTAAACTTGGCCAGCCACAGCAGAAACCACAGATTTTTGGTAATGCTATTTTGGCAATTGAATTTCACCCTAGAAAAAAATCTATCCTTTGGCGGACACCATTAAACTTGGCCAGCCAAGCTTGAACACCGGATTTACTGTATTGCTATTTTGGCAATTGAATTTCACCCCAGAACACAATATATCCTTTGACGGATACTAGTAAACTTGGCCAGCCACAGCTGGAACACCAGATTTAGGGGATTGCTATTTTGGCAATAGAATTTCACCCCAGAACAAAATCTTTCCTTTGTCGATCACTATTATACTTGGCCAGCCACAGATGAAACCACTGATTTACGGTATTACTATTTTGGCAATTGAATTTCGCCCCAGAAAAAAAATCTATCCTTTGCCGGACACTATTCAACTTGGCCAGCCACAGCTGAAACCACTGATTTACGGTATTGCTATTTTGGTAATTGAATTTCACCCCAGAAAAAATCTTTCCTGTGCCGGACACGATTAAACATGGCAAGCCGCAGCTGGAACACCAGATTTAGGAGATTGCTATTTTGGCAATTGAATTTCACCCAGAACAAAATCTATCCTTTGCCAGAAACTAGTAAACTTGGCCAGCCACAGCTGAAACCAATGATTTACAGTATTGCTTTTTGGCAATTGAATTTCACCCCAGAGCAAAATCTATCCTTTGCCGGACACTATTAACCTTGGCCAGCTACTGCTGGGACCCCAGATTTTGGGGATTGCTATTTTGGCAATTGAATGTATCCCCCAAAAAAATCTATCCTTTGCCGGACACTATTAAACTTGGCCAGCCACAGCTGGAACACCAGATTTACGGGATTGCTATTTTGGCAATTGAATTTCACCCCAGAACAAAATATATCCTTTGTCGGACATTATTAAACTTGGCCAGCCACTGCTGGAACACAAGATTTAGGGGATTGCTATTTTGGCAATTGAATTTCACCCAGAACAAAATCTATCCTTTGCCAGACACTAGTAAACTTGGCTAGCCACAGCTGAAACCACTGATTTACAGTATTGCTTTTTGGCAATTGAATTTCTCCCCAGAACAAAATCTATCCTTTGCCGGATACTATTAAACTTGGCCAGCCACAGCTGAAACCACTGATTTACGGTATTGCTATTTTGCATTTGAATTTCACCCCAGAAAAAATCTATCCTTTGCCGGATACTATTAAACTTGGCCAGCCAAAGCTGAAACCACCAATTTACGGTATTGCTATTTTGGCAATTGAATTTCACCCCAGAAAAAATCTAACCTTTGCCGGACACGATTAAACTTGTCCAGCCACAGCTGAAACCACTGATTTACGGTATTGCTATTTCGGCAATAGAATTTCACCCCAGTAAAAAATCTATCCTTTGCCGTACACTATTAAACTTGGCCAGCCACAGCTGGAACACCAGATTTACGGTATTGTTATTTTGGCAATTGAATTACACCCTAGAAAAAGATCTATCCTATGCCGGACACAATTAAACTTGGCCAGACATAGCTGGAACACCAGTTTTACGGTATTGCTATTTTGGCAATTGAATTTCACCCCAGAAAAAAATCTATCCTTTGTGAAACACTATTATACTTGGCCAGCCACAGCTGGAACACCAGATTTAGGGGATTGCTATTTTGGCAATAGAATTTCAACCCAGAACAAAATCTTTCCTTTGTCGATCACTATTATACTTGGCCAGCCACAGATGAAACCACTGATTTACGGTATTGCTATTTTGGCAATTGAATTTCGCCCCAGAAAAAAATCTATCCTTTGCCGGACACTATTCAACTTGGCCAGCCACAGCTGAAACCACTGATTTACGGTATTGCTATTTTGGCAATTGAATTTCACCCCAGAACAAAATCTATCCTTTGCCGGACACTATTTTACTTGGCCAGCCACAGCTTGAACACCAGATTTACGGTATTGTTATTTTGGCAATTGACTTTCACCCCAGATAAAAATCCATTTTTTGCCGGACAATATTAAACTTGGCCAGCCAGAGCTGGATCACCAGATTTAGGGGATTGCTATTTTGGCAATGAATTTCACCCCAGAACAAAATATACCCTTTGCCGGACACTATTAAGCATGGCAAGCCATAGCTGGATCACCAGATTTAAGGGATTGCAATTCTGGCAATTGAATTTCACCCAGAACAAAATATATCCTTTGCCGGACACTATTAAAGTTGGCTAGCCACAACCGAAACCACTGATTTACAGTATTGCTTTTTTGAAAATTGAATTTCTGCCCAGAGCAAAATCTATCCTTTGCCGGACAATATTAAACTTGGCCAGCCACAGCTGGAACACTAGATTTAGTGGATTGCTATTTTGTCAATTTAATTTCACCCAAGAACAAAATATATCCTTTGCTGGACACTATTAAACTTGGCCAGCCACAGCTAAAATACCAGATTTATGGTATTGCTAGTGTGGTAATTGAATTACACCCCAGAAAAAAATCTATCCTTTGCCAGATAGTATTAAACTTGGCCAGACAAAGCTAAAACCAGTGATTTACAGTATTGATTTTTTGGCAATTGAACTTCACAGCATGAAATAAATCTATCCTTTGCCAGATACTATTAAACTTGGCCTGCCACAGCTGAAACCACAGATTTTCGGTAATGCTATTTTGGCAATTGAATTTCACCCTAGAACAAAATCTATCCTTTGCTGGACACTATTAAACTTGGCCAGCCACTGCTGGGACACCAGATTTAGGGGATTGCTATTTTGGCAATTGAATTTAACCCTAGAAAAAAATCTATCCTTTGCCGGACACTATTAAATTTGGAAAGCCTAGCTGGAACACCAGATTTACGGTATTGATATTTTGGCAATTGAATTTCACCCAGAACAAAATCTATCCTTTGCCAGAAACTAGTAAACTTGGCCAGCCACAGCTGAAACCACTGATTTACAGTATTGCTTTTTTGGCAATTGAATTTCACCCCAGAGCAAAATCTATCCTTTGCCGGACACTATTAACCTTGGCCAGCTACTGCTGGGACCCCAGATTTTGGGGATTGCTATTTTGGCAATTGAATGTATCCCCCCCAAAAAATCTATCCTTTGCCGGACACTATTAAATTTGGACAGCCACAGTTGGGACACCAGATTTACGGTATTGCTATTTTGGCAATTGACTTTCACCCCAGATAAAATTCATCCTTTGCTGGACACTATTAAACTTGGCCAGCCACAGCTGGAACACCAGATTTACTGGATTGCTATTTTGGCAATTGAATTTGACCCCAGAACAAAATATATCCTTTGTCGGATATTATTAAACTTGGCCAGCCACTGCTGGAACACAAGATTTAGGGGATTGCTATTTTGGCAATTGAATTTCACCCAGAACAAAATCTATCCTTTGCCAGACACTAGTAAACTTGGCTAGCCACAGCTGAAACTACTGATTTCCAGTATTTCTTTTTTGGCAATTGAATTTCTCCCCAGAACAAAATCTATCCTTTGCCGGATACTATTAAACTTGGCCAGCCACAGCTGAAACCACTGATTTACGGTATTGCTATTTTACATTTGAATTTCACCCCATAAAAAAATCTATCCTTTGCCGGATACTATTAAACTTGGCCAGCCAAAGCTGAAACCACCGATTTATGCTATTGCTATTTTGGCAATTGATATTCACCCCAGAAAAAAATCTAACCTTTGCCGGACACCATTAAACTTGTCCAGCGACAGCTGAAACCACTGATTTGCAGTATTGCTTTTTTGGCAATTGAATTTAACCCCAGAACAAAATCTATCCTTTGCTGGACACTATTAAACTTGGCCAGCCACTGCTGGGACACCAGATTTAGGGGATTGCTATTTTGGCAATTGAATTTAACCCTAGAAAAAAATCTATCCTTTGCCGGACACTATTAAATTTGGACAGCCACAGCTGGAACACCAGATTTACGGTATTGATATTTTGGCAATTGAATTTCACCCAGAACAAAATCTATCCTTTGCCAGAAACTAGTAAACTTGGCCAGCCACAGCTGAAACCACTGATTTACAGTATTGCTTTTTTGGCAATTGAACTTCACCCTAGAACAAAATCTATCTTTTACCGGACACTATTAACCTTGGCCAGCTACTGCTGGGACCCCAGATTTTGGGGATTGCTATTTTGGCAATTGAATGTATCCCCCAAAAAAAATCTAACCTTTGCCGGACACTATTAAACTTGGCCAGCCACAGATGAAACCGCTGATTTACAGTATTGCTTTTTTGGCAATTGAATTTCTCCCCAGAACAAAATATTTCCTTTGCCGGATACTATTAAACTTGGCCAGCCACAGCTGAAACCACTGATTTACGGTATTGCTATTTTGCATTTGAATTTCACCCCATAAAAAAATCTATCCTTTGCCGGATACTATTAAACTTGGCCAGCCAAAGCTGAAACCACCAATTTACGGTATTGCTATTTTAGCAATTGAATTTCACCCCAGAAAAAAATCTAACCTTTGCCGGACACGATTAAACTTGTCCAGCCACAGCTGAAACCACTGATTTACGGTATTGCTATTTCGGCAATAGAATTTCACCCCAGTAAAAAAATCTATCCTTTGCCGTACACTATTAAACTTGGCCAGCCACAGCTGGAACACCAGATTTACGGTATTGTTATTTTGGCAATTGAATTACACCCTAGAAAAAGATCTATCCTATGCCGGACACAATTAAACTTGGCCAGACATAGCTGGAACACCAGTTTTACGGTATTGCTATTTTGGCAATTGAATTTCACCCCAGAAAAAAATCTATCCTTTGTGAAACACTATTATACTTGGCCAGCCACAGCTGGAACACCAGATTTAGGGGATTGCTATTTTGGCAATAGAATTTCAACCCAGAACAAAATCTTTCCTTTGTCGATCACTATTATACTTGGCCAGCCACAGATGAAACCACTGATTTACGGTATTGCTATTTTGGCAATTGAATTTCGCCCCAGAAAAAATCTATCCTTTGCCGGACACTATTCAACTTGGCCAGCCACAGCTGAAACCACTGATTTACGGTATTGCTATTTTGGCAATTGAATTTCACCCCAGAAAAAATCTATCCTTTGCCGGACACTATTAAACTTGGCCAGCCACAGCTGAGACCACCAGATTTACAGTATTGCTATTTTGGCAATTGAATTTCACCCCAGAAAAAATCTATCCTTTGCCGGACACTATTAAACTTGGCCAGCCACAGCTGGAACACCAGATTTAGGGGATTGCTATTTTGGCAATTGAATTTCACCCAGAACAAAATCTATCCTTTGCCGGACACTATTAAACTTGGCCAGCCACAGCTGAAACCACTGATTTACGGTATTGCTATTTTGGCAATTGAATTTCACCCCAGAACAAAATCTATCCTTTGCCGGACACTATTAAACTTGGCCAGCCACAGCTGGAACCACTAGATTTACGGTATTGCTATTTTGGCAATTGAATTTCACCCCAGAACAAAATCTATCCTTTGCCGGACACTATTTTACTTGGCCAGCCACAGCTTGAACACCAGATTTACGGTATTGTTATTTTGGCAATTGACTTTCACCCCAGATAAAAATCCATTTTTTGCCGGACAATATTAAACTTGGCCAGCCAGAGCTGGATCACCAGATTTAGGGGATTGCTATTTTGGCAATGAATTTCACCCCAGAACAAAATATACCCTTTGCCGGACACTATTAAGCATGGCAAGCCATAGCTGGATCACCAGATTTAAGGGATTGCAATTCTGGCAATTGAATTTCACCCAGAACAAAATATATCCTTTGCCGGACACTATTAAAGTTGGCTAGCCACAACCGAAACCACTGATTTACAGTATTGCTTTTTTGAAAATTGAATTTCTGCCCAGAGCAAAATCTATCCTTTGCCGGACAATATTAAACTTGTCCAGCCACAGCTGAAACCACTGATTTACGGTATTGCTATTTTGGCAATAGAATTTCACCCCAGTAAAAAAATCTATCCTTTGCCGTACACTATTAAACTTGGCCAGCCACAGCTGGAACACCAGATTTACGGTATTGTTATTTTGGCAATTGAATTACACCCCAGAAAAAAATCTATCCTATGCCGGACACAAATAAACTTGGCCAGACATAGCTGGAACACCAGATTTACGGTATTGCTATTTTGGCAATTGAATTTCACCCCAGAAAAAAATCTATCCTTTTTGAAACACTATTATACTTGGCCAGCCACAGCTGGAACAACAGATTTATGGTATTGTTATTTTGGCAATTGAATTACACCCCAGAAAAAAATCTATCCTTTGCCGGATAGTATTAAACTTGGCCAGCCACAGCTGAGACCACTGATTTACGGTATTGCTATTTTGGCAATTGAATTTCACTTTAGAAAAAAATCTATCTTTTGCCGGACACCATTAGTCTTGGCCAGCCACAGCTGGAACACCAGATTTACGGTATTGCTATTTTGGTAATTGAATTTAACCCCTGAAAAAAATCTTTCCTTTGCCAGACACTATTAAACTTGGCCAGCCACAGCTGAGACCACTGATTTACAGTATTGCTATTTTGGCAATTGAATTTCACCCCAGAACACAATATATCCTTTGACGGACATTAGTAAACTTGGCCAGCCACAGCTGGAACACCAGATTTAGGGGATTGCTATTTTGGCAATAGAATTTAACCCCAGAAGAAAATCTTTCCTTTGTCGAACACTATTATACTTGGCCAGCCACAGATGAAACCACTGATTTACAGTATTGCTATTTTGGCAATTGAATTTCGCCCCAGAAAAAAATCTATCCTTTGCCGGACACTATTCAAATTGGCCAGCCACAGCTGGAACACAAGATTTAGGGGATTGCTATTTTGGCAATTGAATTTCTCCCCAGAACAAAATCTATCCTTTGCCGGATACTATTAAACTTGGCCAGCCACAGCTGAAACCACTGATTTACGGTATTGCTATTTTGCATTTGAATTTCACCCCATAAAAAAATCTATCCTTTGCCGGATACTATTAAACTTGGCCAGCCAAAGCTGAAACCACCAATTTACGGTATTGCTATTTTGGCAATTGAATTTCACCCCAGAAAAAAATCTAACCTTTGCCGGACACCATTAAACTTGTCCAGCCACAGCTGAAACCACTGATTTATGGTATAGCTATTTTGGCAATAGAATTTCACCCCAGTAAAAAAATCTATCCTTTGCCGTACACTATTAAACTTGGCCAGCCACAGCTGGAACACCAGATTTACGGTATTGTTATTTTGGCAATTGAATTACACCCCAGAAAAAAATCTATCCTATGCCGGACACAAATAAACTTGGCCAGACATAGCTGGAACACCAGATTTACGGTATTGCTATTTTGGCAATTGAATTTCACCCCAGAAAAAAATCTATCCTTTTTGAAACACTATTATACTTGGCCAGCCACAGCTGGAACAACAGATTTATGGTATTGTTATTTTGGCAATTGAATTACACCCCAGAAAAAAATCTATCCTTTGCCGGATAGTATTAAACTTGGCCAGCCACAGCTGAGACCACTGATTTACGGTATTGCTATTTTGGCAATTGAATTTCACTTTAGAAAAAAATCTATCTTTTGCCGGACACCATTAGTCTTGGCCAGCCACAGCTGGAACACCAGATTTACGGTATTGCTATTTTGGTAATTGAATTTAACCCCTGAAAAAAATCTTTCCTTTGCCAGACACTATTAAACTTGGCCAGCCACAGCTGAGACCACTGATTTACAGTATTGCTATTTTGGCAATTGAATTTCACCCCAGAACACAATATATCCTTTAACGGACATTAGAAAACTTGGCCAGCCACAGCTGGAACACCAGATTTAGGGGATTGCTATTTTGGCAATAGAATTTCACCCCAGAAGAAAATCTTTCCTTTGCCGGACACTATTTTACTTGGCCAGCCACAGCTGGAACACCAGATTTACGGTATTGTTATTTTGGCAATTGACTTTCACCCCAGATAAAAATCCATCCTTTGCCGGACAATATTAAACTTGGCCAGCCAGAGCTGGATCACCAGATTTAGGGGATTGCTATGTTGGCAATGAATTTCACCCCAGAACAAAATATACCCTTTGCCGGACACTATTAAGCATGGCAAGCCATAGCTGGATCACCAGATTTAAGGGATTGCAATTCTGGCAATTGAATTTCACCCAGAACAAAATATATCCTTTGCCGGACACTATTAAAGTTGGCTAGCCACAGCCAAAACCACTGATTTACAGTATTGATTTTTTGAAAATTGAATTTCTGCCCAGAGCAAAATCTATCCTTTGCCGGACAATATTAAACTTGGCCAGCCACAGCTGGAACATTAGATTTAGTGGATTGCTATTTTGTCAATTTAATTTCACCCAAGAACAAAATATATCCTTTGCTGGACACTATTAAACTTGGCCAGCCACAGCTAGAATACCAGATTTATGGTATTGCTAGTGTGGTAATTGAATTACATCACAGAAAAAAATCTATGCTTTGCCAGATAGTATTAAACTTGGCCAGACAAAGCTAAAACCAGTGATTTACAGTATTGATTTTTTGGCAATTGAACTTCACAGCATAAAATAAATCTATCCTTTGCCGGATACTATTAAACTTGGCCAGGCACAGCTGAAACCACAGATTTTCGGTAATGCTATTTTGGCAATTGAATTTCACCCTAGAAAAAATATCTATCCTTTTCCGGACACAATTAAACTTGGCCAGACATAGCTGGAACACCAGATTTACGGTATTGCTATTTTGGCAATTGAATTTAACCCCAAAACAAAATCTATCCTTTGTCAAACACTATTAAACTTGGCCAGCCACAGATGAAACCACTGATTTATGGTATTGCTATTTTGGCAATTGAATTTCACCCCAGAACACAATATATCCTTTGACGGACATTAGTAAACTTGGCCAGACATAGCTGGAACACCAGATTTACGGTATTGCTATTTTGGCAATTTAATTTCACCCCAAAAAAAATCTATCCTTTGTGAAACACTATTATACTTGGCCAGCCACAGCTGGAACACCAGATTTATGGAATTGTTATTTTGGCAATTGAATTACACCCCAGAAAAAAATCTATCCTTTGCCGGATAGTATTAAACTTGGCCAGCCACAGCTGAGACCACTGATTTACGGTATTGCTATTTTGGCAATTGAATTTCACTTTAGAAAAAAATCTATCTTTTGCCGGACACCATTAGTCTTGGCCAGCCACAGCTGGAACACCAGATTTACGGTATTTCTATTTTGGCAATTGAATTTAACCCCTGAAAAAAATCTTTCCTTTGCCGGACACTATTAAACTTGGCCAGCCACAGCTGAGACCACTGATTTACAGTATTGCTATTTTGGCAATAGAATTTCACCCCAGAAGAAAATCTTTCCTTTGTCGAACACTATTATACTTGGCCAGCCACAGATGAAACCACTGATTTACAGTATTGCTATTTTGGCAATTGAATTTCGCCCCAGAAAAAAATCTATCCTTTGCCGGACACTATTCAACTTGGCCAGCCACAGCTGAAACCACTGATTTACGGTATTGCTATTTTGGCAATTGAATTTCACCCCAGAACAAAATCTATCCTTTGCCGGACACTATTTTACTTGGCCAGCCACAGCTGGAACACCAGATTTACGGTATTGTTATTTTGGCAATTGACTTTCACCCCAGATAAAAATCCATCCTTTGCCGGACAATATTAAACTTGGCCAGCCACAGCTGGATCACCAGATTTAGGGGATTGCTATTTTGGCAATGAATTTCACCGCAGAACAAAATATACCCTTTGACGGACACTATTAAGCATGGCCAGCCATAGCTGGATCACCAGATTTAAGGGATTGCAATTTTGGCAATTGAATTTCTTACCAGAACAAAATGTATCCTTTGCCGGACACTATTTTACTTGGCCAGCCACAGCTGGAACACCAGATTTACGGTATTGTTATTTTGGCAATAGACTTTCACCCCAGATAAAAATCCATCCTTTGCCGGACAATATTAAACTTGGCCAGCCAGAGCTGGATCACCAGATTTAGGGGATTGCTATTTTTGCAATGAATTTCACCCCAGAACAAAATATACCCTTTGCCGGACACTATTAAGCATGGCAAGCCATAGCTGGATCACCAGATTTAAGGGATTGCAATTCTGGCAATTGAATTTCACCCAGAACAAAATATATCCTTTGCCGGACACTATTAAAGTTGGCTAGCCACAGCCGAAACCACTGATTTACAGTATTGCTTTTTTGAAAATTGAATTTCTGCCCAGAGCAAAATCTATCCTTTGCCGGACAATATTAAACTTGGCCAGCCACAGCTGGAACACTAGATTTAGTGGATTTCTATTTTGTCAATTTAATTTCACCCAAGAACAAAATATATCCTTTGCTGGACACTATTAAACTTGGCCAGCCACAGCTAGAATACCAGATTTATGGTATTGCTAGTGTGGTAATTGAATTACACCCCAGAAAAAAATCTATCCTTTGCCAGATAGTATTAAACTTGGCCAGACAAAGCTAAAACCAGTGATTTACAGTATTGATTTTTTGGCAATTGAACTTCACAGCATGAAATAAATCTATCCTTTGCCGGATACTATTAAACTTGGCCAGGCACAGCTGAAACCACAGATTTTCGGTAATGCTATTTTGGCAATTGAATTTCACCCTAGAAAAAAATCTATCCTTTGCCGGACACCATTAAACTTGGCCAGCCACAGCTGGAACACCAGATTTATGGTATTGCTATTTTGGCAATTAAATTTCACCCCTGAAAAAATCTTTCCTTTGCCAGACACTATTTAATTTGGCCTGCCACAGCTGAAACCACTGATTTACGGTATTGCTATTTTGGCAATTGAATTTCACCCTAGAACAAAATCTATCCTTTGCTGGACACTATTAAACTTGGCCAGCCACTGCTGGGACACCAGATTTAGGGGATTGCTATTTTGGCAATTGAATTTAACCCTAGAAAAAAATCTATCCTTTGCCGGACACTATTAAATTTGGACAGCCACAGCTGGAACACCAGATTTACGGTATTGATATTTTGGCAATTGAATTTCATCCAGAACAAAATCTATCCTTTGCCAGAAACTAGTAAACTTGGCCAGCGACAGCTGAAACCACTGATTTACAGTATTGCTTTTTTGGCAATTGAATTTCACCCCAGAGCAAAATCTATCCTTTGCCGGACACTATTAACCTTGGCCAGCTACTGCTGAGACCCCAGATTTTGGGGATTGCTATTTTGGCAATTGAATGTATCCCCCCAAAAAAATCTATCCTTTGCCGGACACTATTAAACTTTGACAGCCACAGTTGGGAAACCAGATTTACGGTATTGCTATTTTGGCAATTGACTTTCACCCCAGATAAAATTCATCCTTTGCTGGAAACTATTAAACTTGGCCAGCCACAGCTGGAACACCAGATTTACTGGATTGCTATTTTGGCAATTGAATTTGACCCCAGAACAAAATATATCCTTTGTCGGATATTATTAAACTTGGCCAGCCACTGCTGGAACACAAGATTTAGGGGATTGCTATTTTGGCAATTGAATTTCACCCAGAACAAAATCTATCCTTTGCCAGACACTAGTAAACTTGGCTAGCCACAGCTGAAACTACTGATTTCCAGTATTTCTTTTTTGGCAATTGAATTTCTCCCCAGAACAAAATCTATCCTTTGCCGGATACTATTAAACTTGGCCAGCCACAGCTGAAACCACTGATTTACGGTATTGCTATTTTGCATTTGAATTTCACCCCAGAAAAAAATCTATCCTTTGCCGGATACTATTAAACTTGGCCAGCCAAAGCTGAAACCACCGATTTACGGTATTGCTATTTTGGCAATTGAATTTCACCCCAGAGAAAAATCTATCCTTTGCCGGACACCATTAAACTTGTCCAGCGACAGCTGAAACCACTGATTTGCAGTATTGCTTTTTTGGCAATTGAATTTAACCCCAGAACAAAATCTATCCTTTGCTGGACACTATTAAACTTGGCCAGCCACTGCTGGGACACCAGATTTAGGGGATTGCTATTTTGGCAATTGAATTTAACCCTAGAAAAACATCTATCCTTTGCCGGACACTATTAAATTTGGACAGCCACAGCTGGAACACCAGATTTACGGTATTGATATTTTGGCAATTGAATTTCACCCAGAACAAAATCTATCCTTTGCCAGAAACTAGTAAACTTGGCCAGCCACAGCTGAAACCACTGATTTACAGTATTGCTTTTTTGGCAATTGAATTTCACCCCAGAGCAAAATCTATCCTTTGCCGGACACTATTAACCTTGGCCAGCTACTGCTGGGACCCCAGATTTTGGGGATTGCTAGTTTGGCAATTGAATGTATCCCCAAAAAAAAATCTATACTTTGCCGGACACTATTAAACTTGGACAGCCACAGTTGGGACACCAGATTTACGGTATTGCTATTTTAGCAATTGACTTTCACCCCAGATAAAATTCATCCTTTGCTGGACACTATTAAACTTGGCCAGCCACAGCTGGAACACCAGATTTACGGGATTGCTATTTTGGCAATTGAATTTCACCCCAGAACAAAATACATCCTTTGTCGGACATTATTAAACTTGGCCAGCCACTGCTGGAACACAAGATTTAGGGGATTGCTATTTTGGCAATTGAATTTCACCCAGAACAAAATCTATCCTTTGCCAGACACTAGTAAACTTGGCTAGCCACAGCTGAAACCACTGATTTACAGTATTGCTTTTTGGCAATTGAATTTCTCCCCAGAACAAAATCTATCCTTTGCCGGATACTATTAAACTTGGCCAGCCACAGCTGAAACCACTGATTTACGGTATTGCTATTTTGCATTTGAATTTCACCCCATAAAAAAATCTATCCTTTGCCGGATACTATTAAACTTGGCCAGCCAAAGCTGAAACCACCAATTTACGGTATTGCTATTTTGGCAATTGAATTTCACCCCAGAAAAAAATCTAACCTTTGCCGGACACCATTAAACTTGTCCAGCCACAGCTGAAACCACTGATTTACGGTATTGCTATTTTGGCAATAGAATTTCACCCCAGTAAAAAAATCTATCCTTTGCCGTACACTATTAAACTTGGCCAGCCACAGCTGGAACACCAGATTTACGGTATTGTTATTTTGGCAATTGAATTACACCCCAGAAAAAAATCTATCCTATGCCGGACACAATTAAACTTGGCCAGACATAGCTGGAACACCAGATTTAGGGGATTGCTATTTTGGCAATAGAATTTCACCCCAGATGAAAATCTTTCCTTTGTCGAACACTATTATACTTGGCCAGCCACAGATGAAACCACTGATTTACAGTATTGCTATTTTGGCAATTGAATTTCACCCCAGAAAAAAATCTTTCCTTTGCCAGACACTATTAAACTTGGCCAGCCACAGCTGAGACCACTGATTTACAGTATTGCTATTTTGGCAATTGAATTTCACCCCAGAACACAATATATCCTTTGACGGACATTAGTAAACTTGGCCAGCCACAGCTGGAACACCAGATTTAGGGGATTGCTATTTTGGCAATAGAATTTCACCCCAGAAGAAAATCTTTCCTTTGTCGAACACTATTATACTTGGCCAGCCACAGATGAAACCACTGATTTACAGTATTGCTATTTTGGCAATTGAATTTCGCCCCAGAAAAAAATCTATCCTTTGCCGGACACTATTCAAATTGGCCAGCCACAGCTGAAACCACTGATTTACGGTATTGCTATTTTGGCAATTGAATTTCACCCCAGAAAAAAATCTATACTTTGCCAGACACTATTAAATTTGGCCAGCCACAGCTGGAACACAAGATTTAGGGGATTGCTATTTTGGCAATTGAATTTCACCCCAGAACAAAATCTATCCTTTGCCGGACACTATTTTACTTGGCCAGCCACAGCTGGAACACCAGATTTACTGTATTGTTATTTTGGCAATTGACTTTCACCCCAGATAAAAATCCATCCTTTGCCGGACAATATTAAACTTGGCCAGCCACAGCTGGATCACCAGATTTAGTGGATTGCTATTTTGGCAATGAATTTCACCGCAGAACAAAATATACCCTTTGACGGACACTATTAAGCAATTAAGCATGGCCAGCCATAGCTGGATCACCAGATTTAAGGGATTGCAATTTTGGCAATTGAATTTCACCCAGAACAAAATGTATCCTTTGCCGGACACTATTTTAATTGGCCAGCCACAGCTGGAACACCAGATTTACGGTATTGTTATTTTGGCAATTGACTTTCACCCCAGATAAAAATCCATCCTTTGCCGGACAATATTAAACTTGGCCAGCCAGAGCTGGATCACCAGATTTAGGGGATTGCTATTTTGGCAATGAATTTCACCCCAGAACAAAATATACCCTTTGAAGGACACTATTAAGCATGGCAAGCCATAGCTGGATCACCAGATTTAAGGGATTGCAATTCTGGCAATTGAATTTCTGCCCAGAGCAAAATCTATCCTTTGCCGGACACTATTAAAGTTGGCTAGCCACAGCCAAAACCACTGATTTACAGTATTGCTTTTTTGAAAATTGAATTTCTGCCCAGAGCAAAATCTATCCTTTGCCGGACAATATTAAACTTGGCCAGCCACAGCTGGAACATTAGATTTAGTGGATTGCTATTTTGTCAATTTAATTTCACCCAAGAACAAAATATATCCTTTGCTGGACACTATTAAACTTCGCCAGCCACAGCTAGAATACCAGATTTATGGTATTGCTAGTGTGGTAATTGAATTACACCCCAGAAAAAAATCTATCCTTTGCCAGATAGTATTAAACTTGGCCAGGCACAGCTGAAACCACAGATTTTCGGTAATGCTATTTTGGCAATTGAATTTCACCCTAGAAAAAATATCTATCCTTTTCCGGACACAATTAAACTTGGCCAGACATAGCTGGAACACCAGATTTACTGTATTGCTATTTTGGCAATTTAATTTAACCCCAAAACAAAATCTATCCTTTGTCAAACACTATTATACTTGGCCAGCCACAGATGAAACCACTGATTTATGGTATTGCTATTTTGGCAATTGAATTTCGCCCCAGAAAAAAATCTATCCTTTGCCGGACACTATTAAACTTGGACAGGCCCAGCTGAAACCACTGATTTACAGTATTGCTATTTTGGCAATTGAATTTCACCCCAGAACAAAATTCATCCTTTGCCGGACACTATTATACTTGGCCAGCCATAGCTGGAACACCAGATTTATGGTATTGTTATTTTGGCAATTGAATTACATCCCAGAAAAAAATCTATCCTTTGCCAGATAGTATTAAACTTGGCCAGCCAGAGCTGAAACCACTGATTTACAGTATTGCTTTTTTGGCAATTGAATTTCACAGCATGAAAAAATCTATCCTTTGCCGGATACTATTAAACTTGGCCAGCCACAGCTGAAACGACTGATTCTCGGTATTGCTATTTTGGCAATTGAATTTCACCTTAAAAAAAAATCTATCCTTTGCCAGACACCATTGAACTTGGCCAGCCACAGCTGGAACACCAGATTTACGGTATTGTTATTTTGGTAATTGAATTTCACCCCAGAAAAAAATCTATCCTTTGCCGGACACAATTAAACTTGGCCAGACATAGCTGGAACACCAGATTTTTGGTATTGCTATTTTGGCAATTGAATTTAACCCCAGAACAAAATCTATCCTTTGTCAAACACTATTATACTTGGCCAACCACAGATGAAACCACTGATTTACGGTATTGCTATTTTGGTAATTGAACTTTGCCACAGAAAAAAATCTATCCTTTGCCAGACACTATTAAACTTGGACAGGCCCAGCTGAAACCACTGATTTACAGTATTGCTATTTTGGCAATTGAATTTCACCCCAGAACAAAATCCATCCTTTGCCGGACACTATTATACTTGGCCAGCCACAGCTGGAACACCAGATTTAAGGTATTGTTATTTTGGCAATTAAATTACACCCCATAAAAAAATCTATCCTTTGCCGGATAGTATTAAACTTGGCCAGCCAAAGCTGAAACCACTGATTTACAGTATTGCTTTTTTGGCAATTGAACTTTACAGCATGAAAAAGATCTGTCCTTTGCCGGATACTATTAAACTTTGCCAGCCACAGCTGAAACCACAGATTTTTGGTAATGCTATTTTGGCAATTGAATTTCACCCTAGAAAAAAATCTATCCTTTGCCGAACACCATTAAACTTGGCCAGCCACAGCTGGAACACCGGATTTACGGTAATGCTATTTTGGCAATTAAATTTCACCCCAGAACACAATATATCCTTTGACGGACACTAGTAAACTTGGCCAGCCACAGCTGGAACACCAGATTTAGGGATTGCTATTTTGGCAATAGAATTTCAACCCAGAACAAAATCTTTCCTTTGTCGATCACTATTATACTTGGCCAGCCACAGATGAAACCACTGATTTACGGTATTGCTATTTTGGCAATTGAATTTCGCCCCAGAAAAAAAATCTATCCTTTGCCGGACACTATTATACTTGGCCAGCCACAGCTGAAACCACTGATTTACGGTATTGCTATTTTGGTAATTGAATTTCCCCCCAGAAAAAAATATTTCCTGTTCCGGACACGATTAAACATGGCAAGCTGCAGCTGGAACACCAGATTTAGGAGATTGCTATTTTGGCAATTGAATTTCACCCAGAACAAAATCTATCCTTTGCCAGAAACTAGTAAACTTGGCCAGCCACAGCTGAAACCACTGATTTACAGTATTGCTTTTTTGGCAATTGAATTTCACCCCAGAGCAAAATCTATCCTTTGCCGGACACTATTAACCTTGGCCAGCTACTGCTGGGACCCCAGATTTTGGGGATTGCTATTTTGGCAATTGAATTAAACCCAGAACAAAATCTATCCTTTGCCGGACACTATTAAACTTGGACAGCCACAGTTGGGACTCCAGATTTACGGTATTGCTATTTTGGCAATTGACTTTCACCCCAGATAAAATTCATCCTTTGCTGGACACTATTAAACTTGGCCAGCCACAGCTGGAACACCAGATTTACGGGATTGCTATTTTGGCAATTGAATTTCACCCCAGAACAAAATATATCCTTTGTCGGACATTATTAAACTTGGCCAGCCACTGCTGTAACACAAGATTTAGGGGATTGCTATTTTGGCAATTGAATTTCACCCAGAACAAAATCTATCCTTTGCCAGACACTAGTAAACTTGGCCAGCCAAAGCTGAAACCACTGATTTACAGT